>JAQPZY010001342.1:1012500-1452500 GCA_029931535.1 Margaritifera margaritifera | reverse complement strand
ATTAAAAAGTGTGTTCACTATTACAAAGAATATTACCAAAAAAAAGTATAGCAATATTTGTCTACTGACTTAAATTGGATAATATAGGAGTAGTTGAGATCTATGTACGGGAGGTATTTTAAAAGTTCTGAAAATTAATTAGTGCTATATACAACAAAGTTCTTTATTAGTGAACATAACCTCAGTGCATCCCTTCAAAGTACTCCCCATGCACCTCTACACACTTTCTCAGTCTGATTGTCTAATTATTTAAATGTCATTTTATATTCAATTTTTGGTATGCTGTTCATATATTGCAACACTGCACTTCCAACCGCATGCCGGCTTTCGAATCGTTTGCCCCTCAGCGAATCTTTGATATGGAAGATGTGACATAATTTGGATGATGTACTCCTTCAGGAAATATGTCACGACGGCAGATTTATGCGCCGGTGTGTTGTCATGGAGAAGACAGATAACTCGTATACTGGTACACGGACGAGTGGTTCGGTAGCGTTGTCATGGAGTAGATGGATACCTCGTGTACTATTACACGGACCGATGGTTCGGTAGCGTTCCTTTTGACAACACTTTGGAGGCATTAAAATGTCTAGTGACACCAGCAGATTCAGGTACACCAGCAGATTCAGTGACACCAGCAGATGGGGTCAGACCAGGATAAAAATGCTTCTGGTTGGTATGGAGTCAAATAGTTCCTATCTAAATTTAGAAGTATTGTTTGGCTGTGCCTTTGACTGTAAAATATTCATAATAGGGACTGAGTTTTACCATGCAATAACTAGGAAAGACTCATTCTTTATATTGAGATGTCTTTTATTATGATTGTGAAAGCAGTGTGGTTGAAGTGCACATGTAAAGTAAGTATGAAATATGGTCAAAAACTATTTGTTTTATTGACCCGGAAATGGAATCATGACCACAGTAGGCGTTGATAAGCTGTTTTTTTGCAATTATGCTGGGCAACAACTGACAAGTCTTGGTGTGTGTAATGGACTATAATGGCACTGGCACCCCTAGGCGTCCTAATGTGATTGACATGTTGGTCTGAGTTCATCTTGGAGAAATGCATGTAGGTAATATATAGTAAAATTAATGGTGGTCTGACCCCAGATTCATGTACTGGTATTTAGACGACCGGGCATTTTACATCGGAACATAATGTGTATAAAACTCTCTTGATGATCCAACTACGTCGAGCGATTTGTCGTCTGCTTGTTTTCTCCGATCCAGACTTTATTATTTTATCTTGGGTCGGGTTCAAAAAAGTAAATACATGTTTCATCATCTGTGACAATCTCATTCAAATGTCACCTGGTCACTCTTTTCAGATTTGGCAAGTTGCTGTTTGGAGATTTCAGTCCGAGTCTGTTTTTGATCAGCCTTCAACAAATGCGGGACCCATCTTACACTAACCTTTCTGAGCTTCAAATGATTCATCAATATATTAAAGACAGCTGACGAATTAATGCCCGTGATAATAGAAATATATTTCACTGTGAATCGAGCATCTTGATCAAATGCTCCATTCACAGCAGTCACTTCTCGCTTAACAATCGCAGACAACAGTCTTCAAGAACGTGGATCATCTTCCGTGGATTCGCGGCCATCTTTAGAACAATTAAACCACCTAAAATTATAGCATATGATAGAGAATTACATTCGTAAACTTTATCCAAGTCGGTCTTGATATCAGTTGGAGAGTACCCTAAGAGCGTCCGGATTTTATAGTATGCTCTTTGTTCAGTAGCAGAATTGTTCTCCTTCTCTGGCGTTTTACGTCACTCTCATTTCCCTATGTTACGTCATATATATCTGCAGGTGTCACACATGCTGCACGTGCAGCTGCAGATAATGTTATTGAACGTTATTTTATACATCGATCGGCATTCAATTTCTTGACAGGTTAAAAGAAACAAAAAAATTATAACAAAATATTCAGAACGTTTCAAATACCTCTTGTATATTTTGTTTGAGTACAAAGTCACTGAGGAAAATATAAACGGAAAATGGAAAATATAGTGGTTCGAGTGGGTCTTCCAAAGCTTGCAAGTATACATTTTTTATGGTGGATGACAGATTTAAGAAAAATGAACAGAAACAGAGAAACACTCATATGAGTACTTGAATACAAATATAACAGGAGACAGCGTTTTCCCGTCAGAGAGAGAGAGAGAGAGAGAGAGAGAGAGAGAGAGAACAAAGATAATATCTTATTGCAAAGGCGCTACTGAAGTATACAAGAGGTTTGCTTGTACCAGGTATTCGCTTATACATCGTCATTGTTTGTTGTCATAGAAAATTGATATTACTTTAAGAGAACTGATACTATATACTTACAATTATTTAAATTTCTAGTTATTCACAAATTGCTGAGTTTTATTTTATGTGTCTTGGGTTATGCAAATTATACATATGGTTAGAAAATGAACAGATACAGAGGAGTACAAAACTGATACAAGCATGTTATAAATATCGATAAATAGGTAAATATTGAAAGGATAGCTGTCCCCACCTACCAAATCATTATGGAGAGGAAAATCATTTCCAATTGAAAAGAATCAACATAAGTCACAATGTTGAGGGCGAGGAAGGCACATATTAGACAAACTGTCATTTTTATAAAAGTAGCAAATATTAGACAAACTGTTATTTTTTATAAAGTAGCAGTAATTCTGAGACTTTGTAATTTTGAATACATGACGCACGTAGGCCTGGGAGTTCTGGACGAAAAAACAACTAGAAGAAGAAACAAAAGAAACAAGAAAACAAAACAACATGAAAAACGGATAGTTTCATAAGAAATTCTATTCAAAAAAAGATATAGCTGTAATTTCTGTTCCTAGCAATATAAATACTAAGTGAATTTTATTATATCCTTAAGTATAAAATATGGAAAATTATTGGCGAAATAATTTTCATATTTTCTTCGTTCCTATATTTTCACTTGCGACAAATATATCCTTATATTTTCAAATGCGTAAATACACGATTTCCCATCATGCCATGCGACGCTTGATTGTGTGTACCCACAGTAGTTACACCTGCAACAACAAAACGAGCACTTTATGAGCTACAAAAAAATAAATGGAAACTGCATTGCCTTTCAGACATGGGAATTATTTTTGGCTGAAGAAATTTGACTTGACAACGTTCGCGTCTCTATGAATTTATATCCCCTTACTACCTTGACAAGGTACAATGATAAACCCTCTGTGATGCATTGCTGATTCGGGCTTGCTTTGTGGTCAGATTTGGTCAAATAGTTTGCAAAATGTCAACAATGTAATTTACTGCAACAGATTAAGTCATCCCAATCCTACCGCTCTCTTTAGTCGCAGATATTTATATGACCAGACCATGAAAGTGAGGTGAATTGACGAAAAGGGTAGTGGGGGTGGTGTGCTGAAGTGTGAGTTTAATCTTCTAAGCTTCGAATCAGATCTTTAGGAGAAGGTTTGGTATATAATGAAAAGAACATTTGCTGCATAAATACTGGACATATTTCAGCTTTTGGTACAAAGAAACATATATTTTAGCTCACGGCTTGTACACTCGTTAAAATGTTAGCTTTTTTAACCACGATGAAATATATGCAGTATTCACAAAGTTAAAGAAAATATCCTCTATATATTTTTTTAATTATTTTGCATATGTTCTATTTGTAACGGAACAGTGGCGTAGCAACCGCCCTAACAACCCCTGCAACTACCGGGGAGGTGGGGGGGGGGGGCAAAATTCCAATCAAGCAACTTTTTTTTTTGAATTTGAGAGGGCTCCAGAATTACGTTATGCGGGGGGGGGGGGGGCAGAATTTTTTGCTACGCCACTGGAAGGGAAAGAAGAAATCTGATTAGATACCTTCTCTGAATAGAGGTATTCAAAGCCATGATGTGTCTTTTCACCTGATCTCATTGTCAAAACTTTATAATTTTCATTCTTTCATGCCAATGTTCATAAAGACATATAAATCATTTCCACAGTAAAAAGAATATTTTTCACGAATTATCACAGTTCCTATCAAATAAAAAAGCTTACCTGCAGCTACTAATTTAATACATAATTATCATACAATATATACTATACAAATACATTATTATCATATAATATGCTATACAAATACATAATATACTATGCTAATACATAATTATTAGACCAAGATATTTCAAGCAACCAAAGTTGCAAGAAACTAAAGTAACCTAAAACCTGTCAAGATGATTATATTTCTATATCAACTAACGCACACAATTAACTTTAAATAAAATGTTACTTAATTTTACAAATATAACATTACCCTAAATTACCTAAGTTTTAGAATCGAATATTTTTCTGCAATAATAGAAGACGTAATTAGACTAAATTCGAGCTAATTATTGACATTACACGTTAATTTAGCTTTTGTTAATACTTTTCTACCCTTGAAATTAGGAATCCTCCTTCGTCTTGGTTCTGTAAGATTATGATTTAATATCTTGTTTAATTGTTCTTGTTATCATAAAACTGCAATATATCTTAGACCAAGAATATACTAATTTCAAGCAATGAAGGGATGGCTTTCTAAGTTTGTGGGGCGAATAATCTTATACTGTCATGGCGGGAACTTTATGTGACTAATGATACTTCAATAGCAAGATGGTCGACCTGCAACATCTATACAATACGTGAATCTTATTAAGTTCTTTAATCCTGCACACTTGCATTTTCTTAAGATTGCGTGTTGTCTAACATATGCAAAGACATCTCTCTTGCGTTTTCGCTGACTCACTGTGACGCTTTTAAAAACAATATAAGCAAATGATTTGCTTGTTGACAATATTTTGTTCGTGCTTATATATATATAATATGGGATCCCGGGATAGGCTCTTTCCCCTCTATTTGGTATATAGGTTCCAATCTCTCTCTCTCTCTCTCTCTCTCTCTCTCTCTCTCTCTCTCTCTCTATATATATATATATATATATATATATATATATATATATATATATGTGTGTGTGTGTGTGTGTGTGTACGTGTGTGTACGTGTGTGTGAATTCCCATCTGGAGAAAGCTTAAGCAAGATATTGCTTTGAAGGTGTTTCCTTCCTGTTTCATGCAGAATTACCGGTTGCAAGAATATACGACATACATGTACTTGGAACTGACCATTTTTACGGTGAATCAATATTTTCGTGCTTCCTACAAACCACCAATTAAAAATCACAAACGAGCAATGATCCTTCTGTGAGAACAATAGGATCCCTTCGCAAAGCCACAGATTTACGTGTCGACGAAAATGCAGCTTTTCGCAAACCACGAAAATTGATGCATGCGACAACAAATGTATTTACATTGGATCTTAATTACCTCCGTATTTATCGTTAATTATCCATTGATTATTGCAAATCAAAATTACTTTTTTACTGTTCAACACAATATTTCGTATTATTGGTCGTGGACATTTTTTATACGGATCTAAGTCATAGAGGTGAGCGGCAAATAGAAAGGGCCATATTTAATTTTTTTATGTAGAAACCTTGACTTAATTCTCAGTGCGAAATAAACACAGCCAAGATGAGCAAAGATTAAATATATATACGAAGCAAAACCTTGCTGGAAAGTGTCTCGAAGATGGATGTTTCGTTACATTATAGAACCTTATAGAATACACTGTACTGGACTAACTATTTAATGCAGAGGCATCACAACACCGTTGGTTCCTTCTCGCTGGTGGGTTCTCTAGGAGGTAGAGCTACGGGAATCCATACGATGCAAAGGCATTGAATAAACCATTGAATTGATGCTGTATTTTCAAATACGGCTCATGGACCACTTCGTGAAAAGGGATCTACTTGAGTTATGTCTGTGGCTAGAGACTTATTGAAATACCCAAACTATGAAGACCTAAATGAGGAAGGAAACAAAAAGCCAAGAGACTGTGATACATTTTTAGCGGCTGAAGCTTGAACAGCACATTCCAGTATGTAAAAATTTAACATTTCTAAGAGGGACAATACATCCTAATATGTACACATTTCACATTTTGAAGGAGAAGGTAAAAAGAGTATCATGGCAGATACCAATTTAGGATGTCCACGTGGATAGTAATGAAAGATTTTGAATAGTAATGGAAGATACTGAAGCAGCCATGAAGCGTGTATGAAAGAAATATATGGATAGTCTCCCAGTCTTCTGCAAAGAGCAAATGAATTTGCAGTTCTGAAAGATCTTGAAGATTTTAGTGAAGAGTAGCTTTTTGTAAACCTACGTTATGGGGAGATAACTACCACAATAAGAATTTCAATATGAATAGAATAATTGAATTGAAATATTGCCTACGTTCATATTGCTTTAGACTTATTTTCGCATTCCGTTGAGAAACTGGCGATAATACAGAGCACGAAAGTGTAACAAGGAACAAGCCACACACCAGAATGTGACACATATCAACAATTATGTCTCCTTCATGTTAATTTATACGCGATATCGGTGCATGTTGATACGGGTGTGTAACCCACGTAATTTTGCAGTTATCCGATATTGTTTTTCACCGTCAGTTTCCCTTAAGACACAACGTTTTAAACTTTTCACTGTCATACTCACTTAATTGTATCAACCCAAAAATATAACGGACCACTCAACACCCCACCTCCCCCCCCCACCATAAACTAAAGTAAAACAGATTTTCTTTTGTAAAAATACACAAATCCGCCAATATCCTTTAACCTTGCATTTCAAAGAATAATATCAAGACAAAAAAACTGTCTCAAGATATCCTATTGTTGTCCAAATTTCCAACGTTTAAATTAAATACAAATGTCTTTGGGAGTCGTATACGCACATGATGTTTTCCGTTGTTAAACACAAGTCACATGTTGTTCAAGACTTGATGCTTTTCGTTGTTAAACGCAAGTCACGTGTGTGTCAAGTGTTTATTAAATCGTATCTACTAATTCCCAGTTACCTCTGTCCGTCAATCTCCCAACTGACAGTGACCTCTTTACTTATTTTTGAAATTGTTTAATCTGTTGACACAAACAATAAGTCAGAGACATCAGAAATTCAATAGAAATGTCTGTGCCGGTAAGCTGTTACTGGATTATAATTGGTGAGTTAATTTAACATACTGTAACATCCCTAATAGGTTCACAGAGCATGCTAATATGTAAATTACGTCTACTGATCAGATTAAAGTGATGATAATATGAATGATCACCACCGATAAAGACAGGTGTCTTCACAATATGACAGATACATCGTAGATAAGTGTTAAAATAGAAGAGATATCACGTGATCGAAACACTAGCTTCTTCAATTATTTTCACAGTTCAAATATGTGTATTAATGTCTTTGGTACATTAGTTTTAAACAGAAACAAAGGTCAGTGCTGTTTTGAAAAAATACACGATTTGTACCATATTTTAGAATTCTGAATTTGTATTGGTATATAAATATTCAAATGTATTATTGTATAATATTAGTACAGCCGTTAGTTAATGTTTTCAAGCACTACGTCCAAGAACTATGTAGTGTTTGAGAATGCAACAAGCTAGTTAGTTTGTGTTTTCCAGCACCACGTCCTAGAACTATGTTGTGTTTGAGAATGCAACAAGCTATTTAGTTTGTGTTTTCAAGCACCACGTCCATGAACTATGCTGTGTTTGAGAATCCAAGAAGCTAGTTAGTTTATGTCTTCAAGCACAACCTCCATTGGTATAAAATACATTGGTACCAGATGGGCTTGGGTACATTGGTTCCAAAGTCTGTGTCAATTGTACTTTGAAATATAGTTACAATTTTGATTGTTATTTTTTATTATTATTTTTTTTTTTAAATTTTATATCTTGTCTTTTTGAACTAGTAACATCCAATTTAAAACTGACAATTCGTCAAGAAAAACAAAATATAGCTTGAGAACGTGGAGATGTTTGCAATTATTTTTACCTTTAGTATATGGTCAGATCGTGGATGAAAATTCATTTAAAGAATAGAAAGATATATTTTGGTTCAAATTCTTTTATATATTTATATAAACCGACGAATGCACAGGTTCAGCAAAATTTGTTTGTCCCAAGATCTATGTTTAGAAATCATGCAGTAGAGGCGGGATTGTGTATTGGGTTATGTTTGTCACGTTGGGCACCCCAAAACGGTTTCTTTTCTTTCATGCTTATAGCACAAAGTCAACGGATTGCAAATCTGAACAAAATTTAAACTTTACGAATTAAAGCAACGAAAATCAATTAATAAAATCGTTATTTTAAGAACTGACTGTTTATGTTTTGACATTTTTCTCAGTGTATGAAGGTGATGGGTGCAGTATAAGTTTGGCGTAACTTAGATAAATGGATTTCACTATACTTTACCGACCTGTTTCACACATGGTTGAAAACTAAAGATAAAAAAAACGTTAATTCATAAATAAATTGGTATTATCTGTGCATGTAGTATCTTCAAAGCAAAGTTTTGATCTTATTGCACACAATAAATTGACATAAAATCAAGTATTTGCTTTGAATTATATTTTTTATTGCAAATGACGGTCATCCATTTACATTTATTCATAATCATAGAAATTAGCATCCATCAATCCAAATATAAATTTCCCTAGCTATTAATTGATTAACGAAAGAATGAATGAATTAATGAATGAATTAATTAATTGATTAATCATTCAAATATCTATCTATCTATCTACATGTATGAAATGAAATGATCATTTGTAACACTTTGTAAAACTTCCAGTGCAAACAGGGTTTTATTTCTTATAGGTTTCAAATTCCAAAAATAACTAATGAAAAAGAGGTAATTGGAAAACAAAATCTACACGTGGTAATCCTACCTTACACGTCAATATAAATGTTATGAAACTAAAATCAATCAGCTGTTTGTTTTAAATACTGATGCATCTGTTGCTCAATGCATTAGCTATCGTGAAATAATTTTCCATAACACTCCTCTAAACATTGATATATACTCTCCTCCAGATGCAGTTTCTGTTAATTTTCTTAACTTCATCATTTCTAAATGTTCGAACACATGTCGCAAAATTGACTTCACAGCTGCTGCCGTCATTTCTTGCGCTGTTTTGTATGCAAAGGACGGGAATTTAAATTTGCGACGGAGTAGACAATCTTTGCAATAAATTAAACTAACGTTAAAATGAAAGGCCAGCATTAGGGCAAGAGTAGATTTAGCTATCTTCGGTGGAAGCTTTATTTCATCATAGTTGCTTTTAATGTCCTAAGATGTTCTGTCGGTATTAGGAATAGACAAAGCCTTTTTAATTTACCAGTTGATGGTAATCTTGACTGAAAATTGCGCTTATGAATAGGAGAAAAAATATACTTTCATTTTGTAATTTTACCAACAGTATGCTGTATTGAGACTGCACCATTTCACCATCATTTGCATGGAGAGGGCATACCAATATGGCTACCAATTCACTGTTCACTAAAGACGTTAGTTTTGATATATATATATATATATATATATATATATATATATATATATATATATATATATATATATATATATGAGTAAGGTCGCTTATTTACCTTTCAGACTTGTGAATAATTTATTACCGTATATGCTCGCTTATAATTCGATACCAACTGCACACTGCATAGACCCAAGGACTAATCAGTAACATAAACAACATAGACCCTGATCTGCAGGCGCATTATGCTATTTTGTTTGCATTTGGATCCGGGTTAAACGCGATTATAGACGGTAAACTCCATAAATTATATTGCAAACATGCCACTAGGCATTGTTTTGTTGTTTAGTTTCTTTATTTGCTATTTGTATAAATAGGTTGAAGTGTTTGAGTCAAATTATTGATATCAAGTGTTTGAGCTATGTTATATTTTTAAAATATTTACAACAATATGAAATGCAAACATATAGTGTCTAATTATAGAAGCCAATTTTATACACGCTTACGTTTATTTGGAAGGGTTTATCTTCCAAAAATTTTGTTAGGCGATGGAGCTTGGTAATTCTTTATCTTTACATTTTTAGAATTTACTTTTCAATCGCCACAATATAGCCATTATTGTGACGACGTGCCGTTAAATGCATACATACATACATACATACATACATACATACATACATACATACATACATACATACATACATACATACATACATACATACATACATATATATATTACCACACAAGATACAGAATAAATGTACTTTTCAAAGTTTTCTTATCTGCAAAATGGATCCATGACCACACTTGATTTAGTCCGGAAATCTGGCTAAAGAGTGTTAATCACCGTTATAAGCGTGGTTTTCAGTCCATGAATGCCATAAGTTGGGCATGGGCATGTCAAGTGTTGACAACGCTTTAAGACCACCCCAAATGTTCTTATTAATATTGATAGTTGATTACATTTCTTATTCAGCTGAGATGTCACCTAGTAAATTTATTCCATGTTGCCAATGTTCCTTCAGTCATGAAGTGCACATCTATTCATTTAAGTCATCTAATCAATAAAAAGTACAAACTCTTATTTTCTGCCAAGTGTTTGACAGCTGGAGAACAACCTACACAGAAAGGCAAAAAGCGAATGGTTAGATTACATTCCCTTATAACTAATTTCCCGCTACCTTTACAATTAATAAAGACATTACATGGATCTCAAACACTTTATTGATCAGCAGTAACGACATATCGTTTAAATTATTAAAAGTCTGTTCTAATCATTTACATCCAGAAATCGTTCATATTGAAATAAGTGGAAGATTGGACGGCAAAATGCAAGTCAAAAAGTGATGAAATGTGTGTGTGTGTGTGTGTGTGTGTGTGTGTGTGTGTGTGTGTTTGTCTGTTTGTTTTAGTTGAATAATATTGTATTGTCATAGTTTGATACAAGTGGATTGGGCACACATTCTAATAATTTAATTAGCTTTTTCCCTACATGATTAGAGCATTTCAACATGACATCAGTGTAGCAAAAACTAATATTAAAAAATGATTGGAGAGAGAGAGAGAGATAGAAGTGTTTGTGGGTGGGGGGGGGGCGCAATGAGACCATTCGTGATTTGAGTAAGTCATTGAAATTGTCTAGTATCACTTAGATATCTGCACACATGTTGTAGAATTCTATATTTTTCATATGCATCGCCCTTTCTAACTGCTGCATATGGCAATGAGAGTAATTTTCTCATAAATTCAGTTCTTTGCTGAGTATACTTGGGAGAGAACGTGAGGAGAAACGCAAGATGGTTTCTATCCCACTTCGGGAACAAAAATGGGCGTCAACAAGTTGAACATAGTAAAGATCAGCTTTTAATGTGCTTACATTATGTCGCAATCTAGTATGGATAATGTGTAAGGCTCCATGACTAAACCAAGGCATTTTACTGGATTCAATATTTGGAACTTAAACATTTTTTCAAAGCAATGTAAGACATGTTACATTGTGTATCCTGTTCAAGATTGTTCTATGAGGTCAGTGTTGAGGGTATAAAAGATGATTTAGTAAACTTGACATTGCAAGTGACTACATTATTTGAACGTCAAAGGTTATAATGTGTTTGTTCGGACTCAGGGGGAGGGAGTAATTTAATGAGACAGTCTGGAGTTTGCCTCGTTTTAATTTTTATAGAGTGGTAATAATTTTTGTTACTTTTGTCTAGATTGCAGACTTTCCCACCCAATTTCAAAATAGAGAGATTGCCTACTCTTGTATTTTGGAAGTTTTGTAACTGTTCTTGCCGTTTCAAGTTTTTCTGAATCTATCAACGAACATCCATCCCAGACTACATAAGCATATTCCAAAATGGGTCTGATATAAGTTATAAACGGTTGTGATCAAATTTGCCTGCTAAGTTTGTATTTTTGTTTTCGAAGATTGGTTATTCTGGATGCTGCTGTTTTTATAATGCTATCAATATGGCAAGTCCATTTCATATTTGATGAAAGGACTACTCTAAGATGAAGATTAGACTTCAGATACTTAAGAACGAGTCCTTGTTGTACACCAGCATTTATAATCGTTTCTGTTACTTATGTAGTTTTCAAACCATTTCAGCAGGTTACCTGAAACAAAGTATTTGTTCAGTTTTTAATATTAAGCCTCTGTGCCAGACCCGATCAACAACTTTTGATAGATCACAAAATACAATACAATAACGTTGGGATTGTTCCAGTGACTTCAATATTCTATGATACAGTTCAATAAGTTGAAAAACTGTGGACTGACCGGGAATAAATCATTATTGATACTTGTAAAAAAGACAGTTTTTATGAAAATAATTATACATATATTTAAAAAATGCATCTTTCAAAAATGTTGGCGACACAGGTATGATGAGATATAGGTCCATAATTGGAAACTTCGTGTAAGTCACATTTATTTACAAATGGGAAGGATATACTACAGTTTCTACTTATGTGGGAATCTGATTTCCTTCAGGGACAAATTAAAAAGAAGTTTTAGTATTGTTCCTATTGTTTCATTGACGCTACTAAACATTATGTTACTTACGCCATCAGGTCCTGTGACTTCATTGACAAATTAGGGAGGGAAAAATTAATAGCATCAATAGTCGAAATAGACGTAAAATACATTTTTAATAAGTTATCCCTTTTCTATTTCATGATAATGCAAAAAAGTACATTATTACTTGTAACTTTTTGTCGTGGGATGTAATTTGAAGGATTTGGGTCTTTGAAAAGTGATTCTGTTATTTTCCAAAATATTTTTATATGTAGGTATTATATGTGGAACGATATCTCTGACTAAATCGCATTTTGTAGACTATATCTTGACATAATATCAGTTAATTTGGCAGAAATACAGGCTCAGAGTGATATGATATTAATCACAATTTCAAACCTTTCCCGTAATGTAGTAGAAGAGTAGTTTGATCTGTACACTACCCCTACTTTGTACGTGGGTAACTTAATGTCCATTCATATTTGTTCAGTGTCATGACAACCATAGTTCGAATAGTTCAGACGTTTGCTAATTAGTTTATCGGAAACGTATACCATGATGCTGCCTCGATGTCAGTTTCTGCCTTTCCTAAAAGGTTCATTAAAACCATAGAGTTTTAAACTATCCATATGTATGCTAGAATTTAAATGTGTTCCACTAAAGCATAAAATTTAAAAATCTTTAGCTATACTTTCCAAATAATCAAGTTTTTCTCGAATGCTTCTAATATTTAAATGAATTAAAGAAATTTCATTAACCTCGTTCGATTCAGGGTTTGTTTCTTTATCCCCACACAAAGTAAGTACAAAAGAAGTCAATAAAATGAATGTTCTTGATGAATGGCAATACAGCAACTGCATACAATTGGTTGAAAAACATTTTTCGAGACGCATTTATGACGTTCATTTTCATGCCTTTACCACTAAGAAACAAGGAACGATTTTTCAATACCCGGATGGAGGTTCAGTACTGAATTATGGAGCTATCCATAATCATTAGGAATTGTATTCTGTTGTGGCTGTTCTCTAATAGGGGTAGTCGCAATTAAGACAAGATATGATTAAATCCTAAATAAAAGTCTAATTGTACAACACTGTGGTACTGACATTGTGCCCGACGGAAGAGAAGAGAATAATAGAGCGAAAGAGATAAAAAAAAAACACAATAGGTGAGAACATGCTTGCAAGTTTCTGGTGATTGACATAATTCACTGTATAATTTGGAATACAACTGGGGAGATGATGTATTGACCTTACAATTGACGCTACTTCTAAGATTTACGTGTTATCACGTTATCTACTTCAAGGCTCTCCAGTACAGACTTATTATTTTTATTTATCTTTTGCAATTCGATATATGAAAGTTTATCTCCAAATTAACAATACGCATACCTATACCATTCGCCTTAATTTTAATGCCTGCAAAGTTTACAGTTTACAATGAGCAACTGTTTTCAAGAAAATGTTGAAATTCGATATGCACACGTTGAGCTCGGCTTGAAAGCTTCGATATGCATATGTTGAACTCGGCTTGAAAGCTTCGATATGCATATGTTGAACTCGGCTTGAAGTCCACAAACTTCAGAGTTTACAGCCTAAAACTCTTCTTGAAAAAGGTAAGAAGAAACATTTACCCCTATGACAGCTTCAGGAAAATAACTTTTTCTCTTGACCAATCAAAGAGAAAGTGGGGGAATTCGTTCAAAGTTCTCAATGTGAAACTTTTCATTGTATTTAAAAAAGATCAGTGTTTGGAACACTATTCAAACTTACAGTAAGCTCACAATATGACATTCATTTATAGGTACTAAAAATTCAATTTACAAATCCCCAAATTAGATATAACCATGCCTAAAATAGCCACTAGATCTGCATTGAAAATTTTACCACTTTTATGAGAGACAAGCTTTTAATTTATTTTGAACATTTCAGAAAAATTAAGTGAAAGATAGTGCATTTATAAGTTTTTGAATTTGTATCATGTTAAATTTGCCAAGGTGAGAGACCACCAGTTAACTCCTGTATAGTCAGACAAGCTTGGCACTCCACAAATTATTAGGTAATTTTATTTGTGAACCTCTCCGAGTCCTTCTCAGCATATATGGCTGGTCAGAGCTTTAGAAATGTCCCCTCATAAGAGATAAATACCAGCAAGGCTTTAATATTTAAATATTTCAAATGAATTTTCCATGGTATTTTATTATTATTATTTTTATGTTCCATTTATTAGGTAATACGTGACACATAGCCCAGCTTAAGAGTCGACGGCATTCTGTTGGGATATTGAATAAACAGTCATTGACGGAACACTGGTAGTAGATAGATGGAGCTTGGGGATTCGTCAGCTCTCAAACTGGAGCAGATGCACGCGCAAACTGACAAAGTAACAGACTCACCATTAATGTATTATCAAATCCATTATCACACGACATAAATTCAAAACTATGATCAACCATACAAATCTCGTATAATAAAAATTACATTTCCGTGAGTAGTCTGGGTTATTAGGTTTATTAATTCAAAAGCACGAGATTTCCTGATTTTCGCGTTAGCTATTGAGCTTCAAAATCCCTCTAATTACATGAGCAATAGAAACTGTTAAAGAATGCTGTCTACTGTAATGTAATTGAAATCAAAACGATGCAAGAAAACCAATGACTTAGCCAACATGATACAAATTGATGGCATAAGTGGTTGCCGATAATTAGAACCAGAAATAGCATTAGTTTTAGGGATCCATCTCCCTGGCAATGAATAAAGAATCCAATAATTGTGTTTGTAAATGCAAAGCCACATTATAGACAAATTGTCGACGCACCATTTATGTTAACGTCGTTTTCAAACAAAGGATGAACCTTTCTAGCAGATATAAATGAAACAAATTGCATTTAATGGGTAAAATGTTAGAGTAGTATGAACTATTTATAAGTGATTATGAAAATTTAGTTAGGAATATTATTTCCCCTTAAGTAACACTTTTAGGAGGAAATTAATGTAATTTTCTGACTTTCGTTTGGTATTTATTTCGATTTAGCCTGAATAAACAGTTGTCTTGTTTTTAAAAAATCTACATATACACCTGTTGATCATATTCTGAGAATACTTCACAACTTTTTAATTTGATATCGATGGAACTAAAAAATCTTAGCCAAAATTGTCACGTTTGTTTTCGTGAACAATTTGCTTTGATAATATACTTGTTGAACTTGTTGTAAGACCAGAAATAGGCGTGTAGAGGTCAAAGCAACTATTAATTTTGAACTGGTCCTAATTTATTTTGACATATTACGTTTTATATTTGTACGAGTTTGGCAGTGGTCTAGCTCGTATATAAGATTTCGATTTACTGCTACCACACCAGCACCACTAATACAACAACAACAAATACAAGTACTACAGCTGTGAAAAACGACAACTGCAACTTCTAATACTGCTACAACTATTACTACTACTACTTTCTGATCACACGATGATGAGGATGATATTGAATATCACACGATGATGAGGATGATATTGAATATCACACGATGATGAGGATGATATTGAATATCACACGATGATGAGGATGATATTGAATATCACACGATGATGAGGAAAATATTGAATATCACACGATGATGACGAAAATATTGAATATCACACGATGATGAGGAAAATAATGAAAATCACACGATGAGGAGGAAAATATTGAATATCACACGATGATGAGGAAGATATTGAAAACTTGTAGTTACAAGAGACTCCACAGTACATCTAGTCAATTTCATTCCGTGAGCGTTTAACATTGCGAACATTTAGTATAGCCAACATTTAGCATTGCGAACAGAATATTTAGCATTGCGAAAAAAAGTTCTGATAAATACTGCGGAAAAACAATTGGTAAGATTACTTCAGTTCTGTATTGGTATTTCAGATGAATCCCCAAGGACAAGACAGATCAGCGTGGCGTCACAAAGTCTTGTTCGCTTCGTTTTCCTTTCTCCCAGCTTGTCTGGGATAATTTGGTACTGAATCACTGAAGTAGGTATTATATGTCGAACGATATCTCTGACTAAATAAATCCCCAACAGTTCGGACTATGTTATTATTGTATGCCTTTGTCTATTTTACAAATTATTTAGACTTTTCATTCACTATTTGAATAAAGAAAATCTCAAAATAGTTGTGTAAATTCCGATATATTTCTCATTCGGCCAGATATTTTGTTTCACTGAGGCACTTACATATGGTTAAGGGACGGGACAAATATTGGTTCTCATACATTTACATACTAATATTAATGTTTCTGAAGATTAAAATACCATATACACTGAACGGGCTTATAACTTATATATGGTATTGCTAAAAGAATGCAAAAGTCTTTGAACTTGCGAAATAGAAAGCTCTCAGCATTGTCAGATTGACAGATCTTGGAACTATCTGCCATGAAGAAATACGTTGCCACCTGAAATTGTTATTCTGGCAGCAAATTTATAAAAAAAATAAATACTAATACATATATATATATATATATATATATATATATATATATATATATATATATATGACAATAAATTATAAATTGCACGTTAGGACATAAGTTAAAGTCTACAAAAGAACAACAGACACAGAGAAGAAAAAGCCATGGTATTGTAGCCAATGAAGAATGCATTATAAAAGATTCCCAACTTTGACACTAACAACTTGATGACAGGATAGATTTCCGTATATTACGATTAAAATCAAGTTGGTTGTCTTGCATTCTTACTCCTTAAAGTACAGAATATGACGATTGAAGATGGCCAATTCTGTATAAGAATTTCAACTTCATCAGTTATTGCGCAATTAAATACAGAAATCTTTAGAATAATTAGATTTGTATTATCTCAAATTGTGTGATAAAAAAGAAAACAATGTCTAACACAAAATAAAACTACTAAATTTTAGAAGGTTTCAGAAGTTATGAAGAAGATAATGAGCAAGACGTCTACATTGAAGAAGTTAAATATGGGTGTCAAAGCTTGAAATTCCAATCTTAAGTTAAATATGGGTGTCAAAGCTTGAAATTCCAATCTTAAGTTAAATATGGGTGTCAAAGCTTGAAATTCCAATCTTAAGTTAAATATGGGTGTCAAAGCTTGAAATTCCAATCTTAAGTTAAATATGGGTGTCAAAGCTTGAAATTCCAATATTAAGTTAAATATGGGTGTCACAGATTGAAATTCCAATCTTAAGTTAAATATGGGTGTCAAAGCTTGAAATTCCAATCTTAAGTTAAATATGGGTGTCAAAGCTTGAAATTCCAATCTTAAGTTAAATATGGGTGTCACAGATTGAAATTCCAATCTTAAGTTAAATATGGGTGTCAAAGCTTGAAATTCCTATCTAAAGTAAATATGGATGTCAAAGCTTGAAATTCCAATCTTAAGTTAAATATGGGTGTCAAAGCTTGAAATTCCAATCTTAAGTTAAATATGGGTGTCAAAGCTTGAAATTCCAATATTAAGTTAAATATGGGTGTCAAAGCTTGAAATTCCAATCTTAAGTTAAATATGGGTGTCAAAGCTTGAAATTCCAATCCTAAGTTAGCCCCTTATGGAAAGTTAGGGGTACGAGTGGGAATTCAGAAGAATAAATGAATCCATGACGTTAATTCCTGAAGTCAAATTGTATTTTGCGCCCAATGCGAAAAGTCATTTTTAATCTTCGTGACATGAAAAAGCGAAAGAAACTTGATCCGGCAACCATGTATGCAAATAATATAAATGGTTTTCAAAATCAACTGTGAAACTATTTTAAAGGAAAAAAAATCCAGACCTAATAAAATTGTGTCACAGATTTAAGATGGAGAAGAGTGAAGCATGTTTAATAATTTTTATCTTGAATTAAACTTCCTAACATTACATGCAAGATCCGACATAAAGCCATTATTTTTAAGGTTTAATTCAAGGAAGATAGAATTTTCTGCACAAATGCCTAGCTACAGTACTGACATAACATATCTGAAATTGAAATAAACAGCAACGTGTTTTTAGCATCAGATATCATCTCCCTTGTCTTTTGAATCTCTTGTCGTAAAAACGGAAATTTGTCGAATTCACCTGGCGGTAATAAAAATATTAACCTTTCAATATTACCGATTGGTGCGATCGACAGACTGACAATTCAAATTTGCTTTAATCATGACACTAAATTCACACGTGGATTACGAGTGGCGCGTGACAAGACCGGCCAATAAAACATATGCGAACGAATGTTATTGATAGCAATACCGCTGGGAATGCAGAAACAATTACCACTCTGCACAAAGGGTCAAAGGTAATCGCGCACTCATAATCTTCAAACATGCGAACAAATATGGCAAGCTTGTCATAAACACACCTGGCTGCTGTCTCCTTCCTCACAAATTAAGATGTAAATTATTCAATGAGTTCTTTCTCTATTAGATGTGAGTCGGATGAAAGATATTCCAGATTTATTTACCGACGTCCCGATAATGTGTCCATTTAATATAAAAAAAATTTATGAGTAAATTTTGATTCTTTCTCTCTGTAATAGAGCAACGTTTTTAGTCTATATTTATTTGTAAATTTTGGTGAAATAAATGATTACAAAGTAATGACCAGAGTCAGGGCCGGATTAAGACCTTTAAAGGCTCTAAGCACTGTAAAGACTATGGTGCCCCTCCCCCTCCCCCTACCACCACCACTATGTAATTTAAAAAAAAACTAATTTCTCCCTTTTTTTTTTTTTTTTGGTGCCCTGCTTTGCTGGTGCATTAGGGGGAAAAAAAAAACAAAAAAAAACGTGACTTCTCATTTTTTTGTGCCCCTGCTTTGCTGGTGCCCTAAGCACGTGCTTAGTCTGCCTATTGAGTAATCCAGCACTGACCAGAGTACAATTACAAATTATTTCAAAGTGACGATGATAATATCAGATATTGATAAAAACAATATTGATAAAAGCAGTGTTAAACGTATACAATTTTCATGCGAAAATATACCCCTTGCAGGAGTGTATGTATGTATGTATGTATGTATGTTCCACTACAAGTGTGTACGAATTAATTAATAATTGAAGATTCGAGGGATATATGGAAGTGAATAAAACCCAAGTCCACGAAGTAAGTCACTTTACATTTATCGATTTCACTGGTAACAATAAAGAGGTGGAGGACGTATACTTTGATTTGAAGCTACGTGTCCAATGTAGACTTATAAAGGATATTGAACAATATGTCAGCACTATTTTCAGGTTGGATAAGGAGAAAATACAATTCTTACCTAAAAATCATTTCAGTTTATTGTTACTGTGGAGATAAAGATGCACTCTTGGTGTACCATGAAATAAAACAATACAATTAGTAATTTTTTTCCCTATGAGTGTGTGTTGTTTTAGTCTGTCAAAAGATTGTGTATCCATCTATGTAAGGAATGTCTACATTCATGATATTCGCCAATTAAAGCATGTAGTTCCATTGTGATTGTATTGTTTGCAATTTGACATAAAAGGATTTTGCTCGTCTATAATTTGTTATGGAGTGATATAGATGTTAATTGTTTGGTCATCTGCAAAGAAGATTGGAAATTTTGAAACTGTGCTTTGATCTCTTCAAAGAGGAAATGCCATATTACACATCTTTTGACACAAAGCTCTATTCACTCTCCCTCTCTCTCTCTCTCTCTCTCTCTCTCTCTCTCTCTCTCTCTCTCTCTCTCTCTATATATATATATATATATATATAGTGCGTGTGCGTGCATTGGCATATCACGGGCGTTATTTAGTTCTATTTCGTATCATGTGTGGTCAGACTGATGAAGGAACACTTGAAATGTACGCAATACGCAATATGTTTATAGCTTAAAGAGTGTTCAATAGTATACAAAAAATGAAATTTTCCGGGAAACAAATTCAGGGAATTGTTTAATCTCTTTAGCAAACCAAAAGTGTCACAAATCGTTTATACTTATTCAAATGATTGTATATTTGTAAATGTAAGGAAATAGACACTTTACAAACTAAACTTGCTACTTTTTCCAAAAAGCATCCATTCTTTGCGGTCCGAATCTCTTGCAAAATATAGATCACCAACATGGCCAGGTCACGTGATTGTTATGAGTCACAATATATTATTTTCTATACCATTTATTCAATAATGCAGTTATTAACCAAGTTTAAAATTGAATGACATCTATTGTGATGATTCTAAAGAGACAGTGAAATTTGAGACTTTAATTACAGGTAAGTGTCAAGCTTGTCCTTTATCAGTACTTCAGTATAATTTGCACAGCGCTTTTGGATCTTTAACGGCATTGGCATGTTGGAGTTTTTTTGCACTGACAAATGTATCTACTAATAAAGGCGTATAGGATCGTAGGGAAATCAGATAATCGCAATTTTGAGAGAAGCTGATATTTATTTTTTAAAGCTTTATATTCTATTGTAAAATCAACTGCATATTTGACAATTAAATAGAATCGCAATTATAGTTTTGTATTTCAAGTTTTGTATCTTGATTTCTATTGATTTTAGGGTCATGGTGCCCACCTGATTGGAATGTTCTAAGTGAACTGCTTGTAACAAGTGCTGAATCTCCCACTCAATGCCTTTCTTAGGCATATGTCCTTGTTGCAACTCTCTCTCTCTCTCTCTCTCTCTCTCTTAGGGATTTTTTAATAATGCAAAAGCTATATTGTTTCAGTCATATGAGCCGCTTCTAGGTTTTGGAGTTAAAAACAAACGTTTTTTTTTTTCCCAACTGGATATTCTGTGTTTCAATCAAGCCTATACAATATTTATAAAATTGAATTTGATTCCATAAATACTAGCAACTTACTCATGTATCTCTACTTGATCAAATGATCTAATAGCAGTTAATGCAGAAACACGTACAATCCGGAAAAATTGCAGATTGTTTGATAAAGGTTTTAGAAAAAATATTTTAAAATGTACAGTGCAACTAAGCTGACCTTAAACATAGCCAAGGGTTTTCCTTTTTCGGATATTGAATTGCAATTGTTGAATATTATTCAAATTATTATTATTGTTGTTGTTATTTATTTTCTGTATTATTATTATTATTATTATTATTATTATTATTATTATTATTATTATTATTATTATTATACCCTTAGACAAAGTAACAAAAACAACATTAAACTGAGTAAAGTATGCAGGTGATTAGGAAATAAAGAAAGAAACACAAGATATTTGTTACTTGGTAAAGAAGTACTAGAGAAACAATAGTTAGTACTGAGGGACTAGTACTGAGTGACCCTTGTACCATAATCCCAGTGCCAATGATTCAAATGCTACTACAAACACAGTCTCCACCGTCATTCCAGTTACAGTTGTTGTTGCCTTAACAATTATCATTTCTTATGCCACTCTTCTGTCACTGCTACTTTACCTATAATACTACAAACCCATTGTCCGTATACACATATGTCCTTGCTTTTGCAATGACCGATGGAGCCGTGGTAGGTCATGGTCAAGTTGCCTGGCTCGCAACCAAAAAAGTGCGCGGGGTTGAATCCTGCCATTGGGATCAGCTTGGGGCGGTTGCCGCGGGATGTCCCAAGCCAAGACATTTTTCTTCACTTGCCTAGGCACAATATAACCTCTCATCATAAAACATACACACACACACACACGGATAAAAACAAAACAAACATAGACACTATTCCTAAAATTATAATAGATACTTCTGATAGTGCTGCAGTTAGTTTTATCAATGGTTTTTTTAATGTATAAAAGAAAGGAAATATGATATTGCCATTTGAGTTGCATCTATCAAGACAAGTGTACATAGATATACTGATTATGTACGTTTCCAGTATCTGACGATGTGTGTTGCTTTCTTTAGAGTAACATTACTTTTCTAAAGTATACTGCAAGGGTTTGTACAGAGAATAAGTTATTATTTTAATGGCACTTAGAATCTATTAGCCGTTCTTGTAAAATGCATTATGGTCATATGGACAAAGGTAATAAAATAACATTTATTATTTGTTTGTTTTTTTTCTTTTTTTTTCTCTTTTTTCAGGTAGCTTACACTAGTAAGAAAGTTTGTACTGTTCTGTTCTGCACAATACAAGTTGTGGTAAGAACATCAGCAGCAGGAACAGAGAGGAAATCTGTAATATATTTATTACACAAACATTAACGCGTGTGCATGTCCAAACATAATTATATTTTATTATGATCACAGTTTTATAATATCTTTATTTGAAAGAGAATCGTTCTTCCAAGAATCTTAACCACTCATTACAGTATATAAATATGACAAAGTTTTTTTTTTTCTTTTAAAGTTACTATATTGTGATTTGTAATAAGATTTTGCTGGCGTGTTTACCATTCTTACATAATGCTGCATTTCTCAGCATCTGCGTTGTTGAGGAATATCAGTTGGTAAAAAAAAACAATTCCACGCATATATATTTTTCTTAAATTTCACCTAACTTTCATAACAGCTGTTAAAATATTATCCATGATATTAGCCTGGAAAATAGAAAGTGATTTGGATCTGCCTTTGCTTGAATAATTCATCTGAGATGTATATTTCTGTGACGAAAAATATAATAATGGGTTAAGCGACATCTATTGTATAAATGTTTAGTCATAGCTGTAACATTCCAAACCATACTAACAATATTTACTAGACATGAGAGTAATTAACAGGATGGTTGAGATAAAAGTGCCGTTAACATTTATACTTGAAAATGACGAACTATTGTTTCCTCATACAAAAGGCAAACAAAGAATTCTCGAAATGTTCATGACGGAGGAATTCCTCTTTTATGTTCAGTCACTGACCAAGTTTAATTTGATCTGTTTCCTGCAGATTCTACCTAAACTCTCAGTAATTATAAAAGTTAAAGCTTCCAGTTCGTCCATGAAGCGAGCTCCTCTTAGTCTAGAATGCTACCTTACTGTTAGTTTGGAATGTCATTTTTTTTTTCTTCTCAAAAAGGTGAAATAAATCATTCAACTTATAAAAATGATCCTAATGGATCTAAAAACGTCGCTCCATCTACCACAGCCTAAACTATTTACAATGATCTTCCATTAAAATAACATGCATTTCCAGGACTATGACCATGCTTGATTGACTTTATAAATTCAATACATTTTTTTAAAAACAATGAGCCACCATTTTGGTAGTTTATTTAGAGTGAAAATAAAGAAGTATTTCGAAAAACATTGACTAAGCAACTATGTTATGGGTGTATTGAAGCAACTATGTTATGGGTGAATTGAAGCAAATATGTTATGGGTGTATTTAAGCAACTATGTTATGGGTGTATTGAAGCAACTATGTTATGGGTGTATTGAAGCAACTATGTTATGGATGTATTGAAGCAACTATGTTATGGGTGTATTGAACCAACTACGTTATGGGTGTATTGAAGTAACTATGTTATGGGTGTATTGAAGCAACTATGTTATGGGTGTATTGAATGAAGCAACTATGTTATGGGTGTATTGGAGCAACTATGTTACGGGTGTATTGAATGAAGCAACTATGTTATGGGTGTACTGAAGCAACTATGTTATGGATGTATTGAAGCAACTATGTTATGGATGGATTGAAGCAACTATGTTATGGATGTATTGAAGCAACTATGTTACGGATGTATTGAAGCAAACTGTTAAAACTGAAATTTGGTCAAGGATGATTGCACAGAAAAAATCCAATAATTCATTTATTGAGTGTCTCCATAGAAGCTAAACTTGCCAGTATCTAAATGTTTGACCTTATATTAAACCTATGCGGACCCTATATACATACACACAACCGATGTATCTAAACACATTTGATTGATATTTGACATTGTGCAGGGACTTATTAAACGTTTAAGATTCCAGTCTTTCTTTCTATGTTCAAACTGGTGACTCCAGTTAACCCAAGTAATTTATCTTATATCATGATTTATTGTGCGCTTTCCTTGTGCTTACATAGAAATTCTTGATTTGTATTTCTGGACAGTATCACTGCAATTACGTTTCTAACAAAATACTCAGTGATAGGTAATAAAACCATTTTATATAACAAAATTCTCAGTGGTGGGTAATAAAACAGTGGCGGCGCGAGGGTTTGAGGCGCCCGGGGGCAATGCTCTTTTGTGGCGCCTCTACTTTGCCACGGAGAACAGTTTTTATGTCAGTTACCAACCTCCAACCCCCTCCCCCATCTAAGCCCTGAAACTGGGGGCTCAGATGGGAAGGGGGTGTGGAAGGGGTTGGCAAAACAAGAAAATACTCCCTCTCACTCGGTGCCCGGGGGCAATTGCCCCGACCCCTTCGAGCCGCCACTGTAATAAAATCCTTTTATATAACAAAATACTCAGATAATAGGTAATAAAACCATTTTATACAACAAAATACTCAGAGAATGGGTAATAAAACCATTTTATACAACAAACTACTCAGAGAATGGGCAATAAAACCATTTTATACAACAAAATACTCAGAGAATGGGCAATAAAACCATTTTATACAACAAAATACTCAGAGAATGGGTAATAAAACCATTTTATACAACAAAATACTCAGAGAATGGGCAACAAAACCATTTTATATAACAAAAAAAGTCAGTGATTGGTAATAAGATCCTTTTATATAACTTAATCCTCAGAGAACTCTGAAAACCATTTTATATTAAAAAAATACTCAGAGAACTGTGAAAACGTTTTACCGACAGAAGTGAAGACAGTGGATACCTTAATGTGACACGTACGATGTGTCGGTTTTTTATTTCATTCGTTTTTCCTCCTCTTTTGTGCCAAATTATACAGCACAGGTATTTACCTGGCGGAAGCATAATTGGTTTTTGCAAGTACAGACGTTTAAAACACTTGCGTTACTGATGATAAATCATGTTTGAAAATGTATATGTGCAAAGTTTGAGATGGAATCTGTGGTGAAGATTGGTTTATTACATGATCCATCCTTAGCACTTGTAATACTAGTAAGAAGAGTCCTATTCGCAATCCATCTTTTATGAAGACTAATGATATCCACTTGCTCAGACGTACAGCTGAAAAATCTGTAAAACCAGCAGGTGTTATGCAGGTGTAAGCATTAAATGAAAAACAGTTACTACACAAAACTATTCAAAAAATGAGATCGTATTAACTCTTTTTCCATAATGGTAAGGAGCTCATACGCTAAATTCATATAACTATATCACATATACACACACGCACACACATACACGCACACACACACACACACACACACACACACACACACACACACACACCGCATTACAGATATATTCTATGATTTGCCTCCCCACGGATACCAGAGAAGACTCACGACATACCCACAGCTTGACAAATGTACTAAAGTCCCCATAACAGAATAAGCCTAACTTTCGTTAGATTCCCTTATATGATACGAATTAACTATGTACGGGTCATGTATGGTTGTATCTGGAGATACAGACCTCTGCTACCGTGATAATTTATTCTAGTATCAATCGGATCAATCTGAGAGATCACCCTATCAATATTTGTTCAATCAATTGCATATTCTTTAAAATATAATTTATTTTTCATAATACTCATACTTCTTCGAGTCACAATACTTTCTATTATCAGTTGGAACAATCCGTTAAAGCATATACTTTCTATATATTATCAGTTTGAACAATCCATTAAAGCATATACTTTCTATTATCAGTTTGAACAATCCATTAAAGCATATCTTTCTTCCTAGATTTATAACTCATTCCTAAAACCTTTGCACTGAATGACAACAGATACGTGCTTTTCGAAATGATTGATGCATATGATGTGTTGTAGAGATAAATACCAATTACATAAGTGTTGTGTGTCGATTAAAGCAAATCTAATGATATCCAGTTTACTGCTTTTTTTATCTGGTCAATCTTCTACAAAAGAAAACAAAGACTTCACCAATTGACGAACTATGTTCAATAGGTACATCACAATAACACCTACATATATAACGATTAAAATAACAGCTAGTCACAACTAGAATGTTTGCATAGTTAACTATATATTGTGCCCTTGCATGCAGTGGCGCGCGAGGGGGTGTTGGGGTTGGAGGGGGGCAATTGCCCCCGGGCGCCAGGCAAGTGGGGCGCCGTCGAAACCTTTTCTTTTGCCACCCCACCCCTCATCTAAGACTCCGGTTTAAGGCTTAGATGGGGTGGGGTGGGGTTGGAGGTTGGCAACTGACATAAAAACTGTTCTCTGTGGCAAAGTTGGGGGCCTCGGTAGAGGATGGGGCGCCATTAAGGAACACTGCCCCCGGGAGCCTCAAACCCTCGAGTCGCCACTGCTTTTATGTTTCAAGATGTGGCTTTCAAAGTTGAAATTAGTCCAGATTTGTTTGAAGAAGTGAGCGTATTTGGAATAGGTATCTGGCATGCTATGTACGGAAATATACTAAGAAAAATAATATATCTTGCAACCTGAAAAAAAAAAACGTCATGATATACTTTTGGTATGTCCAATTGAACTATGTTTTCAATTACGTATTTGTCATTTATTTATTTAATTCTATATTTTGTTTTACAATTTACTCGAGAGAATATCTTTACTAACCTTTTTAGGGAAGTAGCCAATTAAATATGCTTATAGGGGGAAAAAGTATTTGAATAGAGGATCGTATTATAACATAAACAAACTTACTAAAAGTGTGTAGCCAATTAAATATGCTTATAGGGGGAAAAAGTATTTGAATAGAGGATCGTATTATAACATAAACAAACTTACTAAAAGTGTGTAGCCAATTAAATATGCTTATAGGGGGAAAAAGTATTTGAATAGAGGATCGTATTATAAAATAAACAAACTTACTAAAAGTGTGTAGCCAATTAAATATGCTTATAGGGGGAACAAGTATTTGAATAGAGGATCGTATTATAACATAAACAAACTTACTAAAAGTGTGTAGCCAATTAAATATGCTTATAGGGGGAAAAAGTATTTGAATAGAGGATCGTATTATAACATAAACAAACTTACTAAAAGTGTGTAGCCAATTAAATATGCTTATAGGGGGAAAAAGTATTTGAATAGAGGATCGTATTATAACATAAACAAACTTACTAAAAGTGTGTAGCCAATTAAATATGCTTATAGGGGGAAAAAGTATTTGAATAGAGGATCGTATTATAACATAAACAAACTTACTAAAGTGTGTAGCTTCTTTACATACACACACCTCTGTCTCCTATATTTAAATAACTATGTAAACCACTTAGGAACACCTGCAAGCTTATGTGAACCACTTAGGAACACCTGCAAGCTTATGTGAACCACTTAGGAACACCTGCAAGCTTATGAGAAGCAGTTAAAAGTATCCACAAGCTTACGTGAACCACACAAATACCCATAATCTTATGTAAACCGTTTAGAAATACCCGCAATCTTATGTGAACCATTTAGAAACACCCGCAATCTTATGTGAACCACTTAGAAACACCCGCGGTCTTATGTGAACCACTTAGAAACACCCAAAGTCGTATGTGAACCACTTAGAAGCATTCACAATCTTATGCGTTTTGGTTCTACTAAGTGAATTTAAAGGAGAGATATAAAAACATGAAGGGAAATCGCATTTAAATACCGACTTGCATATGAACCCATTTCTATCTTTAACAATTTAGTTCCGTAAACATCAGAAGAAATTAAATCTTTGTTTGCATAGGACAAAAATCTGCATCATATAAATAAATACGACCCCCCCCCCAAAAAAAAAAAAAAAAAAAAAAATTAAATACCTTTTCGAGGCTGTATTGAGTTAAGTAGATATGTTTTGAAGAAAAATATATTTAATCTTCTAGACAAAGTGACTACATGAAAAAAAGGGTTTTTATGAACACAATAAAGATCCAAACCTTAAGAAAATAAAGTTTATTTCTACCCCTGAAATTATGTTTCTACTATTAGATAAGATATTTGAACGCGAAGTGTAATCGGTAAATGTATGGAACTGAAATACCTTCTTTCTAATGATATAATTGAATTGAATTGAAATGAATTGAATTTGAGGTGATACACAACTTTTTCGTATCCAAGTTCACACATATATATATATATATATATATATATATATATATATATATATATATATATATAACTATATAACCATAACTTCAGGAATGAAGAAGATAAACTCTAATATCTGGATGGAAGCTAAATAAATAGACAATACCCACCCCCTTCACTAGATTCTGGGTCAAATAATAGCCTGGTATTGTTTGATCTAATCTGAAACCCGCTTGAAGGACTTTTTGACAAATTGGAAATGTGTAACACGGATCATGTCGAACGGGAGTAACTCTAAATTGCTTTTAGGTACTAATCATGAAAATATTCTCTTCAACGTTTAAAGCTGGCAAAAAAACAAAAAAAAAGCAAAACAACTTTATACACTTATTAAGTCATTATTGTACATAACATACTTTTGATGTCTTTGTACTTGTTACATTTACAAATCTATATTTGAATGTTTCTGTACGAAATGGGAATACTTGTTTCTGCTTAATAAACACGTAATTGCCAAGATTTAAAAGTCGGAAGAGTTGAGGTTGCATCACAGAGTTACATAATCTTTTATAAAACATACCCGCCAGACCATTATTATATTCGTGAAATGATTACGCTACAGAATTCTAAACCAAATTCTATTTACTTTCATGCTGACCCAGGGAAATACTTTTTAATCATTCTTCTGCTGCATATTTTCATCATGGGTATAAACGACTAATGAAAAATATTTCGAACGATTAAGAGGTTTAATTATGGGCTCTAATTATATTGCCCAGATAGATAAATACAGAAACATTAAAAAATATTGAAAATAATATTTAAAAAATGGATAGATACACTTATTAAAAAGTAAAAACGTCCGAAATAATGGAGAAAATGTATATAAAGGTGCATTTAACAATAAACTGGTTGAATAAAGAATTTAGTGTTATGAAATATATCAATACGTTGTCTTATACGATATAAGAGATTGGTTCTTGTTCGCTTTAGCCATCAAACTTCAGCATCCTGCCAATTGAATCGGCAACAGAAGCTTTTGCCGAAAGCTGTTTCCTCTAATAGAAATAAACTGTAGCCTAGAAATTCAATTCACTTGTAATCATTGTACAAATTGTTGGCATAATAGAAGAATATCGGCTAGGAAGAGAAATTACTTTAGTCAATTTATAAATCCCTTTTGGCCGCAAAGATAATTCTTAAATTGTGTTTGTAAATACAAAGGCGCTTTACGGCCAATCCGTACAAGCACTATTTCGTGTTAATTTGGTTTACACACAATGGTAAAGCTAATTGAGACGATATAAATGAAACCAATCGTATCTAATTAGAATTTCGTCTCTCTGCCTTAAGACGACATAAATGAAACCAACCGTATCCAATGAGAATCTCGTCTCTCTGCCTTAAGACGACATAAATAAAAAAATCTCGTATCTAATGAGAATCTCGTGTCTCTGAGATTTTGAATGGTATGAACTATTTGTAAGTGAATAAGAAAGTGAAAGTAGACACTGGATCTTCTCATGTATAATGGTGGAACACTCGCATGATTAAAGGAGAAATCAAAAATCTAGCTTCATTCTATAACTGCTCAAATCTGGAACACAGCTTTACAAAGTCAAGATATAAGTTTACGTCAAAATTATGTTAACTTATCTTTTGTGAATTTAAATAAAAAAATTTGTTCTTGAAACTGTAAAAACATGAATACGACACTGATACGAAGTATCCATGTGTGATTGTACAATTTTGGAAATTCATATCCTCGATGGTAAACTGTTTACTGATTTAAAATGAAGGCACTATTACTTTCTGGCCCTTTAAATTTAAAAGTTGATATAGAGATAGGAAACTTTTGGTTTTCTTTCTGAAATTTAGAATGTATCTTCTTATTAGAACAAAGAAATAACAGACATAAATTCATAAATTGGACAAACTTAATGTCTCATCAAAATTATTGTTCTTACCATTCGCACACTTGCTCACTCGCCTCCTTTTTAATGGAGAGCTTACCAAATCACTCACTTATTTTCATATTTACCTACCTAGTTACCTTCTTTATTTACTCCTTCCTTCTTTATGTCTCTTTATGTACTTACGTTCATTTTTAATACCTGTCTCTTTATGTTACTTTTCTATTAATACCTATTTCTTTATGTAGTTACTTTTTCTATTAATACCTATCTTTTAATATAGTTACTTTTTCTATTAATACCTGTCTCTTTATGTACTTACTTTTTCTATTAATACCTGTCTCTTTATGTACTTACTTTTTCTATTAATACCTGTCTCTTTACGTACTTACCTTTTCAATTAATACCTGTCTCTTTATGTACTTACTTTTTCTATTAATACTTGTCTCTTTATGTACTTACTTTTCCTATTAATACCTGTCTCTTTATGTACTTACTTTTTCTATTAATACTTGTCTCTTTATGTACTTACTTTTCCTATTAATACCTATCTCATTATGTACTTACTTTTTCTATTAATACCTGTCTCTTTATGTACTTACTTTTTCTATTAATACCTGTCTCTTTATGTACTTACTTTTTCTATTAATACCTGTCTCTTTATGTACTTACTTTTTCTACTAATACCTGTCTCTTAATGTAAATACTTTTTCTATTAATACCTGTCTCTCTGTGTACTTACTTTTTCTATTAATACCTGTCTCTTTATGTAGTAACTTTTTCTATTAATACCTGTCTCTTTATGTATTTACGTTTTCTATTAATACCTGTATCTTTATGTACTTACTTTTTCTATTAATACCTGTCTCTTTATGTACTTACTTTTTCTATTAATACCTGTCTCTTTATATAGTTACTTTTTCTATTAATACCTATCTCTTTATATAGTTACTTTTTCTATTAATACCTGTCTCTTTATGTAGTTACTTTTTCTATTAATACCTGTCTTTTTATGTACTTACTTTTTCTATTAATAAATGTCTCTCTATGTTGTTACTTTTTCTATTAATACCTGTCTCTTTATGTACTTACTTTTTCTATTAATACCTATCTCTTTATCTACTTACTTTTTCTATTAATACCTGTCTCCTTATGTGCTTGCTTTTTCTATTAATACCTGTCTCTTTATGTTATGACTTTTTCTATTAATACCTGTCTCTATATGTACTTACTTTTTCTATTAATACCTATCTCTTTATGTACTTACGTTCATTTTTTATACCTGTCTCTTTATGTTGTTACTTTTTCTATTAATACCTGTCTCTTTATGTACTTACTTTTTCTATTAATACCTGTCTCTTTATGTACTTACTTTTTCTATTAATACCTGTCTCTTTATGTACTTACCTTTTCTATTAATACCTATCTCTTTATGTACTTACGTTCATTTTTAATACCTGTCTCTTTATGTTGTTACTTTTTCTATTAATACTTGTCTCTTAATCACTTACTTTTTCTATTAATACCTGTCTCTTTATGTACTTACTTTTTCTATTAATACCTGACTCTTTATGTACTTACTTTTTCTATTAATACCTGTCGTTTTATGCTGTTACTTTTTTATTAATGTCTGTCTCTTTATGTAGTTACTTTAGTTATTAATACCTGTCTCTTTATGTAGTTACTTTAGTTATTAATACCTGTCCCTTTATGTACTTACTTTTTCTATTAATACCTGTCTCTTTATGTAGCTACTTTTTCTATTAGTACCTGTGCCTTTATCTTGTTACTTTTTCAATTAAGAACTGTCTCTTTATGTAGTTACTTTTTCTATTAATACCTGTATCTTAATGTTGTTAATGTCTCTATTAATACCTGTCTCTTTATGTACTTACTTTTTCTATTAATACCCGTCTCTTTATGTAGTTACTTTTTCTACTAATACCTGTCTCTTTATGTAGTTACTTTCACTATTAATACCTGTCTCTTTATGTAGTTACTTTTTCTATTAATACCTGTCTCTTTATGTATTTACTTTTTCTATTAATACCTGTCTCTTTATATAGTTACTTTTTTTATTAATACCTGTCTCTTTATGTAGTTACTTTTTTTTTATTAATACCTATCTCTTTATGTAGTTACTTTTTCTATTAATACCCATCTCTTTATGTTTTTACTTTTTCTATTATTACCTATCTCTTTATGTATTTACTTTTTCTATTAATACCTGTCTCTTTATGTAGTTACTTTTTCTATTAATACCTGTCTCTTTATGTATTTACTTTTTCTATTAATACCTGTCTCTTTATGTTGTTACTTTTTCTATTAATACCTATCTCTTTATGTAGTTACTTTTTCTATTAATACCTATCTCTTTATTTTCTTATTTCATTTGTAATACCTGTCTCTTTATGTTGTGACTTTTTCTATTAATACCTGTCTCTTTATGTACTTACTTTTTCTATTAATACCTTTCGATTTATATAGTTACTTTTTCTATTAATACCTGTCTCTTTATGTACTTACGTTCATTTTTAATACCTGTCTCTTTATGTTGTTACTTTTTCTATTAATACCTGTCTCTTTATGCACTTACTTTTTCTATTAATACCTGTCTCTTTATGTAGTTACTTTTTCTATTAATACCTGTCTCTTTATGTAGTTACTTTTTCTATTAATACCTGTCTCTTTATGTAGTTACTTTTTCTATTAATAGCTTTATCTTTATATAGTTAATTTTTCTATTAATTCCTGTCTCTTTATGTACTTGCGTTCATTTTTAATACCTGTCTCTTTATGTTGTTACTTTTTCTATTAATACCTGTCTCTTTATGTACTTACTTTTTTTATTAATACCTGTCTCTTTATGTACTTACTTTTTCTATTAATATCTGTCTTTTTATGTACTTACTTTTTCTATTAATACCTGTTTCATTATGTAGTTACTTTTTCTATTAATGCCTGTCTCTTTATGTAGTTACTTTTTCTATTAATACTTGTCTCTTTATGTAGTTACTTTTTCTATTAATACCTATCTCTTTATGTTGTTACTTTTTCTATTCATACCTATCTCTTTATGTATTTACTTTTTCCATTAATACCTATCTCTTTATGTACTTACTTTTTCTATTAATACCTATCTCTTTATGTTGTAACTTTTTCTATTAATGCCTATCTTTTTATGTACTTACTTTTACTATTAATACCTATCTCTTTATGTACTCACTTTTTCTGTTAATGCCTGTCTCTTTATGTACTTACTTTTTCTATTAATACCTGTCTCTTTATGTACTTACTTTTTCTATTAATACCTGTCTCTTTATGTACTTACTTTCACTATTAATACCTGTCTTTTTATGTACTTACTTTCACTATTAATACCCACTTTCTAGCTTACATCCTAACTTTACGGGAGCGGCAAGTCAGATTATCAGGACCAGCTTGAGTCACACAGCTAAAAGAAAGGCGCATCATACCTCATTTTGGTGCTTCTCGTGTTGTCCCCGTCAATATTAGCTATAATTTTGGTAGTGGTGGCCTTGCTATGGAAACGTTAGTACCCAAAACCTATGAGAAAGATTAATCGTATGGTAATATTCACTAAATGTAATATTCAGTACAGAATACGTCTAAGGGTTAGTGATAAATAACAACATTCCTGTGCATTAGATTTATTCATGCATGCTCTTATTGCTTGAAAAGTACGAATTTGCGACAAATACCATAGCAACTGATTATATTCCATACCAAATATGGAATTTAAAAGCATTGACCTTATAATAAATATTTTTGTCAACATATTTAAAATGCGACAAAAAAACAAGTTTCTCTTGTAATAACCCAGACAAAAACTGTTGAATACTGTTATAAATAGAGAGAATCCCAAGGCAAACAAATGATCTTGTGATGTGATATAATACAGGCTATACCGATCTACATGATGCACATTAATACTGTCTACATAATATGAAGTTAAACTATTATATATTCATATTAGAATGATATGGGGTAATTAATAACGTTCTTTTAAGAAGATTTCATAAATAAGTATTTGGGCTTGAAATTACATAAAAATACCATTGGATGCTTACCATGGAAACAATTTTAGTACATTTAACAAACTTATGGTATCATTAGTCGAAATGTAACCATAATTGCTAACATGCTGCTATAATTATAATGCTACTTGAAATAATTCTTTCTTCAAGAGATAAATAGTTGTACAAGCAACTTGCTGAAACGTTTGACATATAAGACAATCTAAGCCACAGGAACATAATGATCCAATTTCTTAAAGCTCTTGTACACAATTATATAAATGAACTACGGTGTCAGTCACTGGATCTTTATCATTTATATTAGTTTTGCATTTAGCCATATGACATCGTTTGTAATTCTGTAAACCTCCTTTAATTGGCGTGCTATTTATCTTCACGGAATGTATGACATTGTATGATAATTATGACATACAAGTATAATTTTTTGGTTTTTGTGGATTTAACAACATTTTCTGCACATCATAGGCTATACATGGCGGCTATACAAGTATGAGCATACCCATGAAATTAAATAGGCGCGAATTAAGATGGCATTCGAAACTTACAAACCTTTGAAGCCTCGAATACAAATAGACGTATAGTATTTTTCATTTCATTGTCTTAAAAGTACAAGTTTTATATTGCTGCTGATAATATTCAGGGACTGGTAAAATACAAATTGCTTACACAGTTCTTTAGCTTGCAAAATACACGTGAACTTAATCAATTCTATCTCAGTTTCTCTCTGCTACATCTGCTAAATAAAGTTTTGTGTTAGAGTAATCGACATCTCAGCCTTCAAATATCACATGTGAAAATGCGGGGGGGGGGGTCTTTTTTTTCATCTCTCTTCTGTTTTACAGGAGCGCTAGTCTGTACATGTAAGTTTGTTTTCATGGCATTAACGATTCTGAGAACAAACACTGCGTACCTGCAAGAACACAGTAGTCCACGTAGGACTTGCGCAGCGACTGAACTTTGAAAAATACAGGAAAGATGATGTCTCTATCATGACGCCAACCGTGGGCAGGACGTGGAGCTAAGTCCATCAAAGGAGTTTCAGGTGAAGTCCACACTTTGGACACGCAAAGATGCCTCTCTGAAATGGCGTAACACGGTGGCTTCACATGGTGAAAGTTTAGGCAGTGTTGTCTTCTTTGTCGTATCAAGTCGAACACGATGATTATTTTAAACAAATGTGATATTTTCCTTTTTTGTACCTAGGATCATACAAAAATGCCGTAAAGTTGCACCCTGCCCTCAAAGCATTCTGTTTGTCCTCTGCGTGAAGTGCAAACAAGTCCGCAAATTTCTTGGACCCATTTTTCACGATAACCTTCATTATGGATCTTTTTGCCTATTCTAAAAAATAAATACATTAATAAACAACAACAACAAAATCCAGACACGGAATCACAACCCATAATAGCATGAACGTCTGTTACAATGTCATAGAAAGAGATCCAAGACTTGGCGATATCTCGTGTATCGGAATATAGCGTCTTTGATCAGTGTCTCTGTCCTACTTTCCTGTCTCAACCCACAAATTCCTTGACATTACTCATTCTGAAAAGTAGTGTAAAGCTAATACACAGGTTCTGTATCTGGCGTCTTAATTATGATTCTGCTATCCCTTCTTATTAGATGTTTGTCTGCCATAATGTTATGAAGGAACATGAAAGTATATGCTTCCTCGTGGTTAGATTTCTGGCTTTCATCAACCATAGCTAACGTCATGAAGACTTCATGGGAACAAATTACACTGAAGATTGGAAAACAACACTTGGGTTGAGTGAGCATTTCTTGCCACATACTCGAAGAGGAATGCGTTCAAGGTCGCTTTCTTTGCAACCACACCCATAAGCTTCTTCTGTTGTGGAACATATCTGCCAGCCCTATCTAGATACTATCAATCTTATAGGGGCTGCAAACTCCCCCCCCTCTCTCTCTCTCTCTCTCTCTCTCTCTCTAACATGGCCACGAAGACCATGAATGTATGAACTAGGAAGGTGTTCAAAATAACTCTGATGACCTTGCATTGTTCGAAGGATTGCTGTCGCATCACGAATGTAAATAATCGATTCAGTAAAATGTTGTGGATGCGTTTTACGTGAGAAACGTGGTTTTAAAATTTATGGCTAAGTTCTGCTTTCGTAGTCTTTGTCATTGATCCAACTCCAAGGAACAAAGATGTTGGAACTAACGTGACAGAACTGTTTTCAGGTTGACAACAATGAATGTTCATGATTAGATCAGTGTCCTCTGGTGTACTAACTCTGGGTTAATATGTTTAGCTGGCTCTTTGTCTCTCGATAAAATGTGAGTTTTTTTGTAAAATCTTGAAATGTTTTCAGTTCAGATCTTGGTCTGGGGCCACATAAACTGCTGCCACTGGATGAAAGACATCCATTTACATGTTGTTCACATTTGGGTCTCTAAATTACTACTGCATTCAATTAAGAATATTGTCTGTCTGAAGGTGAATACATTCCTTTGATGTTTACTAGTATATCTGGGCTGGATGAAACTCTACCAAGAAAGGTTTGTCATCTTGTTCGTAATATGATTCTCCATTGATTGAACATGGTGTTCATCCCTCCTCCTCGATGAGTGTTTGGCTTCCTCCGGAATGCCTGACTCCTGTCGCGTTTAAGCGTTTAACCATTGCGAATCCTTATGTTGGAGGTATTATGTCCCAGTCAGTGGCGTGTAAGGGACATCTGACAAGGGGAGGCGGTTGCTTTCGTGTTAGATCAACAACACCACTGGCTCGCTAATCTTCGCGAATTATTGTCTTCTTGTCGCCGATGTCACTCCAAACTTCATTAAGTCGACCCGCTTCACGTCTTACTGAGACCTGTCCTGCCTCAGATACATTTATGACGTCGCCAGGAAGTTACAACATGTCAAGAAGATACACTGTTGACAATCAGGAGTAGTTCATCTTCGAAGTAATGAAGGGGGAACATTGTGTTTTAGAACTAGTATTCAGTAACATGGTTCTGGCAGCATCCCAAACATGCCCCAAATTTAAATGATGGGAATTCATCACATTCCCAATTAATACACCTATCAAATAGTGGACTAAAATGCTGTTTGATACCATCATGTAATTTGCTCACAGCCGTGATGTCTGAGTGAAGATATTTGGATCGTACTGCATCATGAGCGCTAGAAATATATTGTTTTTTCTGTGTTGATTATGTGTTAAAGCAGAATAAAACAACAGTGGCATATTTCATTCCTGGTTTCCTTAATAGCGTTCCCATTTTTGAGCAACACACACTGCGTGAAAATAATTTATATACAATAACCTTTCAAATGAGATATAACAATAATTTGTGTAAGTTAGGGGTTTGAACTAAAATTATGGGGACCACGGGTGGTCGAGTGGTCTAAAACGCTCGGCTTTACAGATCACTCACACATCTCACCTCTGTCGTGTGTTCGAGTCTCAGCTCGGGCCAACGTGGTTATGTGAGAAAGTTTGTCAGTAGCTTCCCGTGGGTCAGTGGTTCTTCTCAGGGTCTTTCTGACTTCTTCCTCCAGCAAATATTCTGGCCGCAATGTATAGCCTGTCATGTGCTGAAAAATGGCGTTAAACCCACAAAACAAACAAACAAACTAAAATTATGGACTCTTTTTGAAGCCACTCGCCTAGCAGACAAAGCATTATTTAAATTAGTGCCAAACAATCATTTTATCTCACCTTACATAACACGTTTCTAAGCCAACCATTCATTTATCCCATCTTACTTAACACGCTTCTTAACCAACCAATCAGTTTATCTCACCTTGTTTAATACGTTTCTCAACTAACCAATCATTTTATCTCGCGTTACTTAATACGTTTCTAAACCAACCAATCGTTTTATCTCACCATACTTAATACGTTTCTAAACCAACCAACCATTTATCTCATCTTACTTAACACCGTTTGTAAAATAGCCAATTATTTTATCTCACCTTACTTAATACGTTTCTACACCAACCAATCATTTTATCTCACCTTACCAAACATGTTTCTAAACTAAATTATCAGTTTATCTCACTTTACTTAATACGTTTCTAAACCAACCATTTTATCTCAAATTACTTAACACGTTTCTAAACCAACCAATCATTAATCTCACCTTTCTTAATACGTTTCTACGCCAACCAATCATTTTATCTCACTTTACTTAACACGTTTCTAAACCAACCAATTATTTGGTCTCACCTTACTTAATACGTTTCTAAACCAACCAATCATTTATCTCACCTTACTATATACGTTTCGAAACGAGCCAATCATTTTATGTCACCTTACTTAACACGTTTCTAAACCAGCCAATCATTTTATCTCACTGTACTTAATACCTTTCTAAACCGACCAATCATTTTATCTCGCTTTAATACGTTTAAAATTCTTATTTGGATCCCCTTACAACCTAGAATTATCATTTCTTCATGACAAATTCATAGTCGTCACATACGTCTCACACTTATTGTTTAGCTAAAAGTTGAGTAAAAAATATACATTATCGATTTTGTTGTTTTCTTGCATATTCCATCTTATCCTTTTATGAATTTGACAATGGTTAAAAATTCAATAACTGAACTGATTATTTTTACTTTATTACGACCACTATTTCTACTACTATTACTACTACTACTATTGATAATGCTGCTATATCTATTACTACTCCTGCTACCATTACTACTACTACTACTGATTCTACTACTACTATTACTAGTATGACTAACACAAAAACCTTAGATTGAGAAGCGCTGCTTTTATGTTTTACAATTGATGCCGTTCAGTCAACGTTCCTACATGTTGCAGTTTCGTCATGAGCCCCGCTTTCTAGTTGCCAGCCTAGCATCAACATATGTCTTCCTTCAAAAACTAGTTCCAACTCCCAAGTCTTTTGAATGTCAATGTCATAAGATCAGTAACATCTTCTACTACCACTGCTACTACCACTACTACTACTACTACTGTTACTGCTGCTACTACTACCGCTACTACTACCATTAGTACTCCTGCTGATGCTCTTACTACTAATACTACTTCCACTCAGACTACTAATACTAATTCTACTATTACTACTAGTACCTATTTACTCATAAATCTTTGTGTAAAACTTGGTGTAAAAATATTGAACACAAGTGCAGTATTACTTAAAGGTCGACATAATTTCATCGCGCAAACAATAATCAGTAATTGGGGATGTCATGTTTAGTATCGATTTAAAGGTATGTTGGAAGACATCGATAACCACAGTAGATGTCCAATAATGAGGATTATTTTATTATTGTATGTCTTTATTTTGCAAAAGGGGTTCACTGAACCGCCTCGCTCACTTAGTATAGATGAAGAATCTTTACAAAGCCGCCCAAATTCTGGGATACTTCTAAATTGGTTAAGTAATCTAATTTGTGGCTGTACTTCATAGGGAGACTAACTCATTTTGTTTAATTTATCATATGTAACAATGAATGTGCCATATGTAACAATGAATGTGTCATATGTAACAATGAATGTGTCATATGTAACAATTAATAAGTCATATGTAACAACGAATGTGCCATCTACAATTAAATCACATATAGGATTAAAATCGTGATAATAATAACAAATAATTTATTTTATAGATGAATTCAAATTTTACGACTGCTCGTGTTGTTAATTTATTAATTTATTAATTTATTTATTTATTTAGTGCTCTTTTTCATTTATTTTATATTTGTGCCTTATAAGAAAAATTGCAGAAAGCACAAAAAGCTAGTTCTCTAGCAAAACAAAATCTTTAATTATCCAAATAAATTACCCAAACACTAAGACAACGCACATGCTAGAATTGATACATTATTTATAATATTTAAAGGAACATAAAATGCATATTCATACCAAATATGAAAATCCCAATGCCACATGTATTGCTAAGACTGTTAGGAGAACAATTTAAATGAAGAATAATTTGAAACATCCTTAAAAAAGAACTAATACGTTACTTTAGAACCATCCCCGCCCCCCAAAAAAAGTATCCGTGCAATGAGAGAAAACAAATCTGAGGTGAATGAATCTGGGTATAAAAACATTTAGTGTGCAAAATACATTCGTAAACCTATTGTTACGACATTTGTTTGAAATAAAAAAGCCCCTAGAAATTATATATGCAATAGGCAAAACTTTTATCTTTTACAATTGATGCCTCTCTTTCAGCTTCCCAAATGCAGCACAATAATTTCTTCATGAGCTCCTGCTTTTCAATAAATTTCAAGGCGTTTCTTTGTAGAAAAAAGCTTCTGATTCTGGAAATGTATGGACGGCCTAGCATCAATGGCATGACGTTTTGAATAAACATCGGCGTTTTCCATCAAAACCCGGTGTCAAAGTCCAAGTCTTTGAATGTAAATGTCATTAAAATAAAAAAACAATTATAATAAAAAACCGGTGGCCTCTTCTATTGAAAGGGTTGGGGATTAGTAAAGCGGGTTAACCACTCATTATTACCAATTACCGTCTATACTCGCGTATAATACCATGTCAACTGCAAACCGCATAGACCCAGATCTGTCGTCGCATAATGCTCTGGCAGATCTTGGTCTATACAGTTTTTAAGGACTAATCAGTAGAACAAACAACATAGACCCTTATCTGCTGGTGCATTATGCGACGGCAGATCAGGGTCTATGTTGTTTGCATTGGAACTCGAATTATACGCGAGTAAAGATGGTAATACAACAGACTGATCGCCAAGCTAAGTTTTGCCTTAAGATCGTGGAATTAATGCGCACTGTAATGTTCGGTTGTCGCGTGACTCAGTCGCCATTTTAATTGCAGTCAAACAGAGGAGGTATGGCTATTGACATGAGAAATTAAAAATCATCTTATTGTCGCCACAATAAAACCAACTATAAATGCGCACCTTTACTTTTAGTTCAGTTAAAAATTATTTTTATTATGAATATTCCAGGTTACTGTTTCTTTTGTCATGAATTAAGACATAAAAGTAAGTACACGCGGCCCTTTTGCATTGCAAAAGGTTCTTTAATAGCTGTTCCGAATTTTATTTTCGGATGCCATCGGGTCCCGTGCCTTATTTATTGAGGAAGGCCTAACAACACAATTTTAGTGCTTAGCAGAAAAAAAAGAGAATGATTTTACGGCTAATAATTATTTTAAGTGTTTTGATCCATTTTTATTAACCAAACAACTTTAAGACAGCTGAACTTCAGAGTTAGTCAACATCCATAACGGCACTTTGATAAAAATAGCAGTGAAAGTATTTTAATGTCATGCGAAAATACGGGAACTGACCAAACTAATCACTCTGTCTATCTGTTTCTCAACCAGCATGCCTGCATGGACAAATGCGTGGGCGGATACCATGGATGGTCTGAAGCAGAAATAACGTTTTAGTCAATAAATATAGCAAATATTTGACACCATTTTTCGACTTGAATCGCAAGAAAAAAGGCGTAATTTTGAAGCTGCAAGACAAATGGAGACATGGGAGAGAACCGGTACAAATTTTAACTTTATTTCGACATACTTTCTTTACAATGTTCAGCAAGAACTATAGGAAGCTGTACATATAAATCTTACCTGGCTAAATACTTTGACTTTTTCAAATTAGTACAAAAGATAGATTATTGATAGTATACTATGGAATTTCAAAAATAGCAACAAATAGTTTTGAGGGCCACAAGGGAGATTAGATTTTGTACTAATTTGGTCGCCTCGTAAAACAAAGACATTATTATTATTATTATTATTATTATTATTATTATTATTATTATTATTATTGTTGTTGTTGTTGTTGTTGTTATTGTTGTTCCTGTTACCATTGAAGGATAAAGGGGTGGTTTATATATAATGACAACTGCGTTTATGGTAAATCACTCAACAATATTTCATCGAAAAAATATGTTTCTAGTTGAAATATATCCTAAAATGCATAATTAATCAGCATACTCAAATTTACATATCCTGTTTTTTGTATTTATTATAATAACAACGCAGATGGTAGTAATCACTTAAACACGAGTGTCCAAGAATGTTTCTCCCTTTGAAGATATTTGTCTAATGTGGTGTTCTGAATAATTTCTTGAGTAACAAACATAGGAATTTACTTACGAAATCATATGCACCTGGTTTTGAGAATACTTACAGACATGATTATGATTTACTTTTCACAATCCAACATGTTGCAGTTATTTCTGTCATTAAATGGTCTTGGAGTTTTATGTAATAAAATTGATATTAAAATGCAATTTCATAGGCATAAAAAGACCCAAATAATGACATAGCATGGAGGTGAATGTTTGAGAAGAAAATGATAATGCTAGAAACAAAATAACCCATTTCAATATCCGATTAAACTCCAAACCATAAACTGTTGTGTTTTCGTGTAATAAAATAAGAATAAAACAAATGTTCTTCTAAATTTAAAGTTACATACACTGTAATTCATCTAAGTTACATACACTGTAATTCATCTAAGTTACATACACTGTAATTCATTTAAGTTACATTTACTGTAATTCATCTAAGTTACATACACTGTAATTCATCAACCATACATACACTGTAATTCATCAACGTTACATACACTGTAATTCATCTAAGTTCTTTAAGACCTTGGTCTAACATAGTTCACTAAGATATATAAAACAAATACTTTTCTTAAGTCTTCACGCTTCATTTATCTGTTGAAATAGTGTGACTTCTGTAGGTCTGTTCTTCACTGCAAGATTTTATATATTGACCGTGGATGTTATTTCATGATATCCTTCTTTTCGTAGCTGTGTGTGAAAATTACCTGTTGACAGATTCGTCGATGCATCATCGTCACAGCCATTTGTAAATTTGTTTTAAACAAAAACATGGGGGTTTTTTTAATTAGAAGAAGATGAGGAGCTATATGAGGTAGATAAATCATTTTATCGTTTACAATGCAGTTACTTTATAACAGTTGATACTAAAGCCGTAAGTCGCACTAGAGAATGAAGATCGATTTGACTTGGACTAAACAGTAGAGAGGACGCAGTGAGCTTAAAGAACAAGGAAAATGTGAACGAAAAAAGTTTGGTTTATAAACCAGGGACAACCATGATCTAAATATTGATAAAGTATCAGATGTGGAATCCAATCTGATTAAAATCGATATATACTTCAAATAAGTAAATCTGAAAGTCACCAATACAAGTTCCTGTATTGCTGACCTTTGCAATATCCTTTCCAAGTATATTTAGCAACCAATCAAATAAAGTATTGCATTTCGTCTTAGGGAGAGTTATCTTAATAAACACTATATTCCGAATGACGTTTTTCATTTTCATAAATGTGAAAGCTGTAATCTAATTGGTGAATCGAAAGGTCAACATAATATAAGCTAGTATCTTTTCCATCAGATCTCAGTTATGTCGGAGATCTCGATTTTAATCAGACTGGTGTGGAACCCCAACTGAATCAAGCTCGCTCAACTTCAAAACATCTACGAATCGTGTCACTTCGAACGTGTCGCAATAAGTATATACCCTAGGACACAGAGGCAATTTAACACGTGAGAAGATAAGGAAACGTGTAGAAATCTGATGAAGGCGTAACTACAGGACTTCAGTAATGTTAATAGTGTAGAAATCTGATGAACGCGTAACTACAGGACTTCAGTAATTTTAATAGTGTAGAAATCTGATAAACGCGTAACTACAGGACTTCAGTAATTTTAATAGGTAGGACGCATAATCTTAGATCTCTTTAGTTAGAATTCACAACTTCTCTGCCATTATAAAACATTTTCTTCAATGCTTATATTACGAATGAGACATTTCAAATGATATTTGTGACATATTTTTCATTTATAGACAACAATTTTCCATTACATTATTAATTTCTTTAAAAAACTTAGGAAAGGCTCTATACAATAAAATCAGTACCTGTGAGGATAAGTTGAACATCATTTAATTATCTCATCTATTTGACAGATTAAAAAAGTCAAGACAGTTTATTTCCCAAAGAGGCAAAGCATATACTAGTAATAGTTTGCATATTACCGTTTCATCAATAACAAGAACCCTACAGTGTTTGCGAGATGATTTAAAATGCCCATAACGGAAGATGGACATGTTATTGGACCTCAAATACAATTATTTCACTAGAACAATCAAAAGGCATATTTTCATTTTGTCGCATTAGTTCAGTTCAAGACATTTAATTGTCAGTCAAACTTTTTATTTAATTAAAAGAAGACAACGCTATCAAATTTGTTATAATCATTAAACTCTCTGTATATTTAACCTCCCATAATAAGTATAGAAATAAAAAGGTACAAATGTTGTTCATATAGCATAAACCTAAATGTCGTTAATTTTTAAAGAAAATATTTACACGACTTAAGAAAAGATAAATTAGGACTAAATTATACAATTATCCGAATATCGAACGGAATGAGTTTTTAAATCAATCATCTTTGATTCCCACCCCCAATAAGTCCATGTATCTTCTTTCGCCTTACATGTATAAGAATTTGCTTGAATGTTTTCCCGTAAAAAAGGGTTCCTTTCATCATAAACTGCAATGCATCTAATATTAGTAGTATAATATGAGGAAGTTCGATCATCAACCATTTGTTTAGTCCCGGAAGTTAAACTGCGCATGTCTGACCGACTTGTGTAATTGAACCGGTTATGCAGTATTTGATCGCTTTAAGAAGGCGGAGTTCAGTTAATTTTCTTTTAAAAAAATACTGTTTATTTTCATTTTCGATAGAAAAAGCAACTCAGTGTTTTTAAATAACTTTAATTCATATAGCACGTGGTTAACCTTCACGTTTACGATTTACATTATCGGAAATAGCTGTACCTCGGAAATAGCTGTTGAAGATATTCTTGAAAGAACGACAAAAATGTTTTATCACCCTGCTTTTGTAGATGATGGGATATTGATAGATGGACTCCAAATAACTTTGATGTTGACAAAGACATGTTAGATGATGAAGTTGAGGACAATATCAATTCCAGACCTGATTTGAACTCACAAAATGTTAATACAAAGGAAAGTTATTATGTTGCTATTGAGGATGCTGATGATGATGCACTGTTTGTCTTTCGCAGACCTCACAGGCAGAACAAAATTCTGACGCAGAATAAATAAATCAAGGCATTTATGCGCAGATCAGAGTGAAGTCAGGAACACCCAATAAAACTGCCTTCAAAGTAAAAAGACATGATTGCACTGAAGGTCGATTAGTGAAACGTATGCTCAATCACATAGTGCCCCTATGGCAGAGAGCTGTCTAAAGACATGTACGCTATACCAGTTCAATGAAGAGAAAGCAATTACAGTGAAATGAAAGCCTACATATCCAAAATGGGCACTGAACTGGAATAACTTCCATAGGTCATCACAGCGTCTGGCTTCGCATCGCAGTGAGCTCATACCTGAAATTCCGAGAGCTTCAGTTATAATGAGTTACAACGCACAATTGAAAACACTGATAGATTGATCACAATATTTGCTCAGCTAGCAACGACGAATGAGAAGTTTGACGCAAAAATACTTCGACTGGAAAGCCAGCTGGGTGATATTGCCACACAAAGAGAAAATGAGATTCAGAGACTGAGGTCAGATCTAAGTGAGATAACCAAGAAAATTTAAGACGCCAAGGCTCAGATAGAGCATCGCCAACTAATAGAGAATAAACTAACTCGTGATAACAGGGGAATGTATATTCAGATGTTGGCAATGGCTGCCTTTGAAAAACGAGACGAAAGGAATCACTTTGAATGTACAACATCATCTGGTAGAAACAATAAACAAGGCCCAAGCTTTTCTACAATCAAATCTAACAGAGAATGTAGAAGGACCTCAGACGTCTAACATAAAGGCGATTATGAATCATCAACACACAAAGACAATTAATCATCACTTAATAATGCTAAGGTAATTGTACTATCTGCCCTAAAGATATACCGACAGAGCCTGCTACAGCGCTTGCTGCACACTTATCTAGAACCGAGTCATCCATATTTTTGGTACAGTATATCCCACCACTGTCACGGAATGATTTGATGAATCAAACACCAAATGTGAGTTAAAAAAAACAGTATGTATAAGCCGCATCTCACATAGCAAAAAGAACAGAACAGTTCAAAATCAGCAAACAATGTTATCATGTAAAGAAACTATGAGTAAAATAACTGAAAATTGCAAGAATAAAGCCGTTAAATGTGCTCATCAGATGATCGGAAGATCAAAGCTTGTTTAGAAGCGATCATGATAAGCACATGAAGAAAGAGTATATCTTGATTGACAGTATAATTAGTCTCTTGAAGCCGATGTTTCTCGTTCTGTAATCTCAGTTATGTTAGCATGGTTTTCTCAGCAAACCAATCTTGGCTGCACAGTTCTTCAACAAACGCCTGTTTCACATTCTCCTGTTTCAATTTGAAGACAATTAACTTTTATGGCGCTCGTTTGCTTTGTGGTCGTCTACTAGGCTGAATCGGGTTATTGAACTTAGAGATTACGAGTGTGTGGTCAGTCTATCATTCTGCACTTTTCATGGCCCTCGTCAATCGGACATCCTGCCTGTTTCTTGTCGTGATGATGGCGCATCCAGGGGGAGGCGAAGCCGGCTCCTGCTTTAGTGAGTTGTCCTTCCTCAACTAGGCGAGTTTCACATAGGGCCCCTAACTGTTGAATCTTACCAGCTCTCTATCAACAAGAGCTGTTCTTTTCTCTGGTCTATTTGCTGATATACTGTCCATTAGTGTGCGCATATTCCAGGCACCGATGGTGAAAGGCGTCATATTTGTCTTTTTGTGTGGGTTTTTACCGCTAAGGTGGGATTCCCATCAGCCGCGGTATACTGACCTTGGTTAACGTGAGACAGGCAATGTTTAGAGCACGTTTTCTAGCCCCTTCCTCTTGCTGTTTAGGTGAGCAGTGCGATCCAAAATAGCGCTGCTCAGTCGCTCAAGCGGCTGCCGAGTTCCACTGCTACTTCGGTCTAATGAAAAGCGACCCTATACCCCGAGCAGCCTGTGTGCGTGTCTGCAGTTACTGCTCCCAGTGTATCCACACCTATTGCTCTACCTCTCGCCCATCGCCACATGGCTTGCAACTATCGGGGGAGGGTTAATTGATGTAATGACTTGCGCGTGAGTTTGATATGTGAGAGAAAATTGTGCAGAGCCACCCTCACTCTCGTCCAGGTCTGTCTGAATCCAGTGGTACGACAATGTCGTGGCGTCTGAAGACGAGTGCAGATGTAGAGGATGGCCATCAGGTTCTATTGCATCTCAGCTAATACTCTGCGTTCTCCATACAGCTCTTGCCATTTGCCTTTACATATCTGCTCTAACACCTGATCCACTCTGGGGCAACAGTCATAAGTAGTACAGTCTACTGTTACTTACGGTAGCAGGCGTAGCCTGACCGGACCATAGATTATGTATTAATACCTGATAAAATCAGAGGTGCTATAAACAAAAACATGTAGTGAATGACATGATTGATTTTGCATTATCTGATCATTTGCGAGTGATTACAGTACTTGCGAAAGATATGTCGAAAGAAAATACAAAGACATGTGGTTTTGCAACAGAGTTTCTTGTGGATTGTTGGCAATTACATTTTTACTCCAAACATTGTTAGAGTGAAGTCTTTTAAATAAGGTTGATATGTACTGTACTAAAGGGTATGAATTAGAAGATTTTCTTAACGACCTTATTTTCACGAGAAGGTTTCCAAACAAATTAACTTGGAAAAAATTTATTGGGACAAGAATACAGGTATCAGATGGGAGGAAAAACCCATGAAATGAGTATCAGAAATCCATCTGAAGGATTAGAGCGATTTAAAAAAAAATTAATCCAGATTTCAAAATGCACCATTTATTGAAATTCGCTCACACTGACTCAAACAGAAAAAATGGAGTATGGGACATTAATTCGTATTGGAGGAATGAAAGCAAAACCTAGACTGTGCCCTTTATATAGAAAACAAATAATGATCGGATTTGATACGTATTAAGGAATTGTCCCTGATGACAGAAACGATATGACTGAGGTATATATCCCTCCAGAGATTTACTATAATTTCCTGGATAAATGGGATAGTTACTTGGTGGTTTAAACGATATTAAAAACATAGGATATTGAACTTTGAGCAAACTACAAATGCTCTGTTAGGTTTAAGATAAAAATACCCTTGACTATAATCCCCAACAGGTATTTTGCCAATTGAAGAGTTGTTTTTATTGTTCTCAAGACTTATGTTCCTTTCATTGAAACAGAATCAGCTATGTCTTTTTGAGGGTATTGTACGTAAACTACAATTACGAGGGTTCCGCTTCATTTAACACTGGCGAAAATTGAAAGACATTTTATAGTTTACAATGTAAACAACATTCAGACATCTGTTGATGCAAATGTAAAAATTGCTTTCTAATAACTTAGGCACAAAATATACTTAGTCAAAGAACAAATTGGTTGTTTTCGTCCCCTTATCTTCGAACATAAAGGTAACTCTCGTAAACAATTTTTTTTACATCCTACTAGCAATTAGCTACTTGTCTTTAGATTTACATTTCATCCTCTCTTCGGGTATCGTGTGTTTTGACCTTATTTGATCAGATAAAGACGATACTACATTGTAACTTGTTCAATGAAATGAACAGTTAATTGTAGTTCTCAAATTTATATTCATACGAGAATCAAACACAAGTAAGTGGAGCAAAAGGAAGTATCCACTTTGGAATGCTCATGGATACAACGAGAGAGAGAGAGATTGATTATTTTATTCCTACATTTCTCACGATTTTAAGATCATTTCAAGAAATACAACGTAATACATAAAGGCATGGAAATAGGCTATTTAAAACTCATGAGGCCCTATGAATTAATTAATAATCAGTACGGGTAAATGCTTTCGTACCTATAATTCTGGGATATGATAATAACAATCTAGGTTGAAACTGAATGATATAGGTTCAGCTGATCTTCAAAAGAAACAGTGAACACAGAAACCTTAATTACACATAAGTACCTAACATATCGTGTAATTAGTGTAGAAGTTTCCATATTTAATGATATATTAGTGCCTATTCACGAGCAGAATATATCTACTAATAAATGTCTAGTGAGACTAAAAAGGAAATAGAAGAAACTGAAACCAGAAGCATGTATTCTTTTATTCTGGTTGTATATCTTCGCTTCAGTCATCTCCATATTTGAGAAATCGGTGATATTTGAAAAATCGGTGATATTTGAAAAATCGGTGACTACGTTTATACTTTCAATTTAATATGTATAGGTTTCGTTAACTACATAGGGCGTTTTATATGGAATCATCTAATTGTACTCTGGCATTATGTCTTGAAGCTTCAATAAAATGTCTCTCCAAGACATCTCTCTATCTCCATCTCTCTCTATTCTGTGCAGTACATTAAATATTTCTTACCGTATCGGTCCCTGTATGTAATGGAGGTTACAATGAAAACTACATCCCTGCCTTTGCGTTTTGAAATTCATATAATTATGGTAAATGTGGGAATTGAGACTTTGTATTATTTAGGTATTTTACCTGAGTCAAACATGGGTATTTTACCTGAGTCAAACATGGGTATTTTACCTGAGTCAAACATGTGTAGCATGTCAGGCCCATAAATAAACCCTTCCTAGAGAAACATCGTCAAAGTTGTCAAATTTCGTGAATAGCTATGCAAGAAATTACAATAGAAGTTGTCAAATTTCGCGAATATCTGTGTAGGAAATTACAATAGAAGTTGTCAAATTTCGTGAATAGCAATGTAAGAAATTACAATAGAAGCTGGATAACAGAGCCATCTTGGTTATGTACTAAAAGTACCACTTTGATCTTGCCTTGGAAATTCGTATTGATGAATATTTTATGCAAACTCATAGCTTGAATAGTACCTTAAGGATATGCAAACTCATAGCTTGAATAGTACCTTAAGGATATGCAAACTCATAGCTTGAATAGTCACCTTACGGATATGCAAACTCATAGCTTGAATAGTGCCTTAAGGATATGCAAACTCATAGCTTGAATAGTACCTTAAGGATATGCAAACTCATAGCTTGAATAGTACCTTAAGGATATGCAAACGTCCGGCAGCTCTCACAGACAACAACATTAAAATAAATTCATAATCTTGTTCAACATCTCAACTCGGGATCCTATATATTTAACGTTTATAAATAATGTTCGTGTTTATCCACTATTTACTTAACGTTCCCTTTTCTACCTTGATGAAGGAAACTGTTTATTAGACAGTACAAGAGATTTAACTTGAACATATCAAACAGCTTGAAAACCAGAACTTACATCAGCTCGTAGATACAATGGAATTTTTTTTTTCCATTTTTTTTTAACGTTGTGCAAATCTATTTTATAACTAAAATTTACACTAAATGAGAACGTGTTTTAACTGATCATATTCAACCGTAGGAAATTATAAGACTTTTGTACAAATTATATGCAATTTGTAAGTTGTGTAATTGATTTACCCTTCCTAATACGTTTTGTGGTGAGAAGTTGTTTTGATTGTTTCATTTAAATTGAAAAATTAAGTTCATATAAATATACACATTAACAAGGTGTAATAATATCTTGTTGTAAGATTTATTCAGTGTAAATAGTACCCAATGTTATTGTCTCATTCAGATCACAATTCTGTTTTTTACACGCATGTTAAAACTTCCATTACATATCTAGAAAACGTTTTTTAATCATTAATGCTAATACAATACAAACAGTTTCTATTATAATTCTTATGTCCACTTTTTACTTCAGATGAAAAGATATCTACACTGAATTAAAATTCTTATAATCACAAGGTATGTACGCATAAAAAGAGTGACTGTTTCGATGCGGTGGGGGGTCAAACTAGCATATTAGAACAAATAATTGTTCACCTTTACCCTTCTAGACAAAGTGGCAACGGGAGAACAGATAACGTTTTATTCAAGACAACCGCGAAAATATTTATCTCCTTAAAGCTTAGTTTATCTTGAACAATTGACCAACGCGTTGCTTGACAAAGATTTAAAACAGTACCAATTGAATTTTTTTCTTTCTTGGCTATAATTAGCTTTAAAATTGTAAGATAAAATCATCAAACGTGATCTGGCAACAAAGGATCGATATTACTGAGGTATTTCATAATTATATCATTAAGTAATTACACAGCACTTTGCCTTTATCACAGAAGAAAAGGCAATTGCTTTTGGCAGTGCTAAACCATTCATATTTTATAACATAATGCTTACAACAGACTATTTACGGAGGAGCTTTAAACTATGAGAGACAAAAATAACCTAAAAATCTGAGATTCTTACTCACTCAATCTAATTAAGACACTAATCCAAAATTATTATCACTTTACGCATCGCCAATGTTTAAGAATTTTCAACGATTAGAACTTTTGAAGTAATCTCTTGTTCTTGTTAATAGAAGTGTGCGATGAATGTTCTTGGTATACAGTTCGACATTTGAAAAAATAACCTTCTATAATAGATTCATCTAATCATGAACTCGTTAAATGGAACTATTTCGATAATGAAGACAGTATTTTTTTAAAAAGGAATCCAACAATAGCAATGGCATAAATGGGCAACGGCACAGTGTATGTAACGAAGTCATTTTACTTTTGTATTTCTCAGTCATAGTTTGTTTTTTTAATGTGACAGAAAGACTAAGACTTATCACAGTAATAAATTGGTCCTTGTTGACTTATCACAGTAATAAATTGGTCCTTGTTGACTTATCACGGTAATAAATTGGTGCTTGTTGACTTATCACATTATTAAATTGGTCCTTGTTGACTTATCACAGTAATAAGTTGGTCCTTCTTGACTTATCACAGTAATAATTGGTCCTTGTTGACTTATCACAGTAAAAATAGGTCCATGTTGATTTATCACAGTAATAATAGGTCGTTGTTAACTTATCACAGTAATAATTGGTCCATGTTGACTTATCACAGTAATAATTGGTCCTTGTTGACTTATCACAGTAATAATTGGTCCTTGTTGACTTATCACAGTAATAATTGGTCCTTGTTGACTTATCACAGTAATAATTGGTCCATGTTGACTTATCACAGTAATAATTGGTCCTTGTTGACTTATCACAGTCATAAATTGGTCCTTGTTGACTTATCACAGTAATAATAGGTCCTTGTTGACTTATCACAGTAATAATAGGTCCATGTTGACTTATCACAGTAATAATTGGTCCTTGTTGACTTATCACAGTAATAATAGGTCCTTGTTGACTTATCACAGTAAAAATTGGTCCTTGTTGACTTATCACAGTAATAATTGGTCCTTGTTGATTTATCACAGTAATAATAGGTCCTTGTTGACTTATCACAGTAATAATTGGTCCTTGTTGATTTATCACAGTAATAATAGGTCCTTGTTTACTTATCACAGTAATAATACGTCCTTGTTTACTTATCACAGTAATAATTGGTCCTCATTGACTTATCACACTAATAATAGGTCCTTGTTGACTTATCACAGTAATAATTGGTCCTTGTTGACTTATCACAGTAATAATTGGTCCTTGTTGATTTATCACAGTAATAATTTGTCCTTGTTGACTTATCACAGTAATAATACGTCCTTGTTGACTTATCACAGTAATAATAGGTCCTTATTGACTTATCACAGTAATAATAGGTCCTTGTTGACTTATCACAGTAATAATTTGTCCTTGTTGACTTATCACAGTAATAATAGGTCCTTGTTGACTTATCACAGTAATAATTGGTCCTTGTTGATTTATCACAGTAATAATAGGTCCTTGTTTACTTATCACAGTAATAATACGTCCTTGTTTACTTATCACAGTAATAATAGGTCCTTGTTGACTTATCACAGTAATAATAGGTCCTTGTTGACCTATCACAGTAATAATTGGTCCTTGTTGACTTATCGCAGTAATAATAGGTCCTTGTTGAGTTATCACAGTATTAATACGTCCTTGTTGACTTATCACAGAATTCGGTTCCATTGAATCTGTATCATAATATAATTGGTACAAGACAAGTTTATTCCTGCCACTAAAATTGGTCACATTTGGAGGTAAACTGCATATTAAAACTATACTTTAGCTTTCATTTCATTCATCTTTATATTAAAAGCCCCCTTAAGTAAAATCCTTTAAAAGGATAAGTATTGTAATATTTGACGTTAAAACTTAAAACATAATGTTACAATTGTCTAGACCATGATCATTACTATGTTTGAGAATGTGTTTCAAATAAGCAAACTCCTAAATAGCGTACTTATGAAAATATGCTGTGAAAAGAAGCAGGACCTGCAAGAGCAACAGTATGGTAGTACTAGTAGTAGTAGTAGTAGAAGTAGTAGTATTAGTATTAGAAACAGTAGTATACATATGATAGTTTTGACTGTGGTAGAAAGAGACACAAGGATTTAAGCAAGGAAGTAGATGAAGGAAGCCTTGGACCTTTATACTATCTCCACATACTATACTATCTCCACATACTATACTATCTCCACATACTATACTATCTCCACATATTATACTATCTCCACATATTATACTATCTCCACATATTATACTATCTCCACATACTATACTATCTCCACATATTATACTATCTCCACATATTATACTATCTCCACATATTATACTATCTCCACATACTATAATATCTCCACATATTATACTATCTCCACATATTATACTATCTCCACATACTATACTATCTCCACATACCATTCATGACAGATTTTTTAAAATTGTATTTTATTTTATTTCATTTTATTTATTTTACCTATTTATGTACTTTTTTATTGATTGATTTATTTATTTTACAAAACTCCTCAGAATTGTTTTAACATGAATATATATATATATATATATATATATATATATATATATATATATATATATATATATATATATATATATTCAGAACGGTTTTAACATGAAGTTTGCAAGTTTGCGCTGCGCTGGGAAGAAACGGCGGCCCGGTCGAGCGTAGCCTTCGTCGCCTCCCACTCAGGAAAAAATACCGCAAACTCCGCGAGATGGCCCCCCGCCCCCCCCCCCCCCCCCGACTTGGCGCCCGTTTCGCCCGCCCCTTACGACGGCCATATATATATATATATATATATATATATATATATATATATATATATATATATATATATATATATATAGTTGTTGATTTTCACATTCCCCTGTAACTTTAAACCAGTGGATTCCTGTACTGATTATTAAAATTATGCCTAAATTATAATTGTTATTTGTGTGTCGTTTTTAATCTTATCTAACATATTTGAAATGAACTGTTTGTCGAGACAAGCAGCGTTAAATCACTGACTTGTTGCGTACGATTAGAATCGATGAATTGACACCAGAAATTGATTTATATTTTGTTGGACTTCAATCATACATCTCTCCATCAGTCCTACCTAATCATCAGTTCGTCCATCCATATCCATCGATCCGTCCATGCATCTGTCTGTCTGTCCACTCGTCCCTCCCTCCATTCTTTCATTCATCATGCTATCATTCAGGTTCATTAGTAGACGACACGCACACGAATGAAGATAGGAAAATAGTGACCATTATACACGACGCCTTCTTGAGGTCATGTTTTATTACTTTAATATGTTAATAAGTGCTAAAGAAGAAAAAGGTCATGTTTAGGAACAGCTATTGATATATTTTCACTTGTATTAAGAGCAGACGCACACAATAATCGTTGAAGATTCAAATAAACAACTTTTAACGAGGCTTCAAAAATAAGTGTTTTGATGTGTTCGTAATAATGGACCGACTTTAGAACACTGCAATCAGAGATTTAACAGACAAATAATAATTAAACTGAACATGAAGTTTTTTTTACTATTTTCAACCATTTAAATTGCATCCAATGGATACTTTTCTTCACCTAAATACTGTGAATCCAATTATTTTCGTGGATACAAATGTTCGTATTTTTGCGTTTTCGTTGATACCTAAAATCTAGGATAGAAGGACTGGCCCCATTGTTTCTACAGAAGGATCCTTGTTTGTTTGGTCTTTTAATCGTGGTTTATTCCAACCACGAAATTCACGCAAAATCGGTACCACAGGAAAAAAAGGATCAGTTCATCATAGTCTTTCAACATTAAAAAGGTAAAACCAGCAGGAGACATCGTAAAATAAATTGGAGAACCTTTTAACGACCCTTTCACAATGTAGAAGAACGCGTACTTTATTGCTTTGATATTTTAATACTCGCGGAAGGATAAAAAAAAAAAGCCGTGCGTTTATAGGAAAAGCTAATGACATTTTTTCTCAGTTATTGAGGGCAAGACCACACAATAATCGTTGGCCTCTTGTGAATGGCAAAAATAAAATTATTTTAACCCTTGATAGTAGGGCATTCAACAACATCCATCTGCATATTATTAGCTGATAGGGTCACATGTCACGTGTGCATTCAGGTGCAAAGGTGTGTATCATTAAAACAAAATTAAATTTGTCACTCAGTCGATCCTATAACTCCATCACATTTATAGATTAATACTTGTATTGGTTTCAGGTGAAATGAACAAGTTTACACTATAATAACAGTGTCATTTAAAGGACTAAGACACGCACAGTGTTGTACACAGAAGAAAGTTGATCTTTATTGAAAATATCGTATGATATATTAGCTTTGTTGATGTTTTTTATTTAATGATTTTTTTTTTTCGTTTAAACATCGAACAATATTGGAGTAAAGTATCTCATTGACAATATGAATTTTTTAACACGTTCCGCCTTAAAACAAAGCAGGCTTCCCAAACCTAATAAAAGGTAGCTATTTTTTTAATTTTATAAAATCACAAATTGATTTCCACGAAAACAAAAATCCACAGAAAGCAAATATCTAGGATTTATTTTGTCAGAAATCTTGCAACCTTTCATTGATTAAAAAGTGTATCTTCTGTACGGCAAGAAACATAAGTGTTCAAATTTGTTCCACTCCCATACGATGTCGTTATTGTATCCTCCATGTTTCGAATTTTCATATCATACCCATAGCTTTCTGTCTAATTTAGAATGGCCCTTCATCAGTATCTCCGTCATTAGTTTCAACATAATGGTGACGATCACATTCATCATAATCGCTATTGTTATTTTCGCTTTTAAACAAAATTAGAATCATAATTGCAACCGTTCGATTTATTAGCATCATCATTTTCTTCAACTTCCTCCTCTTCTTATTCCGTTTACTGCTACTACGATCACCACTGTTACTGTTGCTGTTAATATTACTATCGCTACAATACTACTGCTGCTGCTACAAATACTACCACTAATACTAATGCTTCTACTACTGCAACAACTACTACTGCTACTTCTGATACCACTGCTACTACTATTGCTACTACTACTTTTACTACTACTACTATTATCATTACCACTGCAACTACCACTACTACAACTGTTGCTGTTATTTCTACCACTAGTATTACTGCTGCTATTACTACCACTACCACTACTAGTACATCTGCTGCTACTACTACTACTATCAATACTCCTAATACCACTGCTACTACTATTACCATGGCTGCTACAACTACTAATACTGTTACTTTGGCTACTACTACTACGGCTACTACTACTACTACCTTTATATTGCTACTGCTACTACTATTACTGCTGCTTTTGCTGCTTCTGCATCTACTACTACTGTTGAAAGGATATGTTGCCCGTTGAGGTTTTTTATGCATCTTTCAGAATTTTGTTTTAGATTTCAATGTACATTGATATATAAGTTTACTGGATACACTAATTTTATTGTTGCAGGTAAAGTGAAATCATTTTTGAACAATAGTTATATCTTCTTGAGCCTGAAATAACTCTACCTTACTCCTCTTCTTAAATCTCTTTCGGTTTTAATTGTTTTTATAAGAAAACAAATATGTTTAAACCGGTTTATGTTTTATGTGACTGAAAGAAAGCATGAGGGATGAGTAAACGCTGATTGAATTTAAAAATGGAAGGAAACAAGCACTATTGATGAAGGAGAATATTTTCTTTTATTTTGTTAAGGTTTGGTTTCAAGTAAATTTTCCATAAGACATTAGTGGTCGTCTTCTTCACGCTTTTGGATTTCGCACTTAATTTTGATTGGTCTCTCTCTCTATTTCAAATAATTACTTAGACAACAAAATGTGCACTGAAAATGTGAAATTTGCAAAGTATCTATTTCTAGTTACCCATGCTTTATATCCAAGACCTGCACGAGCTGGTATCGTTGAAAGTTATGGCTTTGCAGACTGATCGTTTTATACGAGTTAACTCCCTTTCACTATCATGCCGACAAGCGAGTTTGTAGTATTCCACCAAAACACGCATTCGTGTAATTCAGTATTCCACCAAAACACACATTCGTGTAACTCAGTATTCCACCAAAACACATATTCGTGAAATTGCAGTATTCCACCCAAACACTCATTCCACCAAAACACACATTCCACCAAAACACACATTCATGTAATTTTAATCAACCTCCTCCTACTTCTGGTGCAAAATACAAAGCAGCAACAAAATAAAAATCTTTATTTACTACGACATTCATATATCGCCGTTTAATACTCTCTGATTTTCTTTCTATGTATTTTGTTTAATGTGTGTATGCATACCCTCTTGGTATAATATTTGATTGATTGATTGATTGATTGATTGATTGATTGATTGATTGATTGATTGATTGATTGATTGATTGATTGATTGATTGATTGATTGATTAATTGATTGATTGAGAGAGAGAGAGAGAGAGAGAGCAAGAGAAAGAGATAAAAAGAAATTGTGGTAGTAGAGCGGATGATGTCTCCACTTTCATATTTGCAGAACAGAGGTAAAGGTACCATTCTACAAAATAATGCAACGAAAATGTAAATCGCCCAGCCGGCACAAACTGTATTCATTTCTTTGTGTGGTTATATTGAAGAAAATCCCTCATTTATTTCCGATCTATTCATTTCCGTATAGCAGTTCTTATATCTAAATTATACAGCGAAAAAGATCTTAAACCATACATTAGTTCGCCTTTCTTGGTTTCTAAAGAAAATCTCTCAGTTGATCACCAAGGCATTCCTTTCTGACAAATACCGTCTGTACTTGGGTATAAGGTGAGTCCAACTGCAAAAAACATAGACCATGATCTGCCGTCCCATAAAGCCATGGAAGATCAGGGTCTATATTGTTTGTTACACTGATTATTCCTAACAAACCGCATGTACCCAGATATGCCGGAGCATTATGTTACGGCAGATCTGGATGTATGCAGTTTGTGGTTGAATTCGACTTATACGCGAGTATACACAGTATTGTATCAATGTGGAGATTAAAATGTTTATCTGGTAAATAGGAAACAAACATCAAAAACATAAAAAAATGGATTTATGTTTACCTTGATTTATACACCCCAGGTGTTTATGATAACTTCAGTTCAATCATGCCGCCGCATATGTTGCACTAATTTGTTATATTCTTCAGTCCTCATTTTTTAATCGGAATTTTTAATAAAATTTTAAATAACTAAGCCCTTAAAAGAAATGAACTTAATATATTTAATATCGACTCACCCTTTCCGAATTTCTGTTTATTTATTCATGAAGACCACCGTCATATCCAGGAGCGCCTTTTTAAATGTTTGCGAAAAGAAAAAGAAAAAAAAAACCTACTGCAGATGTTGCTTTTATAAACTTTATTTTTTTCTATCCTGATAACCATTCGCCTGGAATGGGCTTAAATTGTAAAAAAAAATTACATAATATTGCAGCTAAACATTTAGCTCCATTCTTAGCTTTGTAAAGGAACGAAAATTATAATACTATATATAAGCTACTTCTTCTCCATTATATATATATATATATATATATATATATATATATATATATATATATATATATATATATAAATTGAACAGAATATCAGTAATGTTCATCCTTTATCTATTAACTATTAATAAAGGATGAATATAACCAATGTTATTTTGAATGTACAAATTTATTCTATATGAACCGGCACATCTACCTAGTCACTTTTATTATCCACTCACATACAGATATATATATATATATATATATATATATATATATATATATATATATATATATATATATATATATATATATATATATATATATATTCCAAAAGCAGAGAGAGAGAGAGAGAGAGAGAGGGGGGGAGAGAAAGAGAGAGAGAAAGAGAGAGAGAGAGAGAGAGAAATATCCACCAAACAACAGAAACAGAGCGGAAAGTGCTATCCCTGGATCCTGAGGGAGAATGCTTGATAACATTAACAGACTTTTAAAATATGAATAGATCCTATTATCATACAGGTTAGAGAATTTTAATTCTTTTTCTACGGAGATTCGAACTGATAACATTAACAGAATTTTTAAATACGAATAAATAATATTATCATACAAAAATCTAAAAACTGATGATACATACATTTTACATGTACCGAAATGGCTTTTCATATATACTGCATATATTTATTTTAGCAAACTGTTATAAAATTACATTTGAATAGGTGGAAATTGTAAAATGATTAACATAATTTAAAATGGCTTTTAAAAATCACATTAGAAGCTTTTAGTAGAAGCATTTTGTTTCATTATGACCAACATAAATTTAGGATGTTACCTACAGATATCGATGTACTTTCTAAAGATGAGATTTCTTTTTTTACACATACAAATTTCTCCAGCAGATTATGTATACTTTGTGAAAAGTGAAAGTACATTCGGCTTCTTGAATTAGCTGAAAGGCTTTAAAAATCTCTTGTAAGTGAAAAATGGAAGTCTTGATTTAACGGGAAACCTTCTCTGTCGGATGAAGTCACAGTCAAACCTTCTTTGACAAAGTAAAAAGGAAAAATAATGACGTATGTTTATTTATTTTTTTCCTAGAGTTTCAAGCAGGTCACAAAAGAGCTCAAAAGACCTGGGGTGCAATATTATAGCATACATGGGATATTTTCACATGAAACAATTTCGCTGAATCAAGATCCCACAAACATAAGTTTGAAGAGATGCGCCTTTTTTAAAAACCGTATACGCCAAAATGTAGAAAAGGCGAGGGTAAACTGCATCCCTTTATTTCAGCAAGGCAATAGAAAACTAATTATTACCCTGAATAAAACTGAGCTATAACTGCAGTTTAAATAGCCGACAGACGTCGTGTCAGTCTTGCAAATAACCCGCTGCATACATGGCTCTAGCTCTGAAAAATGAACTAACTTCCTCACTGAATGACAAAATTAACAGCAAGAAAGGGGTCTTTCAAATGATTGATTTCTCAATTACTAATAATGAGTGAATCTTAAAGCAAACTCTCCTTTATATTCAGGAGACCAAAGATTCCCGTGAATTTGCATTTCTTACTGAGTTTACTTTTATTCAGTTTCCTACTGTTCTTTTCATTTACTTATTGTACTTTCCTTTGATTCTACTGTTCTTTTCACGTACCTATTGTACTTTCCTTTGATTCTACTGTTATTTTCAAGTACCTATTGTACTTTCCTTTGATTCTACTGTTCTTTTCACGTACCTATTGTACTTTCCTTTGATTCTACTGTTCTTTTCATGTACCTATTGTACTTTCCTTTGATTCTACTGTTCTTTTCACGTACCTGTTGTACTTTCCTTTGATTCTACTGTTCTTTTCACTTACTTATTGTACTTTCCTTTGATTCGTCTTGCTTTTTTCCACATTCTCTTCTATTTCTTTTATATATATCACTTTGTTCATATACTATTAACGATATTCTGTAATAATGTTTTCCTTGATTTGCCTATTATTTTATTGTAGGTAAAAAGGATAATAGATAAGTTGTGATATAATTTAGTCTGATCCCATTGTCAATTTTGTATTTAAAGAAAATACAATTGTTGCAATAAAGACAAAATCTATATTTTTTTCATTTTTTAAAAATCTTTTTATGCTTTGTTTAAAAATAGTTCATGATAATTCAATTCACAAGGTTAATACTTTGGAGATTTCTGAGTACATCGCGAAGATATCAAAAGTTCCCAGACATCAGGGAAAGTAACTCTGTTACCATTTCTTCGACAGCAATCGTTATCCATGACTTATATAATATGTCGTTATTGTTGATCAATATGGCACTGGATACCCGGTAAAATGTGTTCATTTACACTAAACGTAGCGGAAAATCATTTTTATTGCAGTCTTGTTTGATAGTCCGTAGTGTACCTTAGAAACTAACCCAAAACCCACCAGCTGTCAAATACTTGGCGGAAAATATGATTTGTACATTTAATTGGAGAAATAAAATACATGAAAAGGTGTACACCTTATGAACCCGGAGACATTATTGATAAGGAATAAATTTACTTCGTGACATCTTTTTCTGAATACCAAGAAGAAATAAAAGAGAAATATCAATAAGTTCAGCGAGGGTGGTCCTAATGTGTGATAAAGATGATGTGTACGCATGCGCCATATCCAATATTCCTAGACTGAGAAGCACTTTAAGTATGGAAATTACCAATACTGTGTATATCTTTAATAACCTTATACATGGAACGGGCTACAGTGACTGAATATAACCTGTTCTGATTTGGTTGTCCAACCATTGATACTTGACTGTTGTTAACATCTCAGTGTTTATTTCTCACATTCTGAAAAGGAATAGATCAGATCATGTCGCATATGAACCTCACTTAAATTATTCATAAGCATTTAATCATGCCAATTGAGCAATACTATTTGATTGTTTATTAATATATATATGTATGTGTAATAATATATATATATATGTGTGTGTGTGTGTGTATGTATGTGTAATAATATATATATATGTGTGTGTGTATGTATGTGTAATAATATATATATATATATATATATATATATATATATATATATATATATATATATATACTGACAACGAACAGTGCAAAACAAGTTTTTGTTGTTGTTGTTGTTTTTATTCTTTTTTATCTGGCCTAAGCGCCTTCAGCTCTCATTGAGTCTTTGACAAAGGCAATTACAAAACAGAGACACGCAAGACAAACAATAAACACACAAATGAAATGTTGAATTTACACAGCTTTACACGGTCATCGATCTAATAGAAGTATTATTTCAAAATTGTGGATATCGGGCGAATTGTTTTGAAATCAACAAGAACTACAAATAAAAGTACCAAATATAGGTAAGTGATTGAATAATGAAATAAATGAACGAATTATTTAATTAATAAATATGGTATCTAAAAAAATAATGATTTTATTTTATTTTATTTGAGTGTGGTTGCCTGTTTGGAGTCTCCTTGAATGAAGCCACTTGGTTTCAGTTTTCTTAGGCGGCGTATCCAGTACGATTCCTTTTCTTTCCTGATTTCGGAAGTCCAATTGTGGTTGTGGGCAACCGCAGTTAGTAAAGTGTCACTGAAAATATGGCCAGGGGAAGAGAAGTGTTCTGCTAGAGGACTTCTGTCCAACCTTTCTACCATCCAATCGATCTTGATTTATCCTTCTGTGTAATTTTTCGGTTTCTCTGACATACTCCGCAAATCTTACATGCGATGAAATAAAGTACTTTGTTTTGCATGTTTTGCTTGGACCATGTATGTCCAATTTTTCGCTCGTCACTGAATGTGTTTGTCTCTATCATATATTGACATGTTTTCCATCTTTTATCACCACATTGCCCGGATGTGCCAGTATGGTCTTGACTTATGATTGGCGTCAACTGAGTTCTCTGAGGTTTTTCTGTCTTCGGTAGGCTACTAAGGTTTTTCTGTCTTCGGTAGGCTACTAAGGTTTTTCTGTCTTCGGTAGGCTACTGAGTTTTTTCTGTCTTCGGTAGGCTACTAAGGTTTTTCTGTCTTCGGTAGGCTACTAAGGTTTTTCTGTCTTCGGTAGGCTACTAAGGTTTTTCTGTCTTCGGTAGGCTACTAAGGTTTTTCTGTCTTCGGTAGGCTACTAAGGTTTTTCTGTCTTCGGTAGGCTACTAAGGTTTTTCTGTCTTCGGTAGGCTACTACTGGTTTGTTCCAGAAGATTACCTATAGTGTGTCACACGATTGCACGATGGACCAGCGTTTCTGGCTGATTTTACCTACTTTTACGTTATCCTGCTAAAGTCATCAAAAAAATTAAACTGTTATCTCTTAATTTTAAGGAAGAGAAAACGTGTGCAAATGTAGCAAAGTATTCAAATTGAAATTAACAGCAACACTAGTAGTAGTAGTGGTCGTATTACTTGTAGAAGGAGGAGGGAAAATATGTTTTAAAAGGTCTTTTTAAAATCAGAGGTAACTAAGTAGAATAATGGACGAGCACGAAATAGTGAACATAATAACATTCTGATGCTAATTATCATCATCGTCCTCTTCGTCGTCGTCGTCATTATCATTATTTTCTTTTAATATTTAGCAAGGCTGTTTGACTTGAAAAAAAATGGTCCAGCATCTTATAAATAATCATTAGTCTCGCTTTCATTGCATGATCAAACATTATTATTATTATTATTATTATTATTATTATTATTATTATTATTGTTTCAGAAATGGTCATATACTGTAAAAGAAAAACAGTGTATTTTTCTTTTCTGTCTGTTTACAAAAGTTTAGACTAACGCTAAGAGCCGATACGTAAAAATCTGTGCAAGTATGCATTCTATTTATTTTCATGGATTCTAATGTTTTATTTGTTTTATTTTAAGTAATCATTTGTATCCTGAATTAAGACGAGGCACGGTGGCTCAGTGGTTAGCGTCCCGGACTCACGACCGAAAGGGTGCGGGTTCGAATCTTACCATCTGACCAACCTGGGTTAGCTACTGTGGTGTGTCCTTGGGCTCGGCACAAAATAACCTACTTGTGTTGCTGTGCCGTAAAGCATCAAACTAAACCTAACCTGAATTCGGAATCTCGCTAATTGACCTTTATAATTTAAAGAGAACGCATCCGCCCACTAATCAGCATTTCTAATTATTTAAAGAGTACTTTTTCGTAAATGTATAAATTTTTATGCAATTTTTACGAAAAAGTTCGGAATATAAAAAAAATTGAAATTGTGTATATAGTACATGCATAGCCAAAATTTGGCTCGGCGACTCACTCGGTTGTGACATTTCTAGTCTGGTCAACAAATAATCCTTGTAAATATGCAATCGAGTAAACACAGACACTTATCTGAGCGATCTGATTGGGGAGCGGTTCATTGGAATGTTTGTTATGCGACATTAAATTCTACTACAGCACAGATGTTGTCCAATGCTAAATTCCATTACAGCACAGATGTTGTCAAATGCTAAATTCCACTACAAAATAGTTGGTTAAAACATGTATGAGTAATGAGGTTTGTATAATATATCAGAAACTGTTATTTCAAGTTGACTTTGTAATTTGAATAAAGCAGAGAACTTCGAACTGAGTTATGGAATCATGAGGGCAAGCACATATATCTGGGTAATTAAAACAACAATACGTGTTTCGTGGACACTTGCAGAAGTTGCTGTTACCATTGGTTACTGAATTATCTATCAGAAATTGGGGATATTATATTTAAAGTCTACAAGAAATCGATACCTTGAATGATTTTGCCTTTCTAACATACAGTTTTCTTCATGCAAGCAGTTCAATAAAAATATTATTATATCCATGAATTATTTTCCATTTATCAATCTGTGGCCATTCATGTATGTTAGTATGGAGAGAAATTTACATTTTTGTTACACACACGTAGCATAAACTCCTGCAAAAATTTTAGTAAATCCAGTACCCCTCATGGCCACTAACCATATTTGACACCACACCATTTTTCATTACCTCTGAAATATAGAAGATTTCTTGAGGAGTAAACAGATATACAATTTTAGGACAGTTTACATGATTTTTGTTGAAGGATATATATATATATATATATATATATATATATATATATATATATATATATATATATATATATATATATATATATATATATATACACACAAACACACACACACACACATATATATATATATACATATATATATATATATATATAGATATATATATATATATATATATATATATATATATATATATATAACTCTTAACGAGTAAACGTCTTGCTAGTGAACTGAACGTATGATTTATACTTTGTATATGAACTACAGAACAGTGTTGATGCTAATTAGAAAACTGTATTTATAGCGCGTCGTCCTCATATGTCTGACCGGACGAATTAAAAATCAGCGAAAGCTAATGGGGAATCGCAGTCGATTCTTTGTGGTTTGCATGAACAGAAAAAAAAACAAAGAAAATATCCCATTATGTCATGTTCTTTAGTTTTACAAAACACTATGTGATGGTTGGATCCTTATTTACAATGTAATTTTCGACATATGTAATGTAATTGATATCTTCAGTAATAACCATTTCAAATAAGTCCCTAAGTCAAAGGACAGTACAGCTAGTTCTTACTTCGATGAAATGGTAATCAATAGTATAGACGATATACTGAGTGACGGCAAGTGTTCAGATCATAACATCCGCTTCCGTAGAAACCCCACTCGAATGTATGACACATCCTGTGCTTTGTTACTATACAATATGCCCGTTCATTGCCTGAAATTTCAATATGATCTGATATTACGACTATACAAACCGACTACACCATCATATTTTATTTTCTTTCTTAAAGTTAGGAAAATTACTATTCAACGCGGAATCACCGGAAATGATGTTTCTATCTTAGCTGCACGGTGCCGTCATATGCTGAATTCATATCGACCTTGAAATCGTTGCGGATCAAACAGCTTCCAAAAGGAAAAAGGACGAACCCATGGCCTGATTAGCGAAGATGTATACACGAAAGGAAGCAATGATTAGAAAGTTAATTCAGTAAATCTCCTTTTTAACTCTTATGAAAGTTTAATGATGGATAAGCCACGTTTGTAAAATGAAGATATTGATACTATACCAAACAGATGAAACAGGTACGGTGTTGACACCTGAAAATCAACCCCGCAAAATTATAGCACTAATTAAGAAATAAAACTTTGTCAGTCCAGGATGTATATATTGACATGAATACAGTTACCGTTTTGCCCAAACAGGGTATCATTGTTCTGCCACCATATTAATAACATTCATCAACTTTTATGCACACTTAAAGAAAACCTTTTCATTTAATAAAGGCAAAACAATTATTTGTCGAGATATTTTTAGTTGCATTTTACTGAGTTAAAAAACGTTCTTTCAAATGGACGGTTATTTGGTTGCTATTTAAGAAACAAAACATGTTTAAAAGTAGCAATATCGGAGATTAATTGTGTACTGAAGTTGAGGAGTTTCATGGTTACTACGCCCGACGTCAAACATCAAATCGAGCAGCAATTTAGTATTTATACAAATGTTCCAATAGCACACCCTAATTTCTTATCACAAAAATATCTTACTATAAAAACATCATTTTTATTGATATATTTGAAACGGAATGAGTTGATATTAATTTTACGCATTTATATTATGCAGCACCTTTATTGGAGAAGATGCTGATTGATTGTAATTTTCAGGAATAAGGAATTGGTTTGCTGTTAGTGCTGGTATAAAGCAATATGATATACCAATAATGTAGGTATATCAAATTGTGATTCGACCATTATGTACAAATGTATATATAATTATGGTTTCAAGGTCAGATTAATGCTTCTGTACTATCTCAATCAGCGACGAATTTCCTCTTATTTATCATTAATAAAATGTGAAAATAACCTTCTCTCTCTCTCTCTCTCTCTCTCTCTCTCCATAAGGGACAAAATTACGCGGAAATCTGTGAAGTGAAAGGGAAAAAAGAATTTGAGCTGGATGAAAACCTTGAACTTGAACTTACACCATGTAACCTGGAGGAACCAGTGTCCTTGCAATGGTATGCGTACAGTTTCCATAGGATTTTTCTACAGTGTTACGTGATACCAATGATACAAAGTTGCAATAGCCTGTGGAGACGACAGGTCGAACGATAGACCCCTTTACTTTTTTTTAAAAACCAATAACCTAGAGGAACCCGAGTCCTTGCAACGATATGTGTATAGTTTATATGGGATTTTTCTACAGTGTTATGTGATGCCAATGATACACAGTTGCAACAGCCTGTGTGGAGACAACAGGCCGAAAGATAGACACCTTTACTTTTTAAATAAATAACCCAATGATAACGTTCTAAAACTGGTCATTTTTAAATATTAAAATGCCTGAAGGTGTCTCTCCCTCTCTCCTTTTTTAGTCAGTGTAGGTTGCTCAGTCAGCATGTCAGTTTTACCCCAAAGGATCCAGATCTCTTCCTCCCTGTTTCCTTCACTCCCTCTCTCTCTCTCTCTCTCTCTCTCTCTCTCTCTCTCTCTCTCTCTCTCTCTCTCTCTCTCTCTCTCTCTCTCTCCCCACGGGTGGAACTCCGTAAAAAAGAAGCGTAGCGGATTTTCGCCCATGACATGCGACGATGTCTATGGACCTATGATGGTAACATTGATACACAAAACGACCAAGAGAGAGAGAGAGAGAGAGAGAGAGAGAGAGAGAGAGAGAGAGCGAGAGAGAGTGAGATGATAAAAACAAGTTTATAATCAGTAACAATGGTACTTAAAGCATAATAATGACTTATATCAGCTATAAATACCTTTGAATGCTTAAATTACCTCTTGTTGGTTCGTCATTTTGCTTAGGCTATTCCCCACTCTTTTCGATGCAATGGCATGTGATCGAATGGCCGCGCTTTCCCTGTTCGGGACGCTAGCAATGCAATGCCAGTAGTGCACTACTTTCTATTTAAACCAACTTTTGTTTAAATTCTGAGCGTCTCTTTTTATTTATTTATTTAATCAATGTGAATGACAACAGAGTTCAGAAAAGAATTAAATCAACAATTTCCAGAAGGACAATAGCAGCACAACTACTTTTTGTAGCGGGCACACTGGGAACGGATGTGAAGAGTTCACTCACTCCGTCAATACACAGTTTCCTGTAGTCAATCTTAAACTCCTTTGGATCATAAGTATGTGTATTTTGTATGTGGCATAAATAATATGTATGTATAGTATGTACGCTGCATCTTATATATAACCATGGTATAATTTTTTCATAAAAATAGGAAACTCGGCAAGCTTCGTTTCCTTTAAACGAAAAATGTACACAACTCGTGGTATATCCAAGATACAGCGTACATACTATATATATATATATATATATATATATATATATATATATATATATATATATATATATAGTGACATGTAAGGGGGCCGTGCGTAAACGAATATTTACAGCTTCCCCCTTGCTGTTCGTACTCTGGTTTTCCAGAGATTGGTATCAGCGCCCGATAAATCTTCTCGAGCCCTGGCGCTTGGTCGTTTGATGTCTGGTATAATTCTGTCTGTACAGACCCATCCTTTGATGTATTCTTCGGACGAAACACCCTAATGGAGGAGTGCTTCAATGTCTTCGGCGCAATCCGTCGTTCTGTAGTCATCTTTATACAAGGCGTGATTTCCATCGCAGCTCTTGCAAGTATTGTTGCCGGCTCCATAAGTGACCTCGTTGGAGTTGCTGGTGGTGCAGGCTGCGTAGGCTTTGGGAACATGCTTCCGCTGACAAAACCCTTTTCAGCTTCTGTTGGCACCTGAGACATGGCTGGTACGTCTCCGGTCCCCAACAGGTCGCTGAGCTGCACTGGATCCTGGGCTTTCCAATCACTCTCGCTGTCCGTGGTTGACTTAACAGCCGACAATGTTATTCGGGTATCCGCAGGAGTGTGCTTCCTCTTTCGGTGACGGTATAAGTCGGCTAATTTGTTCGTCTAGTACCTACAGGTCGTACATTCAAACTTCTTGTCCCTCTTCTCTTACTCTCTTACCGCAAGCCGGTATATGTGATTCCCATTTCTCTTCAGTCTCTAGTCCAGGCATTCGCATAGAAATGCCGATTCCTGTCACTCTTGGAGTTGGCTTACTGAAAATGTAATACCCTAAGGCTCCTTCAAACGTGACTGACAGTACCTTGTCACCAATCTTGAATATGTCGTTGGCAACATCAATGGGCACATAGTTTTCTCTCATAAAATCCAAACCTATGATCTCGGCGACATCAATCTTTGCCACCACTGCTTTGCTGTGTTTAAAGTTACCGCCCATCCCCAAAAGTGAAAGTTGTTTGTCCTCAAAGTGTCAGCATTGTATCTTCTGCAGAGATAATATCCTGCTTAGCTTTGACCAGTGGAGGCCGGTTTTGGATAGGAATTTGCCAATAGAATTTCTCAGACACCTGTGTGACGGTCGTTCCAGAATCAATCAAAAGCTTGGTATTGAGACCTTGGATGCTGGCTGTTACATACATTCTTGTCTTGGTAGCTACAGACTAAACTCCAACCTAGTGCCGCCGGTTGTTTTCTTTTCCTCATTCTCGGTTTGGATGACTTTCACGGCGCCAGCCCTAGCTTCTGCCCAATCTCCGCGCTGCTCCGGCTGCAGCTTGTTTTTGTTACCATTTTTTCAGGTTTGCTTAATTTTGGACAATTTTTCTGAATATGGTCACATTTGAAACAGTATCCGTTCTAACGTTAGTACTTGGAACTTTATCGCGCTCAGACGACGTTTTCAACAGACTTATCTCGTAATGGAGCTCTCCGATCATCTGTTTCAGCGGAACTAGCATATGATCCATCGCCACCGATTATTATATTTCCTTCCCTTCTTTTTCGTCAACTCCTAACTGACGATAGTAGCTACGATCACCCTTTCGCAGTATTTCTGCGCGATCAAAGGCTTCCATTTCTACGGCTTGGTGTATGGCATCATTTAAACATTTTGGCCGCGACTATTGAATAGGAACTCGCATATCCGAATCTTGCAGTGAGCCAGAACTTTAGTTAAATTGAGCTGTACTGTCGGATAGGCTAAGTGAACAAGTCTCCTTATACTTTGTCCAAGTTCATGAAGCGTTTCGCCAGCTCTTAGTCTTCTCTCTTTGAGCTGCGCTCTATACAATTCCGTTCCGTTGGGAGGTGAATCGTTTCACAAGCACCCTTGAAAGACGCTCATAATTCTCACCAGCGCCATCCTCAGGTTACCGAGGACGCCTTGCGCATGTCCGTGAAGGGAAACGGCGAGATACATGGCTTTCTGATCGGTGCTCCAACCATTAAGGTGTGCACATGCCTCGAAATGGGACTTACGATCTAGCCAGGAACCAGTCCTATCAACCGCCATCCACCATCCCGAAAGTTTCATTGACAGATTCATCGATCAGCGCAAACTCTGCAGCCACATCTCTATCCTCAGCACTTTGTCTTCGCCTTGAATCAGGTGGGGTCACAAGCCATTCGTCATCTAGTATTCTATACGCCATGCTCAAAAACTAATTATACAAAGCACCTTCTTCCAATCCGACCGCTGCCACCAATTATTATGTGACGTGTAACGGGGGCGTTCATAAACGAATATTTACAGCTTTTATAGCGAACCTTCCCCTTTGTTGTTCGTACTCTGGGTTTCTAGAGACTGGTATTGGTGCCCGATAAATCTTCTCGAGCCCTGGCGCTTACCTATAAGTACAGGATTTCGAGCCTTGGCACTTGCATGTACCTATGCGTATAAGATAAAGTTTGTATTCCCTTTATCACCTTTAGCATCGTTAGAGTCGTCGAAAGCCTTTTCAGGCACTTCACTCCTAGCCAATTTATTAGGTATCACGTGATCTATCACGGTAACTGCCGAGTCTATTCATAACTGGACCATCCCATTCTTAATACGGGAATACTTATCAAAACGGCCGACTTAAGAGGCAGGGGAAATATACATAGTCTCGAAACGGCATAGTTTACCTGATCCTGAAGAGGCGCTTGCCGTTTCCGGACCATATATGTTAATGAAACAGCACAGTGCTGTTTAGTAACTGATCAGTTTTTCTCTTACTTTATTAGGTCCCAAAAGGGGCACAGTGAAGTTTCTTGATCAAATTTAATTGCTTTTGCTGTTATTAGCTGCTTTAAAACCGAATAAATCAATTGTGTCAAAAATGAATGATTTCCATTAATTATGAAATTATTGTTAATCGGCACCTGTGCGTTATTGTTTTTCTTTTTTCACCACAGTTATTGTTTGGCGAATATACAAAATAAAACTTTGAAACTGATCAATAAATAAATAAGTTAAACGTATATAAAAAAAGACTTTTTTCAAGCGAATATTTCTAATCAATTTGCAACACATTGCTATGTATGTCAGAAACTATTCAAAATATTTTTTCCTTCTTTCTTAATGCATATTTTGTTGTTTGATAATACTTAAAGAAGCTGTGTATTAACATGTATTTCCTTTATGATACGACTCGGGATGGGAAAGAACTTGTAACATCAAAACCAGGTGAAGCAAGAATCAAACTGTTCAATTACAATTCGACCCGGTGCCGTTTCAGGAATAGATACAAGATAAAGAAAGAGAAAAATTGTTCGGTTACGAAACTGCCCAAACCATTTTAGGATCTGATAAGGTGGCGATATGGTACTAGACCCTTTCATGATCTGGTGAAGGTTGCTAAACAGCCCTCTGTCCTTTCAGGACCAGGTAAGGGTCGCAAAACGGCGCTACGACGACCAGTCCCTGGTAGTGAAATGGACAAGACACGCTCGCACGTGTGTGCCTGTATCGCGAAACAGCCCCAACAGAGACGCACACGCACACACACACACACGAGTGCTGCCATTTGAAAAATTTTACGAAGCCATTTTCTCATGATACCGTTTTCTTATTTGAATGTTTTGTATTGTTTGACACCACGATTATTTAATTCGCTTGCAGGTTATCTTTCCATGTGTCCTTGTGAATAATATTCTGTGTGATCTTCTGTCAAGGTGACATTTTATACGGACTTTTCCATTACGGTTTTAAAGGTCGCGGCCATATTGGTATCACTTGATATTCCGCGATTTACACCCAACGCTACATCTGGAACTAGATTCGTAAACATTTACTGTAAATGTCATTTATTTGCACAAGTGTTTAAGTTAACAGTGCAAATAAGAAAGCGTATGGATTGCAAATGGATTTCTTGGATCATTATAGAATCTTAATGTGGTAAGACAAACAGTACAAATTCAATGATACAGGGTTGCCTTTTTCATATACAGAAATCAAATTAAAATTGATCCTATCTAGGCACCTGGCGATTTAAGAAAGCATCACTCATCCAGAAATGACTAAACTTTATCAATAGCTCGTATATGTGGAAATTTTGTTTTAATGTATGGATGCGTAGATTTGTAATAATAACTCTCATTCAGTTTACCAAGCTGTTTCGAATCATATTTACTAAATAAAGAAGAAAATTGAATCTACAAAGCTGTTCAGGATCATGTTTATTAAATGCACTAGAAACTTGAATATAAGTAGTAACATTTATGTGGTATTGCACATACACACACACACACACACACACACACACACACACACATATATATATATATATATATATATATATATATATATATGTGTGTGTGTGTGTGTGTAGTTGTAGCTATAGTTATAATATATAGTGTTCTACGTACGATGATGTCTTTAGAAAGTATACAATTGATTTGGAGAAATATTGCCATCTTTTCTATTTTTTACATATCCATTTTTACGTCTCAGAGACTATTTATCTTTCTGCTGTTTTAACATTATTGTCCAAGAATGTTATATCTATACTCGCCTTAGCGACTACTTCAACAATTCTCGTATCTGTCGTGTACCTAGCTATTTGTAATGAAATTGTTCTAAGCCTTGGCTGTTTTCCTCTTTTCATGTTTGGTTGTAATTTCGTAAGTGGTGTAGGAAATATTAATATTGGCTGGGGTGAAGGTATTGGTGTTAGTAAAAGCAATAGTAGAGGTGGCAGTTTTATTATTCTTAGTAGTAGTAGTAGTAGTAGTAACAGCAGTAGGAGATTTGGCAATATTAGTAGTAGTATTAGTTTTGTTAATGTTATTGTAACTGTAGCAACACCAGCATCAACATCAATGGCTATATTAATAACTTTAAGTGCATATATTTGATTTGTATTCTTCGCCTTTTTCTTTTTGTCATCTATCCTCAGATGGAAATTTCTAAAGACTTCATTACTTACGGGCGATAAATTTGTTGGTGTTGAGCACGAAGCATGACGTCCATAAATTGCAATAACCCATGCTTTTGAGAAAGAATTACTTGCACTTCGTAGTGTCCTCTAGGCTAAAAGATGGTATAGCTTTAATGTTATTATAAATATAGTATCTTCTGTTTCTGATAGATTGAGGTTGTCGTTATTACTAATGTTCGAGCCTCAAGTGTGACTGATTGCATTTCTCGTTCGATCTGTGTAAAAAGACAACAAAGAGAAAATTTGAATAATTGTTCATCGAAGGGAGTTGCACCATTAATGTACGTATTCAAGACTGATTTTCGTGTCTCTATTAATTCTATATCCTATGGACGCAATAATAGGATAATATCCGCGCCAATGATGGAGTTGAGAAAAGACTCATTGTTGAATAATTATACTAATGAAAATTGTATTCATCCAAGGCAAAAGTATGGTAATCGATTTGTATCAGTTTGTGCAAGAAACGCAATTGGTTGGGATGGTATTGTATTTAATAAATTACGTTTCCAACGCCGTCTGATGGAGCTAGTTAGTTCAAGGAGCGAAGACAAAAGTGGCGCACTGACTTAGGTGCTGCGGTCGCGACGGACAGACAAAACTACCGTTCTCCCATGCACGTTAAGTCTATTTTGTGAATATAGTTTCTGGATTTTCAATGGAATGATTTTGCTTAACACGAACCATTACTTAGCTAAAATGTAAGAATTCATGAACTATAATGATCCATTGTTTACTGATTCGGACTTCAAAAACTTGAAATGGTCAATACTAGCTAAAAAAAAAGTTACTTAATCTCATGAAAGGAAAGTGACGACAGTTTGGAGCTTGGTTTTATTTATTCCAATGAATTTATCGTACAAATCACTAATAAATGTTTAGACCTACATCTAGATTGCAAGAATTATTTTCTGATCCTACATGATTGTTCACCTGTTTTCTAGATAAACGATGAAACAATTCCAACATTTTTAAAGCAGTCATCTATCCCCAAACACTGGATCAGGTAAGACGCTGATGACATGTATGTATGTATGTATGTATGTGTGTGTGTGAAATAGACAATCATTATGTATATAATAAATATATAGGAATCATTGAGCCAGAAAACATTTCAAACTAATATACAAACGTGTATTAATAGTATCCGTCCAATTGTCTGTACGTTGCATTGTTTATCAGACGAATTCCACACCAATACGACTGAAATATGGCTTTGATCTTATATTACATGAGAATTTTGGGGGAGTCAATATACAGGCCTTGACCACTATTTTGTCAGAACTCCAAAGTCAGACAGTGTGTATTAGGGTGAATAAAGGCTGTTATGTACTCATATATCGATAGATTTATATGAATGAATTAACGGGATGACACACTGTTTGAAATGAGTTTATATTGGTTACAATGAACAACACAGAAAGATGAGTTCTTACCGACCAAGCTTTACCGACCCTTTGTACATGGGAGTCACAACACATAGTATGTGTTAGACGATGTTATTCTATGATTAAATTGTCGTGTACGCTTTTATTTATTTATTTATTTATCCTCCTGGACAGAAATGAAAATGTTTAATGTCGGGTTAAAAAGAAAAAATTGGTGTTGATTATTTACAGAGTATCGTATCTCATGACAGTAGAATGGACATTAAACGCGATCGTCGTGATATTACTCTTGATTTGGCAATCTGATCTTTTCGATTAATTCTGCACTTCTGTCTTCAAAAAGATGTTTTCAAGCAACTACTGACGTGTTACAAATGATCCTAAATCCCACCATGACGTGAAAAGTACTTTATCCGTTGTGTCAACATATAATTGATTAATCACTCAAAATATCATACAAAATATATACAATATACTTATAAGGTCACCGTGATCCGTGTCGTGAAGGCTTCATAGTTTCCTTTTAAGTAAAAAGGGACACTATTTTTAGTCTATCCTTTTCAATATTGCCTAGCCAACCTCAGCATACGAATCAATACAGGATGACCCTTACAAACTAAGGTCAAACATAAAGTTTTCTTGTAGTACCCTAAACAAAAGACAAAGCATATGAAACTGAGAAAAAAACTCATGACTTTATAGGTACGCTGTTTTATGAACCGATGTTAGATTTTTCAAATGACTCTACTGAAATATCACGCCATGGTATAGCAAAGATTTAAGCTTGGCATCATGAAAAAACACCATGAGTTAAAATGAGCGGATTTACCCATGGACGTTTTCTCCCATATCATGTTTCTCGAATGATAAATTAAAAAAAATGTAATATTCGGTTCATATGAAATTTACGACACATATATAATAATTTAAATTCTTTAGCAATTTTTTTAATTGTTTCATAAATGTCCTACGCAGGCAACGCTCCTGTGAGAGTCTTTATGTTCAAACTGAAATATCTAAACTATTGCACCTAATGTGATTCAAAAGGAAAGGTGTCCAAGTTATGATCGTACAGTCACGTAAATTTCATTTACAGTTTGGTAAAAGTTATTATTTTGCTCACTAATTGATATCAATAATTGATAGGCTCATTGGGTGAAACAGAAGAATAATCCGATGGAACTGAAGAGTTCATACTACATAGTCGATACATAACTTTCAAAAGTGAAAGAGACATACATGTCGAGAAGATGTGGCACTAAAATATATTGTCATTCAACTGCTGGTGACCATATCAAACTTGTATGTATTGACGATAGTTTTCCTTGATTAATAGTTTCCTTTCCTGGTCTAAATATTCTTCCTGACATATCTAAAAAATTATTTACTGATAAAATATGAACATAAAAAGCTTTATTTAGGACAGTCAATCTACCATTTGTTTCATCATTTCTTTCAAAGAAAGAAAATAAAAAACTAGTCTCAAGGTAGACCCTGGTCAACTAGGGGGATCGAAAAAGGAAGCCGCGGTTGCTCAATTAGTTCAGCGTCAAACACGTAATCAAAGGGTCGCGGGCTCGACACCCGCACAGGCATGCCCGGATCGGATGCGTCGGTGTATCCTTGGGAAAGACACTTATCTCCCATTTCGTCGGTATGATATAGTCAATATTGTGTTAAAAGTGCCGTTAAAACCTACAAAAGCAACACAAATCTTTCGAACAAATACATGTACCTTTTGGTTTGGTGGTTTACGGTACAGCAACACAAGTTGGTTATTTAGTGCCGAGGCAATTGGAGTAAAGTACCTTGCCCAAGGACACATCACAGTAGGTGACCCAGGCTGCTCCGATGGTTGGATTCGAACCCGCACCCTTTGGGTCGTGAGTGCAGCACGCTAACCACTTAGTCACCGCGGCTCCCTTGTACCTTTTGGAAATGAATGCAAAATGTAGGGACCCAAGACCCTAATTTGCACGAAAATTCACTGTATCTCGTGTATTGCGCAATGTAAAGTTTAGTGCGGCCTTAAAAAATAAATAAATAAACGACTCTGAGAACAATGTGTCCTCTTGGAAACTAATAAAGTAATCATCCTTCAGAATAAAAATGTGACTATGAAAACATTCTGTTTTGGCGAATTGAAAACATTTTGAAATATAAAGTTCTCTTCAAACAAAATATTGGGCATGAATCACTCAAACAAGGCTGTCATTTTATCAAAAAGTTTAGTTATGTATCCAAAACATTATTTCATTTACATTCCTGAAACAGCTCTGAGTACAATATATATTTGATACTTTGGTACAAAGTATTTTTGTTATTGGAATGTCGTTGATGGTTATTTTTCTAAGACTATGAAAGCTGAAATATCGACAAAAAAGCCTTTTCCATGAAAGGAATGCCATTACCACATCTTATATTTGCTCTACGAATTGAGGACCATGATGATGGGTGTTGCAAAGTGGTGGACCATGATGATGAGTGTTGCAAAGTGGTGGACCATGATGATGGGTGTTGCAAAGTGGTGTCATGCAAGAGTCCTAATTTATTCAGCGTAATATGTGTGGCAACATAAACACAAGGATAAGAATGATGTTGTTTCGATATACTTATCACAAAGTAATGCCGTACATAAAATACAGAATATATTTTGAACAAATAGCGTTTCAAAAAAAATTAGTTGTGGCCGTATTGTTGTTTTAGCGTACATAATATCACTAGTAATTTTCATTTCTTTTCAGATAATTTCTTGCTGAAAATGAAGGAATTTTCTTGGTCTTGCATAATTTACTCTTCATCTTTGATATTTTACAAATAGTAATAAATTATTGTTCGCTGAACCCACAACGTCATATTATATTATAGAGAATATAATGAAATGGTATTCCCTCTATAACCATATCGTCTTATAGAATCAGCAATTTGATTCTGTCGATAAACCCTTATGTTTAACAATGAACCCCTTTTAATTTACTGACACTAACATGCAAAATTCTTGTCAGAAACATTAAAAAAATTGCCAGTTTATGAGGCCTACCGACATTCATCCTTACTTCTTAGACACGAATGGTGCCAGTTTCTAGACAGGTTAATGACACGACAGTGATTATTGGATGATAAATGCAATTTCTAATGGAAAACTGGGAATCCGTCAGAAGTTATCGATAAACGAGAATCCACGAGGCGTGCAAATTATTGTCTGTTCCAGTATAGGAAAATGCGCATATGGCGCTTTTAGAGTCGCAATGAGTCTCAAGGGGAATTTTTTAATTTTTTTTATATAAATTTTCCAGGGAGCAATTAATGTCTGCGAGCGCACCGATTTATTTCACTACACATTAATTATAGCTTTAGTGGTTTAACCCTGGCCACTCAAGCGAAGGAATGCAGTCATATGTAAACACAATATTGACTTTACTAAGATAATAGGAAATTGATATAAGTAACAATTAACAACTCTTCGCTTGTGAAAATGTTTTAGGACTTTTCATAATTGTATTTAATTATAAATTTGCAAATTGTAGGACTCATTAGCTACAAATTATAGCATTTATTTACATTTTGTTTACCCCTTACATTAATTTTCAGCTTTAATTTCACGACGAAGCCTAAGTACATATGGCTATATATATATACTGTATTAGAGTAGACTAGTCAGATAGGTGGAGGGAACAAAAGAAAAAGCAGTAAAGCATTATGTTCTGAAATGATATTGACAAAACGGAAAGACACCAGATATTCCACCTAGAAATTGGGAGATGCTCAGCGGGTGAAAATGTTCTTGGTTCATAATGCATCTAGTCTAGTCTACCGGGGTCTGGGGTGGGTGCGTGGGAGTTGGAGCTGGCACACGCCCTCTCTCTCTCTCTCTCTCTCTCTCTCTCTCTCTTTCTCTCTCTCTCTCTCTCTCTCTCTCTCTCTCTCTCTCTCTCTCTCTTTCTCTCCCCTACACCACCATCCAAAAAAAGAAATAAATAAATTTAAAAGAACATAAAATAAATAAAAAAATTAGCGGTAAACAACCAGGGCTTCCATCCGACAGACCCCTTGCCTATCTGTTTACGCCCCACCCCCGATATTCCTCGATCAGTTTTGTATAGTATACATAAAACGATATATTCTGTTATTCATTGTATTGCTTATGGATACGAACAGATTTAGAGGCTTTTAATCATCAAAGGAAATTCTCGAGTTTTCCTACCACAAGTTTGTAAATACTATTTATACGTGTAAATTTCCTTGCAAATCATTAGAATAACGATTAACGTGATCTCAAATCTCAATGCATGCTTACTTGCTCCCGTTGCTACATATATGTCATGTCGGCTGTAATGTGTGATAAGTTGTGTTGTATTTGCTTCAGTTGCTACATATATGGTATGTCGGCTGTAATGTGTAATAAGTTGTGTTGTATTTGCTTCAGTTGCTACATATATGGTATGTCGGCTGTAATGTATAATAAGTTGTGTTGTATTTGCTTCAGTTGCTACATATACGGTATGTCGGCTGTAATGTGTGATAAGTTGTGTTGTATTTGCTTCAGTTGCTACATATATGGTATGTCGGCTGTAATGTGTAATAAGTTGTGTTGTATTTGCTTCAGTTGCTACATATATGGTATGTCGGCTGTAATGTATGATAAGTTGTGTTGTATTTGCTTCAGTTGCTACATATATGGTATGTCGGCTGTAATGTGTGATAAGTTGTGTTGTATTTACCCCAGTTGCTACATATATGGTATGTCGGCTGTAATGTGTAATAAGTTGTGTTGTATTTGCTTCAGTTGCTACATATATGGTATGTCGGCTGTAATGTGTAATAAGTTGTGTTGTATTTGCTTCAGTTGCTACATATATGTCATGTCGGCTGTAATGTGTAATAAGTTGTGTTTGTAATGTGTAATAAGTTGTGTTTGTACTGTGTAATAAGTTGTGTTTGTACTGTGTAATAAGTTGTGTTTGTACTGTGTAATAAGTTGTGTTTGTACTGTGTAATAAGTTGTGTTTGTACTGTGCTTTCTAATTGCGTAAAAGCTGATATGGCACTGTATTCTCGAAACAGTTTGAGCATGAAACTTAAGGTCGAGGTCAAGGTCATAAAATCTCGCCAGTCTGTAACTTAAAGAAAAATAAATCCAGGGTCATAAAACTTTCAGGGTTTTCCTTTTTCAAGTCCCTTTCTTAAACATCAAAATATCAGTGATGTGGATATACTGCAATTATCATATCTGAATTTGGGATATTGAGCTTGACTTGAGCCGGAGCCTTTTCTATCAAAACGTTTCCCGAATACATGGACTGATTCCGGATTCTCGAAACTGACTGAACACAAATTTTAAAACTTTTGATCAGCATTACTTTTACTCCCAATGAAGTTCGAAATCACAAAAATTTCGAAATCGTCTTATTGTTTGTATTTATATGAACATGCCAAATTTCAACTACATTAAGTGAGTTTAAGTTTGATTATTGATTTTTGGAGTTTTAGGTTTGAATTATGAACTTTCGTAGAAACGTTTGCTTTGATTTTAGTAGTTAACATGAAAGGTCAGGGTCCATAAACATAATATACAGTGAATACAGAGACGTTAAAATTTATTTGTGAAAAATCGGAACGATATTTTCATTATTATTAATTTCTTTTCAAGTATTTTCAGTTTTCATAATATATATGTTCTTTCTAGGCAAAACTTTGGTTGGGGGTTTGTTTCTTTTTTATTTAATAGCTAGACATCTCAATTTTCATACAAATTCCCCAACATAACTTTGCTCGTACCATTTCGCGCTGGGTAAAGAGTACGGAAAACAGGAGCAGTGGGAGATGAACATACATCTGCACCATGTCGATGAATACGATTGAGACGGTTAACAGCTATGTCACAGTCAAAGACACAAATTCTTGCATAGTAAATATATGGACAGAACGTTACTACAGATTAAAACTCGGTGCTATTTGACTTATACTTGTACGTCTGTACAGGTCAAATGCGGGCGATTCATGTTCCTCATAATCATAATGTAGGATAGAGAGAAAATGGAAACGGAGGTTGTTGCGTAAATTAATCTTCATAATAATACAATGAGATGACGATGAATTTGTCATTGGAACATTTATCAAGTAAACATAGACAGGCAAGAAAATATGGTATCGTGATTATGAAGTTTAAAAATAAATATATTCAAAATATAAACCTCTGCACACACGGTTGGGGAGGAACACAGTTCCCAAGTTTATCTTCCAAAATCGTAGCGGCAATGAACATTTATTATTATCACCAACAACAACAACTCTTCAGTCATCACAATTTTAACATTTTCACCATTTGCAAACCATTTATCGTAAATTATAGGCCAGGCATAAACTGCAGACATATACAGCTCAATCTTATGACACCTCTTTACCTTTGATAACATTAGGAACTATCTTAAGAAGGTCCTTACCCGTGGAAGCTTTTCTGAAACACTCTTATGAAACACTCTTATGAAAATACCATTTCCTAAGATATGTTATACTAAAGACTTCTTTCCGAAGAGATGTACGTGAAACTGTCCCAGAGTCATTTTGTACACTTTACTGTGGTGCCATGTCATAAAAAGGCTATGAAGGGGAAAAAGGAGGGGGGGGGGGGGGTATGTGTGTAATGTTTTTCAAGCAACTAAGTTACTAATTTGGCCAGTTTAAATTATTATGAAACATTTGTACTTGCTTCTAAATTTATATTTTTTCCAAATAATGCATCTAGTCTGCGGGTAAGGGGTGGCTTCTTTTGTATTGTATATGTTAAACACCATGTTAATTTATTTATTTAATTGCTTTAATTACAAATATTTAGATACTAGCACTCTCATCACAATAGAATACAATAAGAGAGTCCCAGACTTAGCGTGCGTGAGACATTTCCCCACCACAGTCTTGCCATATAAGGTTATATTTAAATTTAACGGAAGAAAAACCCTAAGAGCTCAGTTTCCTGTTTCAATTCCAACTTAACGGGGAATATTTAATCCATATTTATTTAATAATATTGAGTCACATTGATATTGATTGATGTAATTAATCGCGTTCAATTCACTTTAACGTTTGTACCGGGTATTATGAAGTTTGCTTACGAAACCCATCTATTATTAATTTGCTTCGGCTGTGAATGTAATTAAATTAACTGTTTCGTGCTTAAAGTATCCCTAGAGCCAAACGTTATTCACTAATTATCCAAAGAAAACTTCAGTTCAAATTAAATATTTAAAACCAAGAGGTTTTCCCCTTCCAATAATTGGCCTAAGTAGTATGGTACTAGGCATTTCTGGCCCACAGTGAAATTAAACATTAACACTACTACACTGTAGTAGCCAATAGTGCATTTTTAACACTTATTGAAGCACAGTAGTAGACATGTTTAAAACAATCTGATGGTTTGCAATAAAATGGGCTTTTCTGGATCACATTAAAATGTTACATTTTTACTATTGTTCTATAAGGCCTTTTTATCAAGGGGGAGAGAGGAGGGTAACTAATTTTTGACAAAACAGTAGTAGACACGTTTAAAATAATCTGCAAAAAACAAATGTGCATGTAGTATCCTTTTACGGCTGCTCAGCACAATAGATGCTAACTAAAAGTAATGTTTGAAAAATGAAAAAATGAATTCCACACAAATTTAGGAAGATAAACCCTTCCAAATAAATTTAAACACGAAGAACAACAAAATAAAATATAAAACGTAAGATGTTAAAAATCTATACAATGTATATAAACTAAAAGATAAAGGTAACACTTGTAAAATTCTTAAAACATAAAGTCAATTTTTTAAAATATATAAACCGCAATCCCTCACAAAGTCCAAGATTTTTTCGGGTGGTACATCATCGTACACTTTCTTCTTGCAGTTCACGTCAAAATATTTCTGTCTCACAGGGTGGAAATCGACAGAGTCGACAAGAATGTGTTCTAACATCAACGGTCACTGGCATGATATGCACTCTGGTCGAGCTCACTTTTAAGTAGGTATGCATGAGTCATGTAGCACTCTGGTCGAGCTCACCCTTCAGTAGGTATGCATGAGTCATGTAGCACTCTGGTCGAGCTCACCCTTCAGAAAGTATGCATGAGTCATGTAGCACTCTGGTCGAGCTCACCCTTCAGTAGGTATGCATGAGTCATGTAGCACTCTGGTCAAGCTCACCCTTCAGTAGGTATGCATGAGTCATATAGCACTCTGGTCGAGCTCACCCTTCAGTAGGTATGCATGAGTCATATAGCACTCTGGTCGAGCTCACCCTTCAGAAAGTATGCATGAGTCATGCAGCACTCTGGTCGAGCTCACCCTTCAGTAGGTATGCATGAGTCGTGTAGCACTCTGGTGGAGCTCACCCTTCAGTAGGTATGCATGAGTCATGTAGCACTCTGGTGGAGCTCACCCTTCAGTAGGTATGCATGAGTCATGTAGAACTCTGGTCGAGCTCACCCTTCAGAAAGTATGCATGAGTCATGCAGCACTATGGTGGAGCTCACCCTTCAGTAGGTATGCATGAGTCATGTAGCACTCTGGTCGAGCTCACCCTTCAGTAGGTATGCATGAGTCATGTAGCACTCTGGTCGAGCTCACCCTTCAGTAGGTATGCATGAGTCATGTAGCACTCTGGTGGAGCTCACCCTTCAGTAGGTATGAATGAGTCATGTAGCACTCTGGTCGAGCTCACCCTTCAGAAAGTATGCATGAGTCATGCAGCACTATGATGGAGCTCACCCTTCAGTAGGTATGCATGAGTCATGTAGCACTCTGGTCGAGCTCACCCTTCAGTAGGTATGCATGAGTCATGTAGCACTCTGGTCGAGCTCACCCTTCAGTAGGTATGCATGAGTCATGTAGCACTCTGGTCGAGCTCACCCTTCAGTAGGTATGCATGAGTCATGTAGCACTCTGGTCGAGCTCACCCTTCAGTAGGTATGCATGAGTCATGTAGCACTCTGGTCGAGCTCACCCTTCAGTAGGTATGCATGAGTCATGTAGCACTCTGGTCGAGCTCACCCTTCAGTAGGTATGCATGAGTCATGTAGCACTCTGGTCGAGCTCACCCTTCAGTAGGTATGCATGAGTCATGTAGCACTCTGGTCGAGCTCACCCTTCAGTAGGTATGCATGTGTCATGTAGCACTCTGGTCGAGCTCACCCTTCAGTAGGTATGCATGAGTCATGTAGCACTCTGGTCGAGCTCACCCTTCAGTAGGTATGCATGAGTCATGTAGCACTCTGGTCGAGCTCACCCTTCAGTAGGTATGCATGAGTCATGTAGCACTCTGGTCGAGCTCACCCTTCAGTAGGTATGCATAGGTCAGGTGTCTGTTCTATATCTGATAGATGCCACTCTCCAGTAGTGAGTTTCATGTTCCTATGTTTGTTTGTGGAGTTTTCATTCCACATGTTTTGTCAAATATGACGAACATGCTGATTTATACAATATTTGAAGTCAGTATATGGAATCTTCCATTTGGATACGGGTGACTGCAGGGCTGCGGAAAAAACGGTTTGTAATGTCTGTGGAGAGGGAAAAAGATGGATAAATTGCACATCGTTTTACAAACGGAGTTGAACTACACCTTGTTTTACAAACACTAAATTAAAGGTCCATAACAGTTGGTTAGGTGTTCATAACCGTAGGTTAAATTTTCATCAGATTGTTTTAACCGTATCTATTACTGTTTTTCAATAAGTGGCAAACACAAAATACCCCTTAGCCCAGTAGTAGAAATTTTAAATTTCACTATGGTCGAGAAAAACCTATTCTCATACTACTGGTCTGTTTGCACAGCAGTATAATACCTTCACGAATGGCGATTGAAATGCAGTTTTACTCAAGGGGGAAGAGCCTTTCACTAATTGGTTGTTTTGAACATGAATTGATGCAAACTTGAATGATAGTCTTTTGTCAAAATAATACAATTTGCATTACGTTTTAATTATCTAATGCAATTGACAATGACAACATTGAGTGTTTCACTGACGTGAAATGTAATGAAATTATATAACGTGACAGAATCCAAAATCCTAGTTTTTTGGCCATTTATTAATGATTTATTAAACTTAGCATCCCATTTGCTATATACCGGGAGGGGGCATTTTCAAAGAGCCAACATTCGGAAAATGTGGTTAATTACTTGAAAGAAAGCTGTGATACATAAGTGAAGAAATTAATTGAATTTATTTATGTACTTTCAATCTCTAAGATGTGTGATTTATGAATAATTGTTATAATCACTTTCTATCAATGCCAATCTTTGATCGATTTTGACAGTGTATGATTGTTACACAATCTTACTTGTCCGTATATTTAAGTTTGCGTCTTTGCTATATATATATATATATATATATATATATATATATATATATATATATATATATATATATATATATATATATATATCTTTTCCACTGTTAAATTCGTATCGTTCCCATGCTCAAGACAGGACCAAAATCTGGAAATCATGCATGACTTTATTGTTTTGATAAACCTTGAATATCTGTAAAAGAAGAAGTTAAAAGAGATAGACTTTCACTTCTAAGGTTATCAATATATATCCAAGGTCTTTTACATATCCTATACCTTGTCTTAAACAATTCGCTGTAATAAATACTGCTACGGTCAATCTGAATATTAGGAATAAACCATGCTAGTGTTTTCAAAAATGTACTCACTGTACCGTGACTGATTTTTAAAATCCTAAATATGCTGTAATAAATCTAAACAATTATTTAGTTTTCTTATAGACTAAAAAATGTGTATTCCAATTGGGGAAAACTTCTCTATAATTGGTTATGAGACTTACACAAACCTTATATTTAAATTCTCCAGAATTGTTTTTTTTTTTCTTCGTTTTTTTTTTTTGTAGGCAATGAAAGCTTCATGGCATGCGTAATGTTATCAACATTCACCACTTTATCACCGTTGAGGATAAAATTCAGCATTGATATTTCTTTTGCTTTTATGATCTGATTTGTTTATGACAAAACATTCTGATACTGTAAGCAATAAAAAATAATATTTTTATTGCAAGCAAAGTCGATTCTTATAAAAAAAAGAGACGGGTGAATAATAATTTGAACCTTGAAATATGCCACAAATCAAAATATTAATAGAAACAAGTATTTATGATTCATAATGTTCTCTAATCGTTCGATCTATCATAGTTTTGAAAACGACTGTTCATGTCAATTCCATGGATAGGGTATGCTCGAATACGCCTGAACTCGTCCACGCCTTGCGACCCTATTTAGAAGCAGAATATCTGTAAACAACAGCAAGACTATAATTGTATGTGCACAAGAAGGATAATGAGAGTTCGAAAAAATGGATTATATAAAGGTAGATATAGTGACGATTTTATCTCTCCCTCGTTTGGCTCGGAGAAAGGGAAGTAACTCTCTCTTTGCTCATGGTACGTTTCAGTATGAGGCGAGTATAGTACCGTATATACTCGCGTGTAATTCAAATCCAAATGCAAACAACATAGACCATCATCTGCCGTCGCATAATGCGCCGGCAGATCAGGGTCTATATTGTTTGTTCTACTGATTAGTCCTTACAAACTGCATAGACCCAGATTTGGCGGCGCATTATGCGACGGCAGACCTGGGTCTATGCAGTTTGCAGTTGGTATTGGATTACAGGCGAGTATAAACGGTAGTTGCCTGTTACAGGATAATATTGTGCAGATATATGACATAAACTAACCAATGAGAGAAATGGAGATTTTTTTATAATATGGAATAAAAATAAGTACGGTGCTCGATAATAGATAAAAGTCATGTAATTAAAAAAATAAAAATAAAAAAATAACAAAATAACAGGGAATAGAATGTTTTTGTGTAAGCTTAATCCAGTATTCATCATATTGTATGAAGCAATAAATAATACAAATGGTGACTTTATATACCGTACTTGATCTGAATAAATGGGATTCAAAATTCCATGTCCCAAAAATGGTCGAGTAAATTAAATTGATGGGTAATCACAAGCTAATAATCTCCTAAATTAATTGATCATTGTTATTTTGCTAACACAGCTAATGACTGTTTGCTGTCAATTGACTGCCAAAACATTGAAAACACGCGATAAGTGGAGGAACATTTTTTTAAAAATTGTAAAGCTTACTTGAGTTGAATAATGGGTACAAACTCGAGCATGTGCAATTTACAGTTTGTAAACCTCAGTTTGAAGGAAAAATTCTATGTTATAATTTTTTTATTGATCTTATACAACTGTTTAGTAATACGGAATGAAGAACAAACAACAACAAAAACACGGTTTAATAATATTAACCATGTTGCTTTTGTAGTGAATTGATTCAATGGTTAGGGTCAGCACTACAATCCCGTGCACATCATTACAGGATGACCTTGATTGGAGCTAATCACATCTCGTCCTTGTGCTGTTAAACCTATTGTGCTAATTCTTCTAACGTGCTTGTTTGTGAACTGTTGAAGAATAAGGCAAAATGTTTAACAACACCTTAAAAAGTCTGGGAAAATTATAAAGGAGTATGTGCAAGAATGACTTAAAAATCCACTCGGCACATTGTCTGGAAATTCAAAATTTTGGTATAAAATTATCAGCTAGAAACTTGTTCAATTGCTGTTCACTCTAAGATAGTTAATGTATCAAATGAATTTGAAATCGGAGTATGTTACTTGTTTCCCCTAGCAGTGCTCAATTATTCAGTCTTCCTCCAGTTCCGATAATCGGATGAGATAAAATTCTTCATTTATTCATTTAACGGCAATTTCCCCGACAAACATTCACACCTTAATAGACGCGAAAGCGCTGTCACGTTGATAAGTCGACATAGATCCGTTATACTGTTCGATCAGTTTTAAATAATGCTAATGACACGAAACTCTTCTCAATACGCAAGGGAAGACAAAGAAATTGCATTAAACTACCGTCAACCGACCAGAGTGCTTCCGTTTTAATAGAATAGAGGTTATCTCATTAGAATATTTTACGTCAGTCTTACATTTCAGTCTTATTCAATAAATGGATTTTATGTCAAATTGGCCTTTACTGCAATTCAGTAATGAGCTGATAGCGAGAATTGTATTGCACGTTTTGCAATAGTTTGTGTACATGTATCATGGATCATTTTCAGTCTTTAATACCCTGATTTAAAAAAAAATAAAGATATTGAAAAAAATACATGTCCTTTACTAGTATTTTAAGTAAAACAATTTAAAACGCAGAAAATTGCTAAAATATTTTGGAAATTGTATTTTAGATGGCGTTAACATTTTTCTTCCACAATATTTCAATGATACGCAAAAGTTTGTAAATAGTATATTATACCTAAGCAAGCAATATATATATATATATATATATATATATATATATATATATATATATATATATATATATATATATATATATATATATATATTCAAATGAGATATCCTCTCCATCTAAATTTCTTTTACATATGTGAATTCACTGTATGAAAATTATACAAACCTCACTTCAAATTCTAACTTAATGTTAAGTCTAGGTAATTACTGAACAATGTCGAACTACTCCTTGCTTTGTAAATTCTAACTTCATGTTAGGTCTAGGTAATTACCCAACAATGTCCAACTCCTTGCATTGTAAATTCTAAATTAATGTTAAGTCTAGGTAATTACTGAACAATGTCCAACTCCTTGTTTGGTAAATTCTAACTTCATGTTAGCTCTAGGTAATTACTCAACAATGCCCAACTCCTTGCTTTGTAAATTCTAACTTCATGTTAGGTCTAGGTAATTACTCAACAATGTCCAACTCCTTGCTTTGTAAATTCTAACTTCATGTTAGCTCTAGGTAATTACTTAACAATGTCCAACTCCTTGTTTGGTAAATTCTAACTTCATGTTAGGTCTAGGTAATTACTCAACAATGTCCAACTCCTTGTTTGGTAAATTCTAACTTCATGTTAGGTCTAGGTAATTACTCAACAATGTCCAACTCCTTGTTTGGTAAATTCTAACTTCATGTTAGCTCTAGGTAATTACTCAACAATGTCAAACTCCTTGTTTTGTAAATTCTAACTTCATGTTAGCTCTAGGTAATTACTCAACAATGTCCAACTCCTTGCTTTGTAAATTCTAACTTCATGTTAGCTCTAGGTAATTACTCAACAATGTCCAACTCCTTGTTTGGTAAATTCTAACTTCATGTTAGGTCTAGGTAATTACTCAACAATGTCCAACTCCTTGCTTTGTAAATTCTAACTTCATGTTAGGTCTAGGTAATTACTCAACAATGTCCAACTCCTTGTTTGGTAAATTCTAACTTCATGTTAGGTCTAGGTAATTACTCAACAATGTCCAACTCCTTGTTTGGTAAATTCTAACTTCATGTTAGCTTTAGGTAATTACTCAACAATGTCCAACTCCTTGTTTGGTAAATTCTAACTTCATGTTAGCACTAGGTAATTACTCAACAATGTCCAACTCCTTGTTTGGTAAATTCTAACTTCATGTTAGCTCTAGGTAATTACTCAACAATGTCCAACTCCCTGCTTTGTAAATTCTAACTTCATGTTAGCTCTAGGTAATTACTCAACAATGTCCAACTCCTTGTTTTGTAAATTCTAACTTCATGTTAGCTTTAGGTAATTACTCAACAATGTCCAACTCCTTGTTTTGTAAATTCTAACTTCATGTTAGCTCTAGGTAATTACTCAACAATGTCCAACTGCTTGTTTGGTAAATTCTAACTTCATGTTAGGTCTAGGTAATTACTCAACAATGTCCAACTCCTTGCTTTGTAAATTCTAACTTCATGTTAGCTCTAGGTAATTACTCAACAATGTCCAACTTCTTGTTTGGTAAATTCTAACTTCATGTTAGGTCTAGGTAATTACTCAACAATGTCCAACTCCTTGTTTGGTAAATTCTAACTTCATGTTAGCTTTAGGTAATTACTCAACAATGTCCAACTCCTTGTTTGGTAAATTCTAACTTCATGTTAGCTCTAGGTAATTACTCAACAATGTCCAACTCCTTGTTTGGTAAATTCTAACTTCATGTTAGCTCTAGGTAATTACTCAACAATGTCCAACTCCCTGCTTTGTAAATTCTAACTTCATGTTAGCTCTAGGTAATTACTCAACAATGTCCAACTCCTTGTTTTGTAAATTCTAACTTCATGTTAGCTCTAGGTAATTACTCAACAATGTCCAACTCCTTGTTTGGTAAATTCTAACTTCATGTTAGATCTAGGTAATTACTCAACAATGTCCAACTCCTTGTTTTGTAAATTCTAACTTCATGTTAGCTCTAGGTAATTACTCAACAATGTCCAACTGCTTGTTTGGTAAATTCTAACTTAATGTTAGCTCTAGGTAATTACTCAATAATGTCCAACTGCTTTGTAAATTCTAACTTCATGTTAGCTCTAGGTAATTACACAAGAATGTCCAACTGTTTGGTAAATTCTAACTTCATGTTAGCTCTAGGTAATTACACAACAATGTCCAACTGTTTTGTAAAGAAGACTGTATCCATTTATGATAGACGTTACAGGAAATCACGTGTACTAGACAGGAAAAAAAACCACATCATAATATATGAATCATACATGCTCTTTCAGGTATCAACCTTCGCCAAATTCCGAGGGATTGGATTAAAGCCGAGCCTGAAGGGCGATCGATATTCTTAATTACAACAATAAAGAACAAAAAGGATAAAAAAAATACTTTAACATTTTCAGATGCAATTTGAAGTTTCCCTCGTGAAAGCGTCGCTCCTATACATGGCTTTACTGAATCTTTTTCGGTCGGGGTGGGGGAGGAACGGCACTTGCTTGCGATCAGCCGAAGTAAAACTAAGAAGCGTCGAGAGAGAGAGAGAGAGAGAGAGAGAGAGAGAGAGAGAGAGAGAGAGAGAGAGAGAGAGAGAGAGAGGGAGAGAGAGAGAGAGAGAACTTCTAAGATTTATTGAGAAATAACTACTGTAGCGAATCATTCAGCATAATAAAATAAGCAACTATCAGATGTTTAGCTGATACTTACTCAATATTACACAGATTCGAACCGTATTGTGATTTTATGCACAAATGAAAATACACACTGGTTACTATGGTGCAGACGGGTTGAAAACCTCTTTTGTGTGCATCGTTATTTCCATAGCTTTTGATGTATAACATGTATTAAGGCAAGAGAGCACGTCTGATTTCTCTGCTCGGTAAAATTTCTCTCATCTGTGCGACTGGAGAACCTAACAGGATTGCATGTTTTCAGTCAATACACACGATGCGGATTGCAGTAATTTCTTTTAGGTGCGGCCCGGGGTCAGATAAGCGTAACAAAAAATCAGGGCATCAATGCGGCGTGAAATATTGATACATGGATAAGGCCACATTGATACACCTCGTCCAACAATGCCGCGTGAAATATTGATACATGGATAAGGCCACATTGATACACCTCGTCCAACAATGCCGCGTGAAATATTGATACATGGATAAGGCCACATTGATACACCTCGTCCAACAATGCCGCGTGAAATATTGATACATGGATAAGGCCACATTAATGCACCTCGTCCAACAATGCTGAGCACGCTTTTTTTTATGTAAGAATGCGTGTTGATCTAATAAAACGACCCAGGAACAGACCAGCTGTCAAGAACTTTGCGGTAAATATGATTAATAAATTCAGTCGATGATGTGAAATACACCAAATAACTCCACACTCAGTTAGCTCATAAGCTTTTTCAAATAGGATTAAATAGAGCCAGTGACATCTTACCTAAGTGCGTTGCATACTTTAGCAAGTTATCTCAAAAAGTTCATCGAGGCTGTTCTCAAATTGCTGTCACGTAGCGCGCGCACACACACACACACACACACACACACACACACACATCACTTCCGATTTTGATTGATCTAAAATATTAATAGTAAGGTTATTTGCACAATTTTGATTACCGTCTATACTGGCGTATAAGTTGGGTCTATGCAGTGTTTTAAGAGTAATCAGTAGAACAAACAGCATAAATTATGATCTGCCAGCGCATAATGTGCCGGCAGATCAGGGTGGATCCATGTTGTTTTCAGTTGGTCCCTTCTTGTAAGCGAGTATATACGGTATGTAGCTGTTCGCACGTAGGTGAATTACTTTTCAAAGTACCGATTTCGGATTTATTTACCTGAATTTTGGCCAACAATTTATATTTGTATTGCATATCTATCTGATAACCATAACAGCAGCAATAACAACAACTACTACTACTACTACTACTACACTACAACAACTAAAATAACAACAGTATTGAATAATAATAATAATAATAATAATAATAATAATAATAAAACAACAACAACAACAACAACAACGACAATAAGAATAACAGCAACAACAACAAGAAATAAAACAATCATCATGATCATCATCGTCACCAGGCTGGAATCTTATTTTATTTTATTGTCATGGGTATGTGGTATTTTACATCTATTTACATATCATCTTGACTTTCGCATAATTGTTTTACATAAATTATTCATCTGATACTATAGTACTGAGGACTTATATAAATTGTTCTTCAGAGGCTATGGTACTGGAGACTTATATAAATTATTCTTCTGTGACTATAGTACTAAGGACATTTATAAGTATGTGTGAGTCCCTGATTATACATAAAAAAAAATTATATAAATCTCTACTTTGGAAGATTATGGAAAATAAAGGAGGATTTGAGATATAGAGTGTGCATTGTTACAATTAAGTTTAGGTTTATCATTAAGAAATCAATATACATCGATCTGCATGTTATAGATTTGGATTGTACTCGATCATATTGTATTGAAAAACCCATAACTAATAATTCATGACAATAGCTGATTTCTCCACATTTTCAGACATGATTATGATTGTGATGAGAGTTTAAATTGCTACTTGAACAACTTGATTATTGTTTATAATCAATGGCTTTTCTTAACATGTGTACCGTTTGTCGTTAAGTGTAACGAGTAGACGACACTGTATGGGTGACACAGAATATCGAATAGCAACAGGTCATGTAAGTTCAGACACTGACAATGTGATTGATTCATGTGGAAAACTAATAATAAAAAATGTATACTTGAAGCCTGTTATTAGGGCTTCATTTTTAGTCATTATTGGTGGTGCCTTCTCATTGATTATATAAATGTATACTAGAGGGTCAACAGTTTTGACACATTTTAAGATCTATTCATCTTGATAGGGAGATGGAGAGCAGTGACGTGCAAAGGGTAAATGGCACCCGGGGCGACGATGATGGCCCAAAGAACCAGAATACGAGGCCCGAATTTGTATCAGCTGTTTTGGCGCCCCAAGACCTCTAGCGCCAGGGGCAACCGCCCCGTCACCTCCCTCCCTCCGTTAGTGCACTACTGATGGAGAGGAATGTTGAGAGAGAGAGAGAAGGAAAAGAAGAAGAAAAAATGAAATAGGCCTAAATGTGGAAATGCAGGTCTGAATAACATACACAAGGGCAGATATGTTTCCTAAATGGAAAAAGAAAGTAGTTCCAAAAGTGACATCACCACTGTGGCGATATCATTTTTCTCTCACTGATATGTTTCATAGCGTATACATCATGACGTATAAATCATGACATACAAATATGACATAAATCATTACATATACATCATGACATATTGAGATGACATAAACATATAAATCATGACATAAATCATGACATAAATTTGACATAAATCATTACACGTAAACCATGACATAAATCATTACACATTAACCATGACATATCAGTCATGATATACAAATCATGACGTATCAATAATGATATGTAAATATGACATAAACCATGACATAAATCATGACATATAAATGATGATAAATAAATATGACGTAAATCATGACATATACATTATGATAAATAAAAATGACATAAATCACGACATTTAAATCATGACATAGAAATGATGATAAATAAATATGACATAAATCATGACATTTAAATCATGACATATAAATGATGATAAATAAACATGACATAAATCATGACATTTAAATCATAACATATAAATTATGATAAATAAATATGACATAAATCATATTTATAAACATACATTGTTTGCCGATATAGCTATAGACTAAATTTGGTTCAACGGAAAATAAATGAATTTGGCTTGTATACCTGGTAATTTATTTCATTTCAAAAGTAGATAAAAACAGAATGCCATGTTCTGACATTAAAATATTTGCATTTTAATTCCATTTTTATCACCTATGTTGTTATTAGGATTAAAATTAATATGTTTTACTTAAAACGGGAATCAAGGCACACATCTTTCTAACCATACTATGTGAAAATACAAAGCGAGCATGTTTTTACTTACCACTTGAATCTAGGCACAAACACTTCTGACCATACTAGGTGAAAATACAAAGCGAGCAGGTTTTTACTTCACAAAACTGATCATGAATGTCAGAAAAGATGATTTTATTTTTGCCACGAGCAAGTGACAAAAAGTAAACATATTATCACGTGCCACTTGAAAGCAATGAAATCATCTGCATTACATGACTCCTGACCAATTCACATAACACTAGCTTTCATATGAAACTTATCTAAGTGTATGACACATTCTCGTGCATTGCCACGTAATAATTGGCATGCTTATTGCATGTAATTCATTGGTGATATAAATAAAAAGACGAAACAGAAAGATCAAGATAGTCTCTTTCGCTTGCTCTGAAACAAAAGGAAAGATATTATTCGTAGAATCACCGAAAATTAGATTTTATATCACCACTTTATGGTGCCTTCAGTCGAGCTCATTGTCGATTTTGCAGCCCTTGCGGCATAAACAGTATTAGGTTCATGGTGCCTACAGTCGAGCTCATTATCGATTTTGCAGCCGTTGCAACATAATCAGTATTAGGTTCATGCTGCCTTCAGTCGAGCTCATTGTCGATTTTGCAGCCCTTGCGACATAAACAGTATTAGGTTCATGGTGCCTACAGTCGAGCTCATTATCGATTTTGCAGCCGTTGCAACATAATCAGTATTAGGTTCATGGTGCCTTCAGTCGAGCTCATTGTCGATTTTGCAGCCGTTGCGACATAAACAGTATTAGGTTCATGGTGCCTTCAGTCGAGCTCATTATCGATTTTGCAGCCGTTGCAACATAAACAGCATTAGGAACTAACATTGAACATGGTGAATTAATGTTCATGCCATACTTGCAACAGCAAAGTATATATGAACCTTTCTAACTTTATTTATAATTCGTAACATTTTATTTGTGACAGTTTTTGCAGAAAAATGGTAAAATTTGCGACTTCTATTCGCTAAAGACATTGATTCCACGAAAGACAACATCTAGAATGTTTGGCTTATGCACTTGAGAATGTTTACGCTGGAATAGAAACTCAATAGCATTAAGTCACAAATGAAATGCGTCTTAGTAATCACGTGCTGAAACATTTTTAAAAATAAAAATATTATACCCCATTTATTTTTTTATTAAACCTTACTCCCCCATTGTCATTCCATGTTTTTTATATATTCGAAAAGAAAATACAGTTTTGCAACACCACAGAGATGAATGCTATCATTTCAGCTGAGAAGTGTAAGAAATCATTTTGACGACAAAAAATATATATCTATAAACGTGTGGTTGAGTACAGTATTTTGTGACAATATGTGCATGACAATACAATTGTCAGTTATCCATTTTGGAAAAAATCATTGCAGTAGCTTATCCATATGTGCAAATATTTCCTAAAGATTATCTGCATCTCTTAGACTCAAATTCAGATCCTGTATATTAAGCTGTACAGTAAATGACATAATTAACTTTCCATTTTCGCCTTTATTTAAAAAACAAAAAAATGATTCTTAGCTTTGAGACAAAAGGATCTGCGAAACCAAAAATATTATGAGCTCTTTCAGTTTCTTTGCATTACCCAAGATGGCTATTCATTTGGACTTCATTACTCTCAATTACATGTATATAATCCATTTTGTTGTCTGGCAGCTCATTTAAGGGAGCCCATTTAGCCTGGCAGCTCATTTAAGGGAGTCCATTTACCCCCCTATTCTAATGAATAATTCGCTTTATTATTACAAATCTAGCTGACATTTCAAGTCTGTTTAGGAAATAGGTAGAAAATTAAATGTATTTTCAGCAATTTGATCACTGACATCAAGTGTAGAAAAGGAAATTGGTAGCTACATTAGCACTTAAGGCTATCTAACATATTTGTTTGGTATCCAAGTAACGAAGGTCAAACGTCTCAAAGAGCTGTTTTACATGACTAAGAAACACAAATGCTGTTAAGAAGTTATTCGATATACTTAATATATAGACGAGATTGATAGCTTACATGGCTAATATCAGCTAAGACTTGTAAAATATAGCTGATTTAGAGAGAAGCGCATGCAAATATCTTAGATTTGATTCAATTCAATTGTCTAACTTCCTGTTTCCGGTAATGGGACTATTTCTTTGCACGGATGACGCATTCTGAATTAATATTAACTATCGTTTTCACACGAATCGTAAATGGATTTGTTTCAACATGTTCCTAACACGCAGTAAAGGTCCGAAGTGTTCCGAATACATGCAAAAGTAATTTTTCAATCCTAGAAGACTTTACGCATCATCTGATGTGCTGAGTCGCTCGAACCAATGTATTGAATTGGTCTTTAGGAATAATAATAATAATAATAATAATAATAATAATAATAATAATAATAATAATAATAAATAATGACTTAAAATAATAATGACTAAATGAAATGTTTACTGTTCAATATTTTTCTTTCTTTTAATCGACGTTTTCTTTAATGAAATGAAAAATAATGACGATGATTAGGTCAATGATGCTGCTGCTAAAGATAATGAAAGTTTGAAAATTAACACGAATTTGAAGCAAACTTATAGTCGGATAAGATTGTTAACATTCAGTGCTGAAGAATTATTCGCGGAATATCAAGGTCATTGCAACAAGGTCACGTCTTTAATTAAGTTGCTTCTTAATGTATCCATTGTTTTATTATACTTTTCAGATCACTGTTACGAGTAGTTGAAAACATTCGGTTTACACGGACCCTATCAACATTTCTGTGTCTAATTCCGAATATCGGTATTTTTAAAATAAAGACTAGAATATTGGAGAAATACAAATAATTTATGCCTTCATAACATTTATTCCATCAAATAGGGATTAATTTTATGGATTGTCTCTATCATTGAAGTTGATGCGGTTGTAGGGATAACCGAGTCAATCACATCTTCGTATAAACCCAATTCGACTTCTGAATCGTGAATATCAGGGATGACGTCATGGATTCATTGTTTACACAATAGCCAGTTATTTTCGCCTGTTTGTTTCATTAGCGAGAAAGTTACCAGATCAAGAGAAACAAATAGATGAAGTGCGTCTGTAAGATAGTATACACATTTAATTGCTCACCCTTAAATGAAATGTACTTTTCACTGTTACGATTTTATCTTAATATCAATGAACCAAATAGTATTGAAGATATAATTTCATTATCGCCCTGCAGGGAAAAGCATTATTTTGTGTAATAAATTAGTGTTCTAATATGAAAAGCATTATTTTGTGTAATAAATTAGTGTTCTAATATGAAAAGCATTATTTTGTGTAATAAATTAGTGTTCTAATATGAAAAGCATTATTTTGTGTAATAAATTAGTATTCTAATATGAAAAGCATTATTTTGTGTAATAAATTAGTATTCTAATATGAAAAGCATTATTTTGTGTAATAAATTAGTGTTCTAATATGTATTACGGCCAAAAATAAGTAATGGAGACAACTGTGGAGGAGGAGTTTCCGATATTTTCAAAAAGGCGGATACAAGTTTGTATCATTACACGCAGTGGCGGCGCGACGGGGGGGGGGGGGGAGGGTGCAATTGCTCTCGGGCGCCTGGCGAGGGGGGCGCCGTCGGGACCCTTTTTTTTTTAGCTGTAACTGGGACGTACATGGGGGTGGGCTGGAGGTTGGCAACTGACATAAAAACTGTTCTCTGTGGCAAAGTAGGACGCTACTAAAGAACATTTGCCCCCGGGCGCCTCGAACCCTCGCGCCGCCACTGCATATACGCTATCTTTTAAATATTCAGTTCTCCTTTTACTACGTCGAATGTTAAATCTCTGGGTTCATTATATGAACTAACAGGTGCTTCGTTTATGCCTCAGTTCTAAACCAATGTCCATGTGTGATTTTTAATAGCAAGGTTATGACAGATCTACGACACATAAAAGACATGCAGAGAGCCAAATAACGACAGGAGATCATATGATATTATATCGAATAATTACCTAAATAATGTTTATTGTGGTGACATGTCGACGAAACACTTATACTTTCTGATTAATTTTCTTCACATAAAGGAATTTACTGTGACGGTACTATAGCAGAAGCTATCAAAGGTATAAACGATAAATTAACAACCAAAGCACAAGGCGTGAGTGATTAATGAGACACAATCTTGAATGAAAATATGACACGGAGATAAGGTTGTTAGTTTTGTTTTGTTTTTTTTGTTTTGTTTTTTTTTTGGGGGGGGGGGGGAGGGTAAAAAACAGTATTCGTGTCGAGTCAATTTATGTTGAAAGTCTGTTATTAACATATTTTGAGCTCCTTTATTCCGAAGAAAATATGTTGCCTGTTTTAGTTTACAGTTGATAAAAAAGAATTTCTGTTTCTGGTAATGCTCAGTTTTGACATACTCGTCTAACTGTTGGAGTTCCAAGTGTGTAAGCATTTGCTACATAAGGATGGCGAAACCTCCCTAACAGTCGCAATTTTGAAAATTGCTTCATCCAGTTCCACATAGCTAAATAAAACAATACATGCATTCAACTGACATCTGTCTAGCGAGATAAAGATCCTTTTTAACAGCGGTGAATGTTTTACACATTGTATACAATGTCCAGTACATATTCTAAGAAATTCACACGTCACCATCAAGGACCCCACAAAAGCCACTTATCTTGGGAGTCAAATATTGTGCTTTGTACGATAGGCTACTTAACAGATTTGACCGCACACCTCAAGAAGATTCCTATAGTCATTATTTTTTCATTTGGTCAGCCTGTCATGGCTGTAATTTACATTTCCGTTACAAATCCTTGTATTTGTGTCTAGGAAATTAGGGTTTACCGAAACGCACACACTTTGTCCGTGGTGAAATAGTTATTGCTTCGGTAATGCAGACATTTTAATTTGTCCTAAGGGGACCCTCAGTGACGGCTAGAGGGGGGGGTCAGGTGGTCGGGCAATTGCCCCCTTGCGCCGGGCGAGGGGGGCGCCGTCGGGAGCCCCCCCCCCCCATTTAAGCCCCCTGGTTCAGGGCTTAGATGGTGTGAGGTGGTGGGGGGTTGGAGGTTGGCAACGACATTAAAACTGTTCTCTGTGGCAAAGTAGGGACGCCATTAAAAAACATTGTCCACGGACGCCTCAAACCCTCCCGCCGCCACTGGGGACCCTCCACGCCAGTAGTATTTTTTACCCTTAATACTATTCGGTGCTTAAATTTATAAATATTATAGTAAAATCATACCATTGGAAATTGAATATAACTTGAGAGCATAATGGGTAATGGTGATTCTTTGCAAAGTATGAAAATCAGGTCTATATTAAAAAGCAAGGATGTGCAACGATTCTTCGAAGGAATAGACAAAGTTATTCTCCACCTCAGTCAGACGGTTATGAAATGTCATTAGAAATCTAATTTCATAAATAGAAATAAATACTGCGCAATTGCGTTTCTAGTGCAAAATTATTACGCTTTGTTGACAGGCTCTTCCACCTACTGATTCTTGTCAATAAATAAAACTTGTATTTCATTGTCTTTGATTCTATGAGAAATAACCAGATTAAGCAAAAAAATTCGATCAATCACATGTGAGGTCTTTACATTAGCAGTAACGGTTGTCTAAATGCGGAAGGGTCGTGAGAGAGTTTTGTTTTTTCTTAATAAGGTTAAAACGATTATTTCTTTCTGAACATGCTCACACATGCCCCCACCGTCTACAATAATTGTTATCTTCAAAGCATGGACTATCGCATTTTATAGGCAAGTAGTATTAGGGATAATCACTTGTGAAATGTTGGAGTTATTAACATTTTGACCACACTTTTTTTACAAGGCTAATGGTTGAAGCAATCCAATATCACTTTAAAATGTATTGGTTGGCGTGCATTTATTTGCGCGACTCATAGTTTAAGATATCTTTCCTCAAGTTAGGTGCGAGGGGTATTGCAAAGAAAAATATAAGAAAAAGTACCTAGTCACTAATTGCCTATTAAATAATAGCCCAAATGTGCCATAATGTTAATTCCTGTAGGTTTCTACACCATCCCAGAAACCGTTAAATTCCCATTATGATGTGATAGTAGTTCCCGTATTGCCCCATACCGTAACAAATTTGCCGTTTTGTTCAATTCCCATGGACTTCCATTGTGGCCTACAATGTTATGGTTCCATGGACCCACATGGTGACCAATAATGGTAACGTTCCATTGACCCTCATAGTGCCATTCGTAATGTTAAATTTCCATTGGCCCTTATACTAGCCCATTCATGTTAAATTCACGTATGGCCTCATAGTGACACAGTAATGTTAACTCCCGTAGAGTCCAAAACCTGCCTGAAGCCGCTAATGTTAAATATCCATAGTGCCCCTTAGTGGCCATAGTAATGATAATCCCCACAGGGAAACAAAGTGGCTCAAAACTAATGTTAAATTCCCATAGATGGGTCTAGTGGCCCAAACGTAATCCTAAATTCCCATAGATGGCTTTTGTGACCCATCCCATGTACAATTCCCATAGATGGTCATAGTGGCCCAAACGTAATCATAAATTCCCATAGATGGCTTTTGTGGCCCATCCCACATAATATTCCCACAGATGGTCATATTGGCCCAAATTTGCCATGATGTATTTCCCATAGATTGTCATGTTGGCCAAACTTTGCCGTCATCTATTTCCCATAGATGGTCATATTGGCCCAAATTTGCCGTCATGTATTTCGCATACATTGTCATATTGGCCTAAATTTGCCTTCATGTATTTGACATAGATGGTCATGTTGGCCCAAATTTACCGTCATGTATTTCCCATATATGGTCATATTGGCCCAAATTTGCCGTCATGTATTTCCCATAGATTGGCAAATTGGCCTGCTATATATTGTGTGTCCTCTCTGTATGGCTGTGTTTTTTTTAAATTTTGGTCAAAAGATATTCAAGAATATCACTGTAATTGACATTTGTTCTTCATCGCATGGAGCCCAGGAGAGGGCCCTTAAATAATACCCTTGTCGCAGATGGTTATCACATGTGCAACCTATGAATCAAGTTCGGTTAGTTTCCTTTCAACGTTTTTTGAAAAGATAGGGTTACAGACAGACGAATGTTATCACTATATCCCCCCTCCCCAAGCGAAAAATAAAAAGTGCTCTCATTTATAATGTCTGTACCCTAGGAATGAGGACGACGTTTTAAATCTCTCTCTCTCTCTCTCTCTCTCTCTCTCTCTCTCCATTTCCTCCATATATCATCCCAGAGTATATCTCCCGTGGTTAGCGAAATCTCTTTATGCATCTTTTTCTTTTTGACCGTTTGGAAGGATTAGCGATAATCTGATTGCTTGCAATACGTTTGGAGGAATATTTATAATGAGCAGTAGACGCGAAGGTCTTAATATTACCGCCCGGATGGACACAGTTTGATCGCTCATTCCATATTTTCTGCGTCTTTCTTCTTGAAGAATTTATAAAACGGATACATTTTCCCTTCTCCTGTTTTCTATTCAATTTTTTTATTGCAAGTTTGGACCACATGCTTCAGCAAAAGTGTTATTTTAACATGATGTGGCCGTTTTTTCAATTCTCTTCTACTGCAATGAATGGTTGACTCGTTCTGGAGAATGACATCACACATAAAACAAGCCGATTATATTTCAAGGGAGGTGATGAAGTCATTAATTTTGGACATTAGCTCTTAATTTGTAGCCCTAAGCTGCGGGAAGTCTATGAGAGTAAACTGTACACGAGAATTGGATTTTTAACAGACACATATTGTTGTACAAAAAGCATGAAAAATTTAGTTATTAAAACTATTCCCCATATTTGACATTTAATCGGAATCCTAACCGATCATGGCGGTACGACCATCATCTAATTCACGTCTTATATTACCGAATAAAGTATTTAAACAAAAGTACATTTGGAACGAGGAGCTAAAAATGGAATCATTGTCTATAATACTTGAAAACATCTTGTATAATTCGTGACTGTTTTCATCACATTCTTATCACAGTTCCTTCATTTTCACCAAATGTTCTACGCTAGGCGAGCAAACTAGTTAATCCTTTTCAAAAAGTCGTTTTGTTTTGAGTTAAAAAAGAGCTTGTGTTAATTATTTACAATGTTTCTTGTCGATTTGTTTTCGAATGGTCCATTCGTGGAATTTTTAAGAGATTTTGTTTGATTTTCAGATCTTATCGACTTACTAATCTGGCACGTCGGTCTTCAAAAAGATCGTTTGTTTGTCTTTAACTTCCCTTTGTATATCAAATGATCATAGAGCCAACTATTACTTGAACATTGCAGTCTTTCGTGTGTAGAACAATAAAAATGTAACCACAGTAGCTCATGCAATACAAAGTAATTTAAAGTGGTAAAGCAGGATTTTCTTATCAAGAGGGCTTTGCGGCCTTTTCTGTCTAGTATCTGATAGAAAAAGTCAATTGTCATGAATATTTAGTCTTTCTTCTTTGATTAGAAAACAGCAAGCTAAATGCATAAACCCAGTGGAGCCGAATTTAAAACAAAAACATGAAAAACTTCTGGAATTTAAAACTTATTAAAAAACTGTCATTATAAATAATCAGTTCAAGCAGTAGGCCTATGACAAAATTATTTTTTTACAGACTCTAAAAGGTGTTTATTCCTCAAAAGTAAACATTCTCCTTCAATAACTGGCATTCATTATTAAAAGAGTTGTTTGATTTAATCATTATAGCGACAGACGCTTGTATAGAACCTTTGGGAAATTAATCCTTGCAGAAAGAGGAGAAGCGATATAAAACAGTTATATTTGTCATGATAATGCATTGTGTGACATATACTTGAAAATAACTGAACTTAAGACCTGTCATTTATTCATTCTTTCTTTATTTCATCCACAAGGAGATTTTCAGATACATAAATGATAAGCAGAGAAATCGTACGTAAATAATGTACAAATATGTAAAGGTTGACTTGAAAGAACATACAGTAAAACAAAATCTAAGGGGAATACACGTACCTAACCAAAAATAAGAGAATGCTGGAGTTAATACCAAGGATATATCTGCAAATGCACAAATAAACAAAGTACATTACCGTCTATACTCACGTATAGGTCTATACCAACTGCAAACTGCATAGACCCAGATCTGCCGTCGCATAATGCGCCGGCAGATCTGAGTCTATGCAATTTGTAAGGACTAATCAGTAGAACAAACAATATATACCCTGATCTGCCAGCGTATTATGCGCCTGCAGATCAGGGTCTATGTTGTTTGCATTTGGACCGAGTTATAGGCGAGTACATACGGTAATTCAAAAACATGTGTACGCACAACATTGCGTTCATATATAATATGGGTACTTCGATGTAATCACAGGTCTAAAGTATTAGTTGTATCGTGTGAAAGGGGCCACTAACTCCAGCTACCTGTTTTGCATGCTCTCTTTCCCAGCACATAACTTATACTAGAAAATTTTGTATGTAATCGTTACAAGCCTCTAAATTGTGTAAAGTGTATTTGTTAAAACGTTTATGCGTTTGAAAATTTTAAACAAACAGTCATCGTGATCATTAAAAAAAAATAGCAACTTTCACAGAGATATAATTTGAAATTACGAGTTTGAATACAAGAGAGTATCACGTGATTGATACACGAAAGGGACTGTCTTCAAGCTTAATACAGCACTAATACTTAATTGTAGAAAGTTAGGATTCAGTGTAGAAACTTCTTTTACCCCTTGGTCACCTCTCCCGCAAAAAAAGAAGTCAAGTTTGATCATTTTGGTTTAATTCAAAAACAAAATTGAGCATTACCAGAAACAGACATTCATTTTGATCAACTGTAAACTAAAACAGGCAACATAATTTCTGAGGATTAAAGGATTAAAATTATGTTGATAACATGCTTTTAATATATACTGACTCAGTGGATGTACAAGAATGTTTAGAAGAGAAGAAAAACAACAAAACACCCCCAAAATTGTTTTTCTACGCGTCTTATTTTCATACAAGACTGGGTCTCATTAATCACTCATGCCTTGTGCTTTGCTTTCTTTGCTTTCATGGTATTGCAAGTTCACAGAAGCTTAGATTGTCTAATTTCACATGCGTAAGACTGGACTTCGGTGGTTTTTTGGCATCCACATATTCACTGTAAATTATGAATAAAATCATGTCAAGATCAAACTTATATATATATATATATATATATATATATATATATATATATATATATATATATATATATATATATACATATACATATACCAGACAGAGCGGAAAGTATTATCATATGATGTAAAATTATATATGGAGAAAGAATATTATCATCCAGGCTAGGTAATTTTGAATTCGTCCCCTAAATAGAATCAAACTCGCGTCTCCGCGGTTGACGGCACCCATCGCCTTGCCTTCACGCACCAACCCTCATACCCGCTCCACTGTAAGTATTCGTACGTAGCGAAGGGTTCCGTAACCCAGGAAGACCCGGGTTGGATTCTTAGTACAGGACAGATTAAAAATTATTCAACTAATATGATTACACACACACACACACACACACACACACACACACACATACCTCTCTCTCTCTCTCTCTCTCTCTCTCTCTCTCTCTCTCTCTCTCTCTCTCTATATATATATATATATATATATATATATATATATATATATATATATATATAATGTCTGCCAAAGAGGGGGATTATGCTTATATTGAAGATATTCTCTTAGCCGTGTACACCTTCCTCTTTCGATTTTTCACATTTTGAAAACAGTCATATTTATTATCCGTCGAAGCAACTCTATTGTTTGATATTAAAGAAATTACAATAATATAAGATATCAAACCATTGAGAAGTATGTCATTTTATAGCATCAATGATTTGATTTAATCGATAAATCTCGATATTTACCGATACATTTCTATATTACGCGATAAATCTCTATATTTAACGATAAATCTCTATATTTAACGATACATCTCTATATTTAACGAAACAGCTCCATATTTAACGATACATCTCTATATTTAACGATAACTTTCTTCACTTCTTACTAATATTAACATCCAAAAGCCTTGTCATAAACATTCCAATTTTGTCATTTGTCACACTTATCCTCATCTCTTTGACACGTTTGGTTGCACATCTAGGAGGGTTATTTCAAAGACAAGATTACCAGATTATGAAAGCAATTTATAATGAAGAGCGGGGAACCGTCAGAAGGTATGGTTAAAAAAGAATCAACTAAGCATGAAAGTTATTCTATCTTCTAATGTAGGGAAAAGGGCATATGGCGTTTTTACAGTCGCAATGGGTCCCAAGGGGCAACTTTGAATTTTCTGGGAAGAATTAACTACGAGAATACATCAATTTATTTCACCACTAATTAATTGTAGCTTTAGTAGTTTAACCCATCCTAAAATTGTTTAGGAACACAATTATGTGTTAGCACAGTATTGACTTTACTGAGATAATTGGACATTAATGTAGTTTAATCAAAAGTGACCCTCGGCCTTGCGAAATATATTATCACGTTCAAGCTTTATTTTGTTATAAATGTGAAAGAAACGCAAAACGTTCAAGAGGTCAATTATAAATGAAACGAAAACGTTGTTTTTTTTTAAATATAAATAAAATGAATATAACAGGCTGATCTTTGTTTAGTATGCAGACTAATTACCCTAAAACTTACGAGCATGTTTTGCAACTGATTTGCTACAATTGTAAAGACGCGTATATTAGTTTCGTTTTCGTGTCCAGCGCGTACGTCCATAAGTATGTACGTGCAAACGTACGTACGTGACATTTCTAGTAAATGCAAAACTATTTTACCGCTCATAATACAGCTGTCAAATTTGGCAGGTGACTGTCCTATGAAGTGTAAATTTGCAGTAAAGTTTCTAAATTTCTCTACGACCTCACGGGCTCCAAGGGAAGAAGGGACAGGGTGAAAGGCCATAATTACCTAGATTGTTCATTTTTTGGTCTGTTGATTATGCCTTTTTTGGGGGATTTTTTTGGTTACGTTCCTAAATTACCCAAAATGTATGCTACGTGTTACTTGTATACGATTAGCCCTACGGCCCAAGGACAGGGGCCCAATGGAGTCGGAAAAATAGGACATCAGTGAGATATATCATCATGAGTGTCAAATCAAATATCTTTGAGAGTACTTTAGCATAGAACGGATTTTAATTATGTCTCTAACCTTCTTTGATCTAGGACAGAGGTTAAAAATAATGCCACTAAACCATGTTGTCTTTGGGTATTAAATTGAATGCTTTATAGATCCTTACAAGCATAAAAACATTTTTATTGTTCATGATACAATTTTCAAACTCAGTAAGTGACTTCATTATTGGATTTAGGGTGGCAGTACGTTTTTTCAAATTTCTGTCCACTCAGAGATACCAGACAGAGTGAGAAAGTCAATGGCAGAGTGACAAGGTCAACATATATCTCTGGTCTATTTTTCTCTCTGTTTGCTAAGCTTTCCAATTTCTGTTTGATACATTTCTTAAATAAAGTGTAACGGGGGTACAAAGGAGACGGAAATCATGTCGTATGGTTATATGACTTTAATGACCTGTAGAAACATAAAAGTCTGTCGTTTTCATGGCACAATGAAGATGAAAGAAATATTAATGAAGAGAATTTATATGTCATTTAGAATACGTAGCATAAAAGTTCTGCTTTATTTATCCACCGTAATATTCCAAGTCGTGCAAAACTTAACAAGCTACGATATTAAACAGGAATAGGAATTATGAAAATCTTATCGTTCATTTAGAAATCAATAATAATAAAACTTAAACAAGTTGACATACCTGTAAAAATACGAAAATTTGTCTTTTCATGGAACAATGAGAGAGAAAGGACGAAGGGACCATTCTTCTTGACAGCAAACGGCAAGCTGAGGTGAAGGTAAAGCTTGCACGTGCAATTTGAGCGATGATAATACCTGTTTGGCAGGTTGTGCATTGCTTGAAATAAATATATAGATTTGTACTGGTACGCACTCTGAATGACTAAGCGAATGAATGAAAGACTAAGCGAATGAATGAATGAATGAATGAATGAATGAATGAATGAATGAATGAATGAACGAACGAACGAACGAACGAACGAACGAATGAATGAATGAATGAATGAATGAATGAATGAACGAATGAATGAATGAATGAATGAATGAATGAATGAATTAATGAATTAATGAATTAATAAATAAATAAATTTACGACTGTAGACAAAAACAACACAGACGAAAGCTATTTTGAGACTGTTACATTACTAAACAATGCACAAGTGCAATCATTTTCTACAAGAAAACGTTTTTAAAGAAAATAACTTTATTCGACCATAAAATGGATATTCTGCCTCTGAAAAGAAAAAAAATTAGTTTGAGCAAGATGTCGAACAAGAATTAATATCGAACAATTACCTGTTACAAAAGCAAGACACATCACGTACGTAACAAATCCCTGTTACAAAAGCAAGACACATCACGTATATAACACCTTTTTTGGCACCAAGGGCCTTGGGAAACTGAGTCAAAGTGGTAAAAAAAAGGACATCACCAAAGCATGCCATAATGGGTGCCAATCAAAGGTCTTTGAGAGTACTTTAGCAAGAAATGAATTTAAATCTTTGAAAACTTACAAAGAGTGAAAGGCAGGGGATGGTGAAGAATTAAATAATTTATCATAACGCTATATTTAGATAGCTTAAAAAGTGACAACTTGGATTCATTTATTTATTTATTATTTTTTTAGGGAGCGACGAAGAGAATGTTGTGAGTTGATGCTGGTGGAAATAGATTTGGTGATCTACGATAGCAAGCCATCAAAAGTTGCATTACTTAAATTACTTTCAGCCTGAAACAGACACCAAATTCAAAAAGCGGGTATTTTACGATGGTGTGATATCAACTCTCCTCTAGTTTTAAATTATTTTATTTGTTTTATCAATGTTTTAACACATGTTTTGACTGTTTCATTTATTACATTTGGACACATTTACAACCAGATGCATGTCTCGTACTGTGTTAATTCGGACACATTTACAACCAGATGCATGTCTCGTACTGTGTGAATTCGGACACATTTACAACCAGATGCATATCTCGTACTGTGTGAATTCGGAGACATTTACAACCAGATGCATGCCTCGTACTGTGTGAATTCGGACACATTTACAACCAGATGCATGTCTCGTACTGTGTGAATTCGGACACATTTACAACCAGATGCATGCCTAGTACTGTGTTAATTCGGACACATTTACAACCAGATGCATGTCTCGCACTGTGTGAATTGCTGCATATATATTTTTAAAATCCTATATAACAACAAATGTAACCGGTTATTTGTTTCATACCTGCATAGGACAACGAAAGACACATTACTTGAATCTTGTCCTACATACATTCTTATCATATGAGCGGAATTAACGTGCACTTCGGGCCCTGATGATATAATACCGCACGGAATTAACGTGCTATTTCGGACGTTGATGATATAATATAACATGAATTCTCAAATAGAATTGAAATTTTTTGTCACAACGAAAAATCTATACAACTAAGGTAATGAAGAATAAACGCTTTCGAAGTGTGTATTCATTTTCTTTGTTAGGATTGGCTGTATACTTGTATTGATTAATTATTTCAAGAGAAAATTCTTTCTTATTGAAATACGAAAGTCTTTCAAAGGAAATCAGTCATGAATCTAACTATATATTTTTGTAGTATAATATATCATAAACATTCAAACGTGTACTATTATTTCATTTACACGTATTTTAGTTCTCATCCTTTTGTTGCAGTGAAGGTTTTGCTAATTTCTTTTAGCCCTATTTTACTCGACTAAAATTCGTTAAATGTCGAATTTAGTGTCAGAAGAAAGTTGTTCAAAGCAATGTCTCGAAGTTTGAAGTATTTTAAAGATATTATGTCGCTATTTTTTGAGTTTATATGGCTGCCGGCCAGAAATTTACTGCCGTACAATTTAGAGATCTGTTAGTGTTGGCACACGGCTTAGGAATTGGAAATAATATACATTTAAAATTTAAATTTACACTGGCTTCAAAGTTAGGATTTATTTGCAAAATAAGCTACTCTATTCCCACAAAACGTTTCTCTCGACAGTGAAGTTTTTCTGTCAGAACTGATATATATTTTGAACGCATATACATTTATGTATGCATGTATGTATGTATGTATGTATGCATGCATGCATGCATGTATGTATGTATGTATGTATGTATGTATGTATGTATGTATGTATGTATGTATGTATGTATGTATGTATGTATGTATGTATGTATGTATGTATGTATGTATGTATGTATGTATGTATGTATGTATGTATGTATGTATGTATGTATGTATGTATGTATGTATGTATGTATGTATGTATGTATGTATATGCGAATATGCATACTAGTGTGAATACAGAACCAGTGTGAATACAGAAGATACATGATTTAAAACGATATGTGTACATCTAATTAAAACAATCATGTCATAATTAAAAATAATGTACATTTATCAACTAAAAGAAGTTTTGTTTTAAAAAATACTTTTTTTTATTTGTAATATGTACGTAAACAGTTCTATTAACATGGGAAGCCTTTTGCTCATCAAACAGCCAACAAGTTGAAGTATAAATCAAATCCTTTTTGCCTATCAAACAGGAGAAAGTTGCACCATAAATCAAACCGACATCAATGACAAGCCGGTATTTATATTAATCAAGGAAAGAATAACTTCGTCTCCTGTCTTTATCTTTCCAAAAACCGGTAGAACACTACAGTATTTACCATTTCAAATACCGGTAGAAAACTACAGTATTTATATTAATCTAAGAAAAGATAACTTCGTGTCCTGTCTTTATCTTTCCAAATACCAGCAGAACTCTACAGTATTTGTCATTCCAAATACCGGTAGAACACTCCAGTAGTTATCATTCGAAATACAGGTAGAACACTACAGTATTTATAGTAAGAAAGAATAACTTTGTGTCCTGTCTTTATCGTTCCAACTACCGGCAGAACACTACTGTATTTATCATTCCAAATACCGATAGAACACTACAGTATTTATCATTCCAAATACCGATAGAAGACTATAATATTTATCATTCCAAATACCAATAGAACACTGAAGATTATTATGCAGTCGCATTTTTAAAAAGGCCTGTACAATAAAGATGTGAAAATTTCGGAAAGATCTAGAAACTCTAACTCCTTTTAATGTCTTTAAATGCATCAAATATTGTTTTTTTTAAATGATTTACAAGGGTCCTCCCCATCGCCAATAAGAAAATCAACTAGTATTCTGGTATGACTTTTGTTGGTACTGACCAGATGTGAAATGAAAGTAGGAAATAGAACAACAGATTAAAACGGCAACGACCACTACTGAAATCAATAACTCAGAAAGGTAAATATTATCGATTCCGAGAGAGAATTATTTGATAAGAAAATATTTTTAAAAAATGTTAGATTGGCTTTGATATATAGGGGTATCTTTGAATATAGTTTGTTTGCATGAAATGTGAATATTGACAAATTCTATCTTCATTTATTTTTAGAGCGATGACGATGTATAGTGAGTTACTATTGTTGATGCTCAAGTTTGCTTTTTCTTTCTTTTTCTATTGTGATGAGTGGCACATTGTATTTACATCCTGCATCAAAATTTCGTTGCTGACTATTCTCGTTATCGAATGAATGGATATACCATTTTAAAGAAAGACTAGGGAGATAAAATGTAAATAATGTTTATTGTTGGCAAGTAAAATTTATTCGACCACATTTTACTTGTAATCGTTTGTATTAGCTTCCTACAAAACATACTTTCTGAAGGTTGATTCTGTTTTATATGCAGAAACAACAATCTTCCGTTATTTATTTCTTAGCTGTTATATACATGATTGTGCCTTTCAACCTTATACATACTTAAATACACAAAATACAATGAATTACTTTTACAAAAAGAAAACTCAAACATTTAAAACGTTTACTGATTATGCATGCGCACGAACATCCCTGATTTTGCCACTGTAAGAAACTCTGTTCTCTTACAACTTTTGGAAATAATATGAAAGCATGGAGATTTACTTGCAATCAACCTCCAGTCTTCATGTTTAATTTGCTGTTTCAATCAAGAAGTAACGGGGGAATATTTAATCCATATCAAATCGATATTAATTGAGTCACGGCAAGATTGAATGGTGTAATAACGATGTTTAATTAACTTTAAATTTATACAAGGCGTTAGAAAGTTTGTCCACGGAAACTATCAATTATTCATTTACTTTGGCACCGATTATGATGAAATGGAATGTTTTCATGCTAAATCCTTGCCTGGAGCGACATGTTTTTCTCAGAAATTATCAATAGGAAATAACTTTTCAACTTGATACCATGAAAACTTGCAGAGGTTTTTGTTATGTTAATCTATAACGGCCTAATCACACAGCAATAAAATCACCATAAACATTTCGGCTTTTGAATGGACGTTCAGTGCTATTGGACTCCAAAGGGAAAGATCCCTGTCATCAATGTTTGCATTGATGCAAATGTGACAGACAATCGGATGCCAAAATAACAAAAATAAGTTAAAAAATTTAGATTATTAAATGCAGTTGACTATGACTATATGGACTGTTTGGATGACGCAAAGTGTAATAAATTTGAATAACTGCTCCCCAAGGCTGAACTCCAAATTTTCTGCATGGATTTCATAAGGCCTACACAATATTCCCAGAGTCTTCGGCCGGTGTTTCCAAAAAAACACAAAAATATATGCAGCCAAGAAAGCCACGCAGCGATGCCTGAAACCCTGCCAGCCCAATATGGAAACGGAGTGTCTGCATGACACGAGAATATATTATTTAAAAAAACTATTTAAAGATCTGTATGCTATGTGTCAACACTTGTGTACTTCTGGAGGCACTGACAGTGTCAACCTTGCTAGTGGTGGCTGAGCTATGCCCACAGGTTTAACTTAGTTCAATTTTATTAATTCATAATATAATTTCTTTGATTGAGAGTTGTAGGTAATAGTCTTGGTTAATACATCAGCTGTATAGGTAATAGCTTTCATTAAATGTATATCGTCACAAATAATCAATACGAAGCTACCACAACCAGGTTTATACAGTACTTAGCTTTCCTTTTCCTACAGTGTACTATGAGTCGTCTATTGGCAAGTTATAGAAGACAAGTAGACTGTAATATTTTTATAGGCTAATTTAAATTTGAAACTGAGATTTCAAATTTTATCAAATGTGTGGTGATATTATGCATTATGAATAAAATATAAATTAATTACTTGATTCATGTAATTAAAATCACAGCTGAATTTTTTTTAATGGTTGCTTTTAAATGTTTCGGTAGTGTGAAGGTAGAAAATAGTATTTCGGAACATAAGGTCAATATCGGTATGTGAGACCCACCATAAATAAAAAAAAATCTTATCAAATGAGCACACCTGCTTACTCTCGTCAATTAATTGAAAGTACGACACCAGATTGGTGAGAAGGGTATGAGCTGAAACTGATTTAAATTCGCAAGTGATGCTAACTTCCGGTACACAATAATTCTTTAGGAAATAGTTGGCAATCGCTATAGCTTGATGTGCTTCCAGAGCTCCCACTCTTTCTTTTCGCATAGGTACTCAAGTTGGTGTACTTTCAAGTGCGTAATTGAATCAAATAAGCGACATACCGACCAATCTGGTTTAAGAAAGCAACCAATCCCGTCTGCGAGGATGACCATGTGCACCACAAAACTTCGTGTTGGTCCTCCTCGAGGACGGCCATGTGCACAAGGAATCTTTAAGTTGGTCGTCCTCGGGTATTGACAGACAAAAGCGAATAGATTAGCTGTTGCAAATTGTTTAATTAAAAGTCAAAGGTCAGTAACCCGCTTAAAAGTATAATTCTAAAAATCGGTCTTGGCAGCTACATCCAATTTTAATAACATTCATATGGCGGAACGCTTGGAATTATATATGGGGGCGATGCATCATGAAAGGGCCGGAATTCTACTGCGAGCCCCTGTGCGAATTTTGGCTTTCATCTGATGGTATTTTTCAACCTCAGCCATGATTAACCTCAACTCTTCATCGGAGTTGTGTGCATCTTTTAGGGTACTAGAGGTGTGGTCTGAGATAGGGTTCAATTTGGCCTCTGCTCGCACGTGGATCTCGTTGTAGTTTGTTTGGTTTTTACCTGGTATCGACGGATAATAAACTTGCCGACAATCCCAACCAGTCTGCAGGTTCGAGCAGCTGCCTCAAACCCGACAACAATGGAGACGACAATAATGGTAGAGCGTACACCACAAGCTGCCATACCCATACTGGCTGTAATAATGGGGGCGTCAACACCATCAATGACATTCACACACCGTGTACTTTTTGTAAGTAGCAGCCCTCACCTCTCGTTCTTGCTCAAGCTGGCAGCAAGTCACAGGGTAAGCACTAACGTCTCTGTTGAACATATAAAACTCACCCCAACTACTCTGTATAGCCTCGATTTTTGTGTGGAACCACTCGCCTGTTATTCGCTCTAGCCACATAGTAATATAACAGATTCGACAGTTCATAATGTTGTTTTTGTTTGTTTGTTTTTTTGGGGGGTGGGTGGGTGGGTTTCGAGATAGAGACGTTACGTCGAAGTGTGCAATACTTGGCAGAGTGCCATCTACCCTACGATACATGCCGCTCATGGTGTAGCCAGACAGGTTGGTTGCCACTAGGACTACATATGACTTTTAGCCTAATCTTGCATTTGCGGCGGGACGCTTTCTTTTTGCCGCCACAGCTTTCCTCCGGCCAGTAATTGCTCACAGATGAATCTCGAGGACTACCGTGATAGGCAAGCCGTTGTTAATGATGCTGAGTTGTCTATCATTGACCCGGATCTTAAACTCCTTAATTGCTTCATACTGCAGCAACCTCAACTCCGAGCTAGAATATTAGACAATCTCGGGACAGGATATGGGGATAATTCCTAGCAATGTGGAGGAGGCTCCGCCGACACCATTGCCTGTTATGGATAGTTGGTCCAGATTGCTAAAGATGGCTTTTTAGCATGGTAAAGTCAATTGACCTGTCTCAGTTATTACTGCAAGCACTGAACCACCTCTCATTATCATGTTCCAAGAAGAATCGTACGCCCGGGCTAAGTTCCGTCTCATAATTGACCGGGACCACCATCGTCATCAGCCCGTTGGCCTTGAAAACCTCAACCGACAGATTGGAAGTGCCCCAGTGATCAGCTTTGAACCCAAGTTAAATCCGTAACGTGTGCACTTGTGCGGCCGAACTTGCAGTCTGCAACCATTGAAAGTGCTCGACCACCATGACACTGTGCCAGTCAACTGAGTAGGTAATAGATAGAAGGCCAACAATAAGTAACTCCGAATGGTTATCAATGCATTTCTGCAGGTGGATTGCCTCCCGGCGGGCATATTGAAAATGGCAGGTGTGGCAATGATGGTCGGTGGCGCAGTAGTTAAATTAATTAGCATTCTATGGGTCAAACTATCTGTTTTCAACGCTACCAAGCAAAGGCGCTGACGAAGAACGCATACGCCACAATAAAACCGTAGACCAGTGGTTCTCAAACTCTTTTTTGTTTGCGGACCACTTGATTATTAAAGACGATGTTTCGTATAGGATATGAATGGAGCTCGCAAACCACCAGTGGTCCGCGGACCACAGTTTGAGAACCTATGCTGTGGACCAACACCAGGCCTACATGCTGAGTGTAACTGCAAGAAGGCGGAGCAGGTGGAATGGGTTATTGAGCATCTGCACCGCCAAAGAGAGGCTAATCACGCGTTTCAGGACGGCGATGAAACAATATGGGCGTAATACAGTGTCACTGGTCAAAAAAAGTTGAGCCGCAAGAGCTCGAATCCACCCATTCTAACTTTTACTTTCCCAGTCAAGACCAAAAGGACCGCGAGTTGATACTTTTCGTCCTTGGAATGGCTGTTGCAGCCATTGTCACATACAAGCCAGCCAAGTAGGCCTGCTAAAGCCGCATTTTCGATGGGTTTTGTAGATCTAGGGCGATGCCAGTCGGGACTTTGAGCCGAGAGGACGCTCGATGTGTCAATCCCTCTAGGGGGATTCTTTTCCCGAGCTGCCGTTGCGCTTGTTCATTTTGGCGCTCTTGCGTTCAAGCTCTTGCGTGCACTCAGTTCTCCGATTCCGTCGTTCCGACTACCTGAAACTCATAGTCTTTAAAGTTCATCTGCTCAGCCTTGAGTTTAAAGTTGTCCACGCTTGTGCGATTCTGAATCGGATGCATTCATTCCGACCATTGGGGATCGTTCTCTTTTGTAAACCCTACCCTGTTTGTGATGTTAGAGTCGATCGCGGAAAAATGCTCTTGTAGCCGTGATTGAGCAGGCTCAGCACGTCAAAGAAGAACATTTCGGTCTGGTACTTGCCATGTGGGTCGCCAGTGAGCGCAAACTCATTCGGATTGACGGCCATCTTTGCTGCTGCGAGGTCTTTGCTGTCTTTATTCGCAAAGAGTATCTACTCCATTTTAAATCCTCTCTCGTCTTCACCTTATGTCGTGTATTTTACTGTTGGCCTGTGCAAGCTGCGCGTTCTGACAGCGGCGGCAGGCAATCTGGCAGTTATCCAGGGTGTGGGATAGGCTGTTATCGTGGCAATCGATGCTGCGTGTCCAGGAGCTTCGGATAGGTGGCGCACGTGTTGCCCTGAGGCACCACTTACTGTCCAGCCCAGTCAAAATTCCCGTACATTTGGTCGTCACATGGCCTGTCTGCAGCATTATTAGCCGTTTTGTGGCCCCGGATGCGCTTTTCGATGACTCTGCAAGACAGTCGCATCTGGATTACTAAAGAGACGTCAAGCGTGCAACAGCGTATGCTGGCAGTAAGAAGCCAGCGGGCGATTGCCAGGGCACTGTTGGTGCGTGTCGCCTTTGAGTTAATCTTGCGTTTCTGGGCGACTCAGGCATATGTGCGGCCTACCACACGGTCCTCTGTATGAAATGCGTCAGTGTATTTTCGAATCTGCTGGGCGCACGCTTTTACTCGATCCATGGTGTTGCTTTTAAAGGCTATGTGCGGTGCATATGCCTGAAATCGCTCCATTCTATTGTTTTAAGACCTTGGCGGACAGCTATCTCAATGGCATGTCATAAGCTCATCACTCTAGGACGGTTGTTCTGCCTAGCGCTTTGAATCCAGGAGAAGCACATATCGCGGAAATATGTGGCCAAGAACCTCTCCGCAGCAGGTGTCCACATCCAAATCAAGATCATGTTCTACCGGTTCGTTCTGGCATAGATATCCGTTAGTGAATATAATGTGGATTTCTCTATACGTTTCCACAAACTTGCAGATCTACTCGAGCTCTCGCACGCGATTTAGAAACGTTGATGTCATCATATGGCGAGACATAATGGGGAGTAAATGGGGCGTCGTCCACGGGCCCCGCAGGGTGTGTGCCTAGCAGCATGTGCAGAGTCGCGGCATCAAGACACTCCTGATGCATCTTGTCACAGAGTGTATTCCATGGAAAGACTACAAGCAGTTTCTTGCCTGCGGCCAAAGCCCCTCCTGTAGTGAAGCTCCTCTTTCCGGTACAGGAATATTTGCTGAGAATTAGAAGCATGCCCGCACAAGGCTGTCGTGTATTGAGTCTTCTTTGTACCTCTTCCATCTCGTCACATTCACCAAGCATCTCTGCTGTCAAGTAGACCATTTCATACTCAGTCACCTTTCTTGGAGAGTCAGCTTCTGTGAACTGTGCAGCCTCATCATTATTCCTTTAATAATCGAAAAATAAAGTAAATATACTTCTAAATTTGTAATAAGAATGTGCCCCGACTAAGTAATCTGTCAGTTTAACTTCCTTCCAGTATTACTATATAATCAAATCAGTGTGAAAACATACTTTTCAAGCAATATTATTAATAGATTAAACAAAATAATGAGCCTAATAAGTATAGTAAATTTACATCGTGCACTACTCTTACAACCATCAGTGATGTATGCAAAGGCCAGGTGATTAGTCTCACTTCAAGAATTGCGATTTCACGAGCACAGTCACGGCATAGCTACAAAACCGGCTACATGAATTCGGCTTCTGAGATAGGACCTTTGGTATTTGGTGGGACACACTACGATGCGGCTCAAGCTCTCCAACGATAGTGTATTTTATGCCGATTACTTTGGTATACTCAAGTGTAGTTCCCGGTACGAAGTCGTAGCAGTGCATGGAAACAGGATTGGATCTATGTTTTCAACCTCAACAAGGTAGAAACTAACTGGCCATATCTGACTCGCAGATGGCTTCTTTGGATGCAATAAAACTGAAATATTATCAGTACATTGTTCTGTGTTGGCATGAGGTGAGTATATGCCCTGGTTACATCGAAGCAAATACTTTTTGCTGTACCTTAAGACCACATAAGCAAGGGCTTCGGCGATGGATACTCAACAGATGAAAGGGAATAACCACCATAGTGACTCAAAGCACTTGGCGGCTTTATCTCAACAGATAAACTTACAAACCAGCCCATCACATTTTTGTACCACTCTACATTCCAATTTTTGCGATCGCCAGACTGTTCGACCACAACATTGTCTGGTACGATGTGCATACTAAATGCGTCCACCACTCAATTTTTGTAGATTAGAGCCCCATGCTCGATATTTTGCTTATTCAGTTTATGCATGAGATCCTCCGACTCCTTACCAATAGTACACACTGCATTTTCTATTGATTCACCTCCTAGAGCTCGAATGATGCCGGATGAGCTATCTACGGGAATAACTGTCTCACCTGTATGGCTTGGACGCGACCATTTATCCGATATACTGTTATTCTCTCTTGGGAACAGGGCCGGTTTAACCGCTAGGCAAACTAGTCGGGCGCCTAGAACGGCAAAATTTGGGGGTGGGGTGGAAAAAACTGAATGAATAAAAGAAGAAAGAGAAATAACGTAACATAGAGGATAATAAGCGTCTAAAAATATAAAGAGAAACACAGGAGGAAAGAATAAATGTACAATATTCATTTTCGAAAGTTAATTGGGGGGTGGGGGTTACGCAAGGCTGAAGGTTTCTCGTTGGGCGACAAATACCCTTGCGCCGACCCTGCTTGGAAGAGGAGGTTCTGTCAGCACATGCCTGTTTTCATAGCCCAATTACCTAGCAAATGGTGTTTGGGCATGAGTATTCCTCCGGATATATTATTAATGACGATGTTTGTTATAACATATCAATAGATTTGGTTGGTTTATATTTATATTTCTCGCTTGATTTCTTACTGACCCTAGACACGAGCGGTGCTTTGATTGTGGAGAGTCATGGATTTTTGTTTTCCTCAATATGCAGTAGGTCCTTTTTTGCTCTTTGTTCCGTCGGGACATTTTAGCAAATTCTATCGTCGGATTTGTTTCTGATGTTTGTTTTTTTTTTTTTTTCTCTTTTTTTGGGGACAGATTCGAGTTTTGCAAGTAAAATGCATGGGGATAAAATGCATGAGGCATTATTGTGAGGAGAAATTAGGGCCTTCTAATTTAAACGGTATTTCTTCCATCAGCTACCACCCCACCCCCACCCCCACCCCCGAAAAACAAGCTTATTAATAAAACAGCTATCATGACAAAATTAACTTTGATAAAGCCATATATTGCATGATCTATAATGTCACCAATTTTTAATATACATTTCAATAAATAAGTATTCTAAACTTACTATGCAGCCGCAGCTGCCATGTTTTATTGTAAGAAAAGCGGTAAAGATTCATATGAAATGAGAGCATGTCATGTACAGATTAGTAAGTAAAGACTTTTAGAGAAAACAAGCATTACAATTAAAACAATTTTAAATGGTGTGTTCAATATAACATTGACAAAATTCTAGAAGAGCCCATAGAAAGCAGCGAAAAAGTAGCTTCAAGATGAAATTGCTTCATCATTTGAATGTATACAAAGACATCTGTGTTTTATGTATCGCTGTTAATATATCAAACATGATAACGGATTTTCCGAATTGTTTGCGGAAAATGTGAGCGTCGTTAGCTAATAAAAAGAATAAATTTAATGCAGACTAACTCAAAATTTCAGAATAATAATAAGCACAAATCCTTGTGCCAGTATCCTCTTTCCACTATCATGTACTTTTTTTTATTAGATTTAGATATAATTTTCCCGTCTAAATTGAAATACAAAAACTTGAGGTAAAATAAGAAAGAAAACTATTAGTAGCTGTTTAAATTAAAGGATTTGTTATCATTTATTTACAAACAACAGGTTTGTTGATGCTTTGATCAGGTAACTAAATAATAACTTTCATGTAAAAATTCATTTCATCCGAAGACAGGTTGAGTTTAATTAGTCAATGGACATATGCCATTCACCTTTGTTTCATTCAAAAGAACCATAAATGAATCGTGATGTTACACGTTCCTTGCATCGCTCCATCTGTCACAGAGTTGATAGCGTCAGTACCTTAATTTTGTAAAACAGACCGTCTGTTTATGCGATGGCACAGGTAGAATCCAATAATCCGTAAACTGTCGACAACTTACGAGATCCTAATTAAAATCAGGAATATTGGTAGAAAACGGCAAAAATATGGCAATTCTTTATGTTGCCTTGGAATGGTCATAATGATGGGCAGGAGCAATAAGTACAGAAAAGATGATAATACTGATGGTTATTATTATGATTTCAATGATCATGACAACGCCAACCATAACTACTTCCCTGAATAGCCATGGCGAATACACACGCTTTTTATACATATTCGCCTGCCCTTTCCGACCGTCATCAAGGGGTCTGTATTCCAAATCTGTTACGGGACACCAGGTGAGGAGCCCAAATATTATACGCTCTCACAAATGGTTTCGGTTTGGTTTTGGTGCTTTACGGCACAGCAACACAAGTAGATTATTTAGTGCCGAGGTAATTGGAGTAAAGTGCCTTGCCTAAGGACACACCACGGTAGCTGACCCAGGCTGGTCCGATGGTAGGATTCGAACCCGCACCCTTTCGGTTGTGAGTCCAACATGCAAACCACTGAGCCACTTTGGCTCCTCTCACATATGGTACTCAAATAGGCAACCTCATTATCAAATCTGGTGAATTTTTTGTTGACGGTTTAGAAGGAGGGTATCGAAATGAACCCTTCCCGCTTATGAGAACGGATAGTGTTGATCATAAAAAATAATTATGATGATGATGATATGTAATGACGATGATTTGCAATGACGACGATGATTGATATTGATATATTGGTTGATTTGTGTTTTTTAAAGATACATCAACACACGAAAGATAAGATCATACCGAGGCAATTAGAGCAAAGTGTGTTGCCCAGAGAAACATCACGGCGGCTGACCTACACTGGTCTGGACCTGATTCAAAACCCACACACTTCTGGTCACGAGTCCTGCACGCTTACCAGTGAGTTACAGAGACTGCTTCATGATATGACGAAAAGCAGCAACAGTAGTAGAAATAGTAGTAGTACTTTATTATATATGGTTATATGTTTAAATACTGGCGACTGTTTTTAAGACTGGATCCAGTGTTACGAATATAGTTTGTAAATAGATCAATCAAAACAGTTATCTTTCCATTGTTGAAAGTTTTTTAATGCACCCCCCTTCGGCCATATTAATGGAGCAGGCATATAATATTACAAATGTCCATCCCTCCCATCACTTCCCGTCATATTCTTTTACGTCTTTTGCTTGTTTTATTTCCGATATACAACGTTACAAGGACTTCATGTATTAAAAGCAAATGTATGAAGCTTTACATGAAGACGACCTAGGTCAGGCTGGATTTTTACCATTTTCTGAGAAGACCTAGGTCAGGCTAGATTTTTACCATTTTCTGAGAAGACCTGGGTCAGACTGGATTTTTACCATTTTCTCTGAAGACCTAGGTCAGAGTGGATTTTTACCATTTTATGAGAAGACCTAGGTCAGACTGGATTTTTACCATTTTCTGAAAAGACCTAGGTCAGACTGGATTTTTACCATTTTCTGAGAAGGCCTAGGTCAGACTGGATTTTTACCATTTTCTGAGAAGGCCTAGGTCAGACTGGATTTCTACCATTTTCCGAGCAAATTGCACGCAGTTATCACCTTATTTGACTTCTTTTCAATCGCATTATATTGCCTATGATATCAGCGTCGTATGTCACGAGATCTTCTAAAACAAACAACCATTTTGTTACCGCTTGATCATGGAATATAATTGTAATATAGCTAGGTAATGGAGAGGGATCGTTATAATTATTACCAAAATTAGCGTCAACTAAATAAATGCTGCAATCATGAAGAAATATTTTTTTTAAAGATAAGTTATATATGTTCCATTTACAAATAAATTTACTATGTCAGGGAAAAATAATTCCTTAAACTCATGGATGTCATAACTGCACAGAAACAAAAACAAGGAAATGAAGAGAACCAGTAGTAAATATCTCTTCTCTGCCAAAACTCTGTTTGTCTCATATGAATTGTATGAAATCTATTCTTATCAGTGACAATTCGTAATAAATCGTAATAAATTGTATACTGCGCAATTTCTGTACCGTATTAACATAAAGCCATGACTTTAAAGACCAGATGCGAAATCATTGAAGAGGCAGAGAATAGTTGAATAGCACGAGGACATTTTGTCGTAGACTGAAATGAAATACTCTTGAGCATGTGTTCAGTTTCCCGAGGATTGCAAAGAAATGTGTTGCACAATAATGCTTATCATGTACATTTGGTGTTTTAGATAAGACGTTTTGGTTGCCGGATAGGGCTTATGCTATTTTTATTTGGTGTTCTAGATAAGACGTTTTGGTTGCCGGACAGGGCTTATGCTATTTATATTTGGTGTTCTAGATAAGACGTTTTGGTTGCCGGACAGGGCTTATGCTATTTACATTTGGTGTTCTAGATAAGACGTTTTGGTTACCGGACAAGGTTTATGCTATTTATATTTTCGAATACTTGTGTAACGAGATATCCAAATAATAAAATGTCTATCAACGATGACTGTGTCTGCTGTATCAACGATGACTGTATCTGTTGTATCAACGATGACTGTGTCTGTTGTAAGTCAAGTTTCCTTATCTAAATTATTGCAGCTAAACTGTATCACTATGTTCTAATACTTATTGTCGTTCATTAATGTCAAAGTGACGCATTAGTAGGTAAAGCACTATACAAGCAACTGAGTGTATGTATGTATGTATACTTGTACAAAAGTTCCTTTTTGTATATTAGTTATCACAGGAAAGATGATTTTTACAATGTATTTATTTTTCTTGGTTGTATTTCACCATATTGAAATAAACTGACACAAAAGTCTGTGATTAACAACATACTATTGAAATTCAAATTAATTCCTTGGGTGTTTTCACCTGATAACGATAAGATTTCATGTTAATTTCAGGAACATTGTATTACCTGGACTGAAGCACGCGACCGGATGAACAGTTGGTTCTCGGATCAGTAGTCCGGAAAAAGAAAGTATTCCTGACAACAGATACGAATCATTAAAGCTCCCAATGGGTACAAAATTTCTATTTTTGACGATAATTAATTCTTGGAGAAATTGGCGTCTGTTGCATTCAGATTAGAAACTAATTCTGTCAACAGCGCAGGATGTTAGTAGCAATAAATAAATTGACCGTATGTAGTCAAAATACTTTGCGAGAATAAGAGGGTAAAATTGGAATATAAAACATCTCGGTGTAGCAGATTAAGGGATTGATTTGTAGCATGCACGGGTTTCTACACAGAAAAAAAATACAATTTTTAAAAAATATCATCACAAAGAAATATTTTAGAATTTTCCTTCCTCGTATCTTATGACTTGATGGATTCTTTTTCGCCTCGTGAATTTTTTTTAAAAAAATTTTAGTCCTGAAATCTTCAATTATCAAAAAGCCTGGATATCTGTTTTAATAGTTGTGAATTAGTATATAGAGTTAAAGAGAATTTTTCAAATATAAAAACAATTGTAACTTAGAAAATAAATTATCTGATATATTACGACTACGAAACGAAGATCATAAAATTTGTACATTCCCTGACATTGTGTACTACTCCATTCATAGCTATTGTACATTAAAGTTTGTACATTCGCTGATATTCTGTATCTCTCCATTCATAGCTATTATATATTAAATTTTTACATTCCCTTATACTGTGTACGGCTCCATTCATAGCTATTGTACATTAAAGTTTTTACATTCGCTGATATTGTGCATCTCTCCATTCATAGCTATTGTACATTAATGTTTTTACATTTCCTTATATTGTGTACGGCTCCATTCATAGCTATTATACATTAAAGTTTTTACATTCCCTTATATTGTGTATGGCTCCATTCATAGTTATTGTACATTAATGTTTTTGCATTCCCTGACATTGTGTATCTCTCCATTCATAGCTCCAAAACTTCTTCAAAATTATTTGAGCTTTCTTTTCGGCAAATGGAGTTAAAGCCACAGTTTTCACCTTAAGTGTACAAACTACTTCAGTGGAAAAAATTACGATGGACCTTTTTAAAAAGCCTCTTTGAAAAATATAAAGAGTAACTAAGATTTAGAAGTTTAGTTTGAAAGATTTTCAAAAGTTTACATTTTTTAACTTTAGAGATGCGGAAAGATGAGCTACAGAGAGATTAATGTGAGAAGTGATCCCCAAGCTATATAACTGTGCTTACTGTATTAGTAAGCACCTGAACTATATAATTATGCTTACTGTATCAGCAAGCAAATTTATGTGAGTCAGGTAATGACTCTTAGCTTTCTTGCTATGTTTATGGGTAGGCAAATAAGTAACCACGCTGACTGTTTCATGTAATCACTGTCTCATGGCCATCGACCTGGCGGTGCCTAAATGGACAATTACACCGGAATTATTAGCCTCTGTTCTCGGGTCGGGATGTAATGCGCAAAATAGTGTATATATTGTGTAAGGTGTAAATTAAGCTACCAATCAATATTTGACCTAAACTCGGATAAGAAGTCTATACACTGGCGCAAGTGCCTTAGTATCAGGCTTAGATCGAACTTTATTCGAAACATTGTTTTCGTTGACAACTTTATACACAATGATAAGAGCAGAGCAAGGTATTGTGGGTAAATTACATAAATTCTATTTATAGCTTCCTAACTTGCCCTATTACGCGAAGTTGTCTTAAATTTACCTACCTTCCCTTTGCCTCCCTCAACTATTTAGTTAATAATTATTTTATTAAATTGCCAAGTAAACATGCTGTAAATCTTCTTGATCAAAGTGTTCACTTTCGTATACATACGTTACCATTTTTTTTATACTTACCCTCCAACGGAATCGAAATAGAAATTTTTTCATACCGTTTCTTCATCATTTGCATTAGTATATGTAAATCATATATATCCACCTGCCTAGCGAAAACGTACGTTTCTCGTGTTATCTTTCATTATTTATTTTATTGTGTGCCTGTAAATGTAACATTTAATTCTTTTATGCTTTCGAGTGTGTCCAAATTGTCCCCCACCTGCGTAGTATAAATAAAAACATGCTCATTGAATTTTTCATCATGAACATTATTATTTGCCTGTATATTTAGCATTTTCATCATGAACATTATTATTTGCTTGAATATTTAGCATTTTCATCATGAACATTATTATTTGCCTGTATCTTTAGCATTTTCATCATGAACATTTTTATTTGCTTGTATATTTAGCATTTTCATCAAAAACATTATTATTTGCCTGTATCTTTAGCATTTTCATCATGAACATTATTATTTGCCTGTATCTTTAGCATTTTCATCATGAACATTATTATTTGTTTGTATATTTAGCATTTTCATCAAGAACATAATTATTTGCCTGTATCTTTAGCATTTTCATCATGAACATTATTATTTGCCTGTATATTTAGCATTCAATGTTATTTTCTTTAGAAACCTTTTTTACTTAGTCATTTGAATTGGCATTTGATTGAACTGTCAATTGCAATTAACTAGTTTCTAGTATGAAGGCCACTGCTATGAATCAAAGCGATTAAAGGAATTTAGTAAATGTTTAATTCCAACATCATTACATGATCGAAAATAAACGTAAATCGTGTGGCGTTCATTTTGTTAATAAACTTTGATTAAAAAAAACAATGTATCGGACTAAATAGAATAATTATTGAATATATTTTATCAGTGAAGACATCAATGATTTTGATAAATCAAAGACTGAAAAAATGCGGACTGAATAACATTAGGGCTAGATGTTAGATTTAAAACGTCAATGTCAAAAGTGATATGGTGGTATAAATCATAAAGCAGGAGATGTCGTTCAAAACGGATAAAATAAGAATATTACCAAAACACATGTGGCATATTTTTGATATGATATTCAATGTATCAGACGAAAGAACATAAAGTTAAGACTATTGCAAAAATATCGGATACCAATTTAATTTTATTTCAAAACTATATTAATATCAATATTATGTTATATCTGTTTCCTACAAATAGTTGATTTGCCTGTCAATGTCTTAAAGATGCTAACAAAAAGGAAATTAGGAGCTTGAGCAATAAATTAAAAGCTTAAAATCACCATTTTTCAAACGATTACAGGTAGATTTGTACAGGTAGATTTCCACAGGTAGATGCCCGTGCGTCACACGTCATTGAAATGAAACGGTGATAGTCTTTGGTTCATGTTCTGATATTCTCTTCAGTATTCCTTCATTTCGGAGAACCGGAAGTGACTAAATGCTTAATGCGTTCATTAGAGGATAATTTCATGAATTTAGATTCACACATTGATTAAATCGAAGATCCCCTCTCATCAATAAGCCGATACACACGCTTTGTACTTTTTGATTTAGTACTTAGTTAATGATACCTGGACAGTTCAATGTACCAGGATGCGTATAGTAATAGTCTTTGATTACTCTAATAAGTCCTCATGGATTTAGACTCCATGGAGAAGAGACGATCTTATCAAGAGATTTATGACTGTCTGACAATTTACATCTATTCAATGAATCGAGTTGGTATCAAATTATCATTTACTGAAATTTCTGTAGCTGCAGATCTCGGGAATTGTATCGTCCTGTCGAAAATAGTATCGGAATGGAGTCAGAATCAAACGCCGTTTGTTAGTTTATCATCGTTACCATGGAGTTCGTGTTCTTAAACTTTAATAACTATTCCAGCTTAAAATAGATCGAGCACAAGTCATCTTTAGCGACAGCTGGGCAATGACATCACTTACTGTAAAAACTTTGCTTTGCCATCCCTCAAGTTGGGCTAGCTGTGTACAGTTTCATGTGTGCCACGATGACCTTGTTGTCGGTTTTTTATCACTCGAGATACGAGTGTTTGACGTATTGGAAAGCACCCCACATTATTTTGAAATGATAAATCATATGCCCGATGTTTTAGGTCCCCTCTAGCGTCCCCCAACTCTTTTAGTGATATATATATATATATATATATATATATATATATATATATATATATATATATATATATATATATATATATATAAAGTCTGACCTTCCCAGTACAAACTTATCAAAACTACAGCCAGGCATCAGTTTATCAGATGTACGCAATTTTTGTTATAATATTTACCTAAGTTAATATTACTTAACTCTTTACATTTATTATTTTTATTAACATTATTATTATCAACATTATTATTATTATTAGTAGTAGTAGTTATTAATATTGTTTGGGGGGGGGGGGTTGGGGGGGTTAAAAAAATTCTTTCTCATTATCCCGATACACCATTCCCTTGACATATTTCCTTAGTACCTCCATGCATAACTTTACCGGGATATAATTTCTTTTGTACATTTGTAGATGGCGTTGCTATTTCGCCACGCATGGTTTCCGTCCATCGTCCCCAGCTTGGAATTAGGTCAAAACATTTTGGCTGTCTGTACGATAGGATATATTTATTAAAGAATGAAACATAAACTAAATAGTAATAATGTACGGATATGTAAAGACATTATTGTGTAGTTGAGTGATTGTAATTTTATCAGTTTTTATGTCCGGTCCATCAACTTATAAGAGGCGGATGTGCAGTGAATCTTATAGAGCAAGTATTGATATGTTTATGGATAATAAATATTCAGGGACTTTTATTCAGAATTATAAATTAGCAGACAAAGACAATCCCTTGCAATAGATCGAAGATTGAGATAATTGAATGGCACGATTTTGTGACTCTTCCAATAAACCACTTTTTCAACAAAAGTACACCAGATTCAAGAATAAAGAGGGAATCTGAACGGGAACTTAAAACTTCGGGCAGACGATTTAGCGGTCAAAAAATGTGAGATGTTTTCCAGTACATTGTTCGTTACGCAATCGTATCAAGGTGTCAACAATCCAGTGGGGGCCCCGGGTGGCCAAGAGGTCAAAGGCGCTCGCCTTTACAGATCACTGACATATCACCTCTGTCCTCGTGGGTTCTAGTCTCGGGCTCGGCCAATGTAGATATGTGAGAAAGCTTGCCAGTAGCTTCCCGTGGGTCGGTGGTTCTTCCCGGGGTTTTCTCGAGTTCTTCCTCCACAAAATATACTGGCCGCCATGTATATTCTATCATGTGCTCAAAATGGCGTTAAACTCATAACAACCAACCGAACAACCAGTGACATGGTCACCGGGGCACATACAACTGTACACAGCCAAGTTATAATTAACTCAAGGATGGCAAAGCAAAGTGGTAGAGAGCACGTGCTTTCATTATCCAAGTGTGGCTATTATACGATGTGTGCCTTACCTAGACTGGTCTGCCAATCAAAGTGTAGTAGACCCAATCAAATTCAAGACAATAACCTGAACACATTGGTTATTTGCAATTTTGGGAAAGCGAGCCTTGTGAAAACTGGCACGTCACTGATTGTAAAAAATATTATATTTTAGACCATAATATAAGGCAAAAAAAATGTGTGTGTTTCCTATTGCACTGTTTTTAAAATTAGGGTAGGCAGGTATTTTTTTTCTTTTTTTTAAAACCTTATATATAAATCAAATAATATTTCAAGCGCTTGAAAGTACTGGGCAAAACCGGATCAATTAGATGCACAAATCAATTTCGGGAATGTGATTTTTTTTAGGGGGGTGGGTGGGAAAAAGTGCTAGGGTCGGCAATGGGAAACAGGGACGGTCGGCCTACCGGAAACACATATTTTTAAAAAAAAATTTTTACCCAAGTTTCCTCGAAAATTAAGTAGATATAACTGGACAATCTGAGTTGATTCGGGAGGTAAGACCATCTTTTTCCATCGTCAGGAGCTGCAAGGAACATGCTCAGATTATTAGTAAAAGATTGGTTTTGGGTATGAATGCAGCTTTAAATTAACATTTACGTTTTTGCCAGTAGGGATTAGGGATAGCATAAAAAAATGCTACAAAATATTGGTCACAAAATAGCATCCAGTGAAACTAAGTGGGCTGAATCTACTCTTTTCCCTTTTAAAGAAATATGTTCCACCAAGAGGTCCTCCGTTAATTGTAAATGGACTTAAGACGATATTGTGCTTTAGTGGTTTCTTTGTAATGTAGATTTGCATTCATAAATACAATTTTTCAATACTTATTTTGCCCCTGAGAAACGATTGCTTCTTTCACTTGCACAATATTTGCTTTAAACAGACATACCTGATATGTTTTAAATTTGTATATTTCTAACTAATGTAGGATGTTTGATTGATCGTGTAATTCTAATTCCATATTGAAGGCAAATTTCAAAAGAAAAAGATTATATACCTAGTCAAATCAACAGAATATTTTGAGCATTCAAATTATTTTATTTTTTTATGGAGTGAAGCAAAACTTTATTGAAAAATAATGTAGGCTTGGGGCTTATACATTCGATACACTAACATGTAAAGTATTGTTTTAACAAGTCACAGATGAGCAAACCTGAGGCATAAGTATATAATGTGACATACTAATCAATTAAAATTACTGACATGGCGAGGTTCCATTCAAGACATACTAGTGTCATAATTACCTGACATAAATCATTCAAACTAATAACAGGTATATGCTCTATACTGTTTAACTGCTCTTTTTTAAATTAAACGAATGAAGATGCTGCTGTGATTCAAAATACTCTTGATGAATATTTTGTGCATACTTATGAAATTAATATACAATAGTTATTAGAATATTGGTATATAATAGTTATCAGAATATTTGTATACAATAGTTATTAGAATATTAGCATACAATAGTTATTAGAATATTGGTATACAATAGTTATTAGAATATTGGTATACACTAGTTATTAGAATATTAGTATACAATAGTTATTAGAATATTTGTATACAATAGTTATTAGAATATTGGTGTACAATAGTTATTAGAATATTGGTATACAATAGTTATTAGAATATTGGTATACAATAGTTATTAGAATATTAGTATACAATAGTTATTAGAATATTTGTATACAATAGTTATTAGAATATTGGTATACAATAGTTATTAGAATATTGGTATAAAATATTTATTAGAATATTGGTATACAATAGTTATAGAATATTAGTATACAATAGTTATTAGAATATTGGTATACAATATTTATTAGAATATCGGTATACAATAACAATAGTTATTAGAATATTGGTATACAATATTTATTAGAATATTAGTATACAATAGTTATTTGAATATTGGAATACAATATTTTTTTGAATATTGGTATACACTAGTTATTAGAATATTGGTGTGCGCACTCTGACCTTTATACAGTGGACATTTAGGTGTGAAAAACTTTTTAAGTCAAACTAAGCACAGATAAGTAGAAGAAAATTTACTTGAAAAGAGAGGGGACATTTATTATTAATAATATCCTCTAGTTGCTATCAACGATGTAAAAGATGAATTTCATTTTAAAAAGAGTAGTGGAGAGTAATTACAAATATATGGCGCAAGTCAAAATAAAAAATATCGTGAACAAGTGATCGAGGATAGGTCAACAATAACCGATGGGAGGGAGAAGAAAAGGTACAATCATTAATGATTTAATACAGTCTACTCTAACTGCTAAAAATAGATCCTACGTCATTGATTCTTCAGTCACTCATCAATCACAATGCAGTTATAATAATTGAATATATTTATACTTCGGTCCTCTGCGTGATACCATGATAAACACTTTGACATTTTTTACACAACTTTGTTGGACTGATGACAGTATAACATAGATGTGTAGTTTACCCGTTTTATACCGTTTTTCTAATTTTGTCTTCTTTCTTTCTTCTATTGCTTATCTCTTGTTTGTTTGTTTCCTCGTCATTTAAACATGTAGGAGTCAAGAATTCTTCTTGGCTTTTGAGTTTAGTGTTTGTGTTTTGTGGATGTAAATTGCGCCGTTATCAATTTTTGTGTCATTATATATATATATATATATATATATATATATATATATATATATATATATATATATATATATATATATTGATTTCTTTTATCCTAATCTACTAAAAGGAATTGTACTTTCAATAAAGTACCACTTTGTCGGATATTTCAAATTTTAATAGTTATTTATCATCCCAATAAACAATGGCTTGTTCAAACATTTTGATTTGTTTTCCTGAGACTGTTCGGTAACTTTGAACCACAATAAAACAGAAATAATTACTGTATCACGTAAATGTGATCCAAATATCATCCCACACTGTACATGGCAGGTAAAGTTGTTCACAAAGTATTCTTGAACAAATATTGAGACACAGTCCTGCCCAATGGCGCAATCTTGGCATGACAACTATAAACAACAGAAACTCTAGCTAAAACATTATTTTCCATCTACCCTTTTAATGTGTTTCATTAAATATAAATTGCTATTTTCTATTTAATTGTCACGATTTTAGAAGAAATGGTTGTGAGGTACATTCAAGTAGTGAACGGGAAAATAAAAACCGCCAATAGCAGCCAGTGCACATTACAGGTGAATATTATTATTATTATTATTATTATTATTATTATTATTATTATTACTATTATTATTATTATTATTATTATTATTATTATTATTATTATTATTATTATTATTATTATTATTGCTACTGCTGTTGTTATTGTTATTATTATTATTATTATTACATCAAGTTTAACAATTTAAAAAAAATAAAGCTTTTAAGGTTTTTACGTGAATCCTTCAATAAGTGATTCCATGGTCTTTGTTTTCTTTCACTCCAGCTGCATTACGGTGCCAATGTTGGAGGTCTTGAACTCGCCGTTAACAATTTATGAGGAAATATAAATATGAAATATTCATTTTAGTGGATCAAATGTACCAGATTAAACTATGGCTAGTGTAAATGTGTCAGAATTTTTTGGAAGAGAGAGAGAGAACTACCAAGGAAAAAATTCTATATGCATATATTGCATATAGTATTTTCATATTCTTACATTTCTACTTTTATGGCTTTTGTCATCCATCCCTCCACCAGTGTGTGCAAACATACTCTTATGCATAAATCTATATACAAAAATGTATATATATATATTTTTCTTTTTAACGCCATTTTTTAGCACATGATAGGCTATATATGGCGGGAAGCTACTGGCAAGTTTTCTCACATACCCACGTTGGCCGAGCCCGAGGTTCGAACCCACGAGGACAGAGGTGAGATGTCAGTGATATGCAAAGGCGAGCGCCTTAGACCACTCGGCCACCCGGGGCCCCGGGGATATAATGGTAAATAGCGATAAATTAATATTCCGATTAAACTTGACATCCTACACTATTCTTTGAAATGTTAACATTTTACGAGTTTTACATGAAGCGAAAATGACTGCGGACTAACGTCGCTTACACATTTGTTTTTTTGGGGGGTTTTTTTGAGCATTAAAATGACATGTTTCTTACAATCAAATCTTCCTATATATATCTATCCTGCCCGTCTGTCTCCTTATCTGACTGGCTGAACATTTGTTTGAATATTTAATTCTGCATTCGGATGCTAAATTGGATGATGGTTGGAAATGTCATCCATGTTTGTTCCCAATCGTCCTAGATACGTGGTATTATAATTATTTACTTTTGACGACTTCACTGTTTTTGAACGGCTTTTAACAAGATGATTGTCAGTTTTTAACACGCAGCAATAAACAATGAGAAATAACCGAGGCATTTTAAATGCGGGTGAAAAACCGATATAAAGTTTAACTTACGCGTTGGACAAGCCTGTGAACAACATACCCCAGAAGTAGTTGAACCATTTGTACGGTCCATATCTTCGATCTTTAGCCACAAAAGCCTATCCTTATAGCACAGTTACCTTGCGTAAAAGAATTAGCCTGCAACCAAATCACCGTCCGTATGTGCTCAAAATATTGTTAACATATGTACGTAAGTATGTAAGTATGTATGTATGTATGTATGTATGTATGTATGTATGTATGTATGTATGTATGTATGTATGTATGTATGTATGTATGCATGTATGTATGCATGCATGTATGTATGCATGTATGCATGCATGCATGCATGCATGCATGCATTCATGGATGGATGGATGGATGAATGTATGTATGTATGTATGTATGTATGTATGTATGTATGTATGTATGTATGTATGTATGTATGTATGTTTGTATGTATGTATGTATGTATGTATGTATGTATGTATGTATGTATGTATGTATGTATGTATGTATGTATGTATGTATGTATGTATGTATGCATGCATGCATGCATGCATGTATGTATGTATGTATGTATGTATGTATGTATGTATGTATGTATGTATGTATGTATGTATGTATGTATGTATGTATGTACATAGTTTGGCAGCTATCTGGTAGTGTGAGTATGCATGGTTAAGGAGGAAGGTAACGATTAGAGTAAGAACTAACTTTGACTATAATTTATTTATCAGCACGAATATAGGATGGAATTATATTGATGCCCGCTGCCAGTTTCCTTAATCAGAATTGTAAATCGCTTTACAAGCTCGATCGTAAACTTTAGTTGACTGGCTTTGAGAATAACTCCTAATTCGCTTGAACCATTATCTTGAAAAATTATGGCTCTTTCATTGTTGTGTATGTAGCGAATGGAATCTTAAAACTTATTCATTTCTTAGTTTTGCTCGCTTATCTTCTTGTGGGAAATTTTGAATATGACAATAATATTTTCTTTTATATTTTTATAGAAAATCCCTTAATTGACTGGTGTGTCACAGCTCCTTCTACATTCTTAAAAGAAAGTGAGGATTAAGAGTTTATTAAACAAATAGTTGCCTGTGATCAGTACTTGAACACCAATATTTATTAAGTACTGCTAGTCTGCCAAGGCCAGGTGCTGGTTTTTTTTAATTCGTCAATTCATGGTGCGGCGATAGTTGGGTTAAATTAGTCTCTTTTCATTAATATGAATTTTTAACTAGAGTTTAAAATCACATTCCCGGTAATCAAAGCATTTAATTGGTGATTAAAATAAAAACTAAAATATATGCTACCTGTCGACCTAAATTATTCCTACCTTTTTATTGGTGAGACTAATTCCATATTCATAAGCACATTTTTAATGCACGAAGGGAAATTATTTCTGACCGTAAAAAGTTCAATTAATTGTCTTGGTTTGAGATACTTTTTAAAATGTTAATAGTGTATACAACAGCTGCAGTCTTTAAACATACCTAATTGTCACGGATAAATGCAGTCTTAAAACATACCTAATTGTCACGGATAAATGCAATCTTAAAACATACCTAATTGTCACGGATAAATGCAGTCTTAAAACATACCTAATTGTCACGGATAAATGCAGTCTTTAAACATACCTGATTGTCATGGATATAAAACTATACAATAAAATGAGTCTTGCATAGATAAATGAGAAATAAAAAATATCTAAGAGACTTCGAACACTTGAACATTGAAAAAAAATATCTCTAAAGAGTCAAAATGTATCGACATTATGCAAGGTACAACATAGCCACATAAAGAACTTTACTTGGCAATGATTGAATACACTAACATTACAGCATCGTCTTAGCAAAAAAAGCCGCTCATTTGGTAGGACGACAGATTCGTGGTCTAAGTGTCTAGGGTTTGATGCCTGCCCAGGTCATTCCAGGTCTGCTGGGTCGGTGAGTCCTTCGGAAAGGCACTTATTTAGAAAATAATGTGTTGAAAGTGCCATTAAAATCGAGCTATCAACCAGTCTATCTCTTAGCAAATGAACACTGTTCAAATGTATCAAAACAGAAACATAATGAATTGCCATTGCTAATTTGTTACAATATGCATGTAATATGTCCATTGCTAATTTGTTACAATATGTATGTAATATGTCCATTGCTAATTTGTTACAATATGCATGTAATATGTCCATTGCTAATTTGTTACAATATGCATGTAATATGTCCATTGCTAATTTATTACAATATGTATGTAATATGTCCATTGCTAATTTGTTACAATATGCATGTAATATGTCCATTGCTAATTTGTTACAATATGTATGTAATATGTCCATTGCTAATTTCTTACAAATATACATGTAATATGTCCATTGCTAATTTGTTACAATATGCATGTAATATGTCCATTGCTAATTTTTACAATATGTATGTAATATGTCCATTGCTAATTTGTTACAATATGCATGTAATATGTCCATTGCTAATTTGTTACAAAATGCATGTAATATGTCCATTGCTAATTTGTTACAATATGTATGTAATATGTCCATTGCTAATTTCTTACAAATATACATGTAATATGTCAGTTATCCATTGAATTGCCATTGCTAATTTCTTACAAATATACATGTAATGTGTCCGTTATCCATTGAATTGCCATTGCTAATTTCTTACAATATACATGTAATGTGTCCGTTATCCATTGAATTGCCATTGCTAATTTCTTACAAATATACATGTAATGTGTCCGTTATCCATTGAATTGCTATTGCTAATTTCTCACAATATACATGCAATATGTTCGTTTCCATATCTGAATGCCAAACCTGCATAATCAAATTATTTATTAAGTAAATAATGCAAAAGAGTTACATCGCGTACACCGATAATTTGTATTAATATCCATGGTGATTCTATTTCCCTAGCCATCGTAAAATACAATTCAGTATCATTGTAACCTTGTTAAGGAACAGTTTAAGTGACATTAACGATAAATTATTCCGTGTAGACTACCTAAGGTACAGTTTAAGTGACATAAACGATAAACTATTCCGTGTAGACCTCTTAAGGTACAGTTTAAGTGACGTAAACGATAAATTATTCCGTGTAGACTACTTAAAGTACAGTTTAAGTGACATAAACGATAAATTATTCCGTGTAGACTACTTAAGGTACAGTTTAAGTGACATAAGCGAGAAACTATTCCGTGTAGACTACTTAAGGTACAGTTTAAGTGACATAAGCGAGAAACTATTCCGTGTAGACTACTTAAGGTACAGTTTAAGTGACATAAACGATAGACGTTTCCGTGTAGACTTCTTAAGGTAGAGTTTAAGTGACATAAACGATAGACTATTCCGCGTAGACTACTTAAGGTACAGTTTAAGTGACATAAACGATAGACTTTTCCGTGTAGACTACTTAAGGTACAGTTTAAGTGACATAAACGATAAACTATTCCGTGTAGACTACTTAAGGTACAGTTTAAGTGACATAAGCGAGAAACTATTCCGTGTAGACTACTTAAGGTACAGTTTAAGTGACATAAACGATAGACTATTCCGTGTAGACTACTTAAGGTACAGTTTAAGTGACATAAACGATAGACGTTTCCGTGTAGACTACTTAAGGTACAGTTTAAGTGACATAAATGATAGACGTTTCCGTGTAGACTACTTAAGGTACAGTTTAAGTGACATAAAAGATAGACTTTTCCAAGTAGACTACCTAAGGTACAGTTTAAGTGACAAAAACGATAGACTTTTCCGTGTAGACTACTTAAGGTACAGTTTAAGTGACAAAAACGATAGACTATTCCTTGTAGACTACTTAAGGTACAGTTTAAGTGATATAAACGATAGACTTTTCCGAGTAGACTACTTAAGGTACAATTGTGGTGACATAAACGATAGACTATTCCGTGTAGACTACTTAAGGTACAGTTTAAGTGACATAAACGATAAACTATTCCGTGTAGACTACTTAAGGTACAATTGTGATGACATAAACGATAGACTATTCCGTGTAGACTACTTAAAGTACAATTGTGGTGACATAAACGATAGACTATTCCGAGTAGACTACTTAAGGTACAATTTTAATGACTTAAACGCTGGGTTATTTTCAATAGACTACATAGGGATGATAACGTAAAAGTTTTAGAGGCAAAAACGCTGGACTATTTCCAGCAGACTAATTAAGGTAGGAATGGTTGCCATATTGATAAATTGTTCGATTTTTCAATTTTTTTTTTCCATAAAATTATACTTCTATATTTGTTCTTCGATATCATGAAATTCATGGCTTGAAAATATCAACAGATTTGGGGTAGTAGGATTAGAAAGGTAAATTCGGAGTTCGAATAATTTCTCATACGGTTAGCCGCAGAACTTCCCGTCACGTGACCACGCTAAAGCTTAGCTTATGGAGGTTCCGCTATGCAGGTGAGGCCGAGGGCTTTTAATTGAAGGCGATCAATGCCTGTGGGTTTGGGCTTTGTCAGTTAACTAAATAGTCTTGTAATAAAGCATAGTAATGGTACTATAATCGTCAAAAAAAGTAAACTGCAGAAAAGAAGAAAGAGTTATTGCTAAACCTTCAAAATATTTTGTCACTCAAAAGCATCCGAAGTCAAACTCTTGACATCTTTGCATTATATTAAACGGTGCTAAGTAAAAAAAAAAACTGTGACTGAAATGCATATTGAGTCATGAAATATATTTGCTTTTTCCAAGACACAGTATTAAGAAAAATGTTTCTGAGTATTGTTTAATTCCCTGTGATATAATGCCAGCTGGAAAAGGTTATGAAATTTGAATATGTATTTGTGTGTGTGTGTATCTGTGTGTGTGCGTGTGTGTGTGTGTGTGTGTGTGTTGCAGAAAGAGATAATACGACAGACAAAGACAGACAGACAGAGACAGAGAGCTCCGTACTATAACGTACGTTAAAGGAGAGATCTTCAACAAAAGTACTTTAAAATATGTAAATTGTTTCTTTTCTTGTTTTGTTGTTGTTGTTGTATACAAAACTGTCCTGAGCAGTCACCTGTGAAAAACTATTAAAGTGGCATTGCAAACTTTTGAATTTATATGGTTTATGGAATATGTAAAACGTGGTTGTGTAAGAAATCTAATGACCTTTTTAATCATTTGACCATACATACAAACATATATACATACGTACAGATCCACATGCCTAAATACATTCGTGAGTACATTCATACATACATAATTACATACGTACGTACATACATACATACATACATACATACATACATACATACATACATACATACATACATACATACATACATACATACATACATACATACATACATACATACATACATACATACATACATAAGTAAATTCATATTGATATTTAGAAGAGTCATTTGTATAAATACTATTTGGGGTCAAAACTATATCATTTTTTTTATAACTTACATATGCACAATACTTTTCAGACATTAAGTTTAACTTTATTTGTTTATTAAAGTGAACCATATTTGGTGATTCACCAGTAAATCCACATCTGTAAGGTATAGCTTCAATTACAACAACTTCTACAGCATTATTACACAAAGCACACAGATTATATGGAAATTTACCAATTGTACTAAAATATATTTGTTAGTAAAACTGGATGTACATTATAGTTTGAAAACACCTACCTTTGGGACACCTTGTGTGTCAGGGAAACCATTTATGCCATGCATTCTCCTCTGGTTCATAATGGTTGCAAAGTTTTATTTTAAAAAAATTAATTTACAGCTCTTTGCATCTCCTATGATAAGTTAAATAGATGAGTGTAAAATGGGTATTGGATATTTGAGGTAATTTTAAAGTCAAATTTATTATTGTAGTTCTTCTTATAGCATTTATTAGCCCACACAATTCTAAAATGTCGGTATGATGTCTAAATTTATTAACAAAGCTATCCAATTCAGTGCACGAATTATCTTCATTTACAAAGTCATTTATATATGAAATTCCTTTTTCAACCCAATGCTTATATATTGCACTCTTTATTTCCAATTCTAATACTGTTAGTAATCCATATTTGTGTTGGTAGTAATTCCTTTTCAACTCTTATATTGTACTGTTATTTCCAATTTTAATACTGGGAGTCATCCATATTTGTGTTTGTAGTAATTCCTTTTTCAACCCTTATATTGCACTCTTATTTCCAATTTTAATACTGGGAGTCATCCATATTTGTGTTTGTAGTAATTCCTTTTTCAACTCTTATATTGTACTGTTATTTCCAATTTTAAGACTGGGAGTCATCCATATTTGTGTTTGTAGTAATTCCTTTTTCAACCCTTATATTGTACTGTTATTTCCAATTTTAATACTGGGAGTCATCCATATTTGTGTTTATAGTAATTCCTTTTTCAACCCTTATATTGCACTCTTATTTCCAATTTTAATACCGGGAGTCATCCATATTTGTGTTTATAGTAATTCCTTTTTCAACCCTTATATTGCACTCTTATTTCCAATTTTAATACCGGGAGTCATCCATATTTGTGTTCATAGTAATTCCTTTTTCAACCCTTATATTGCACTCTTATTTCCAATTTTAATACCGGGAGTCATCCATATTTGTGTTTGTAGTAATTCCTTTTTCAACCCTTATATTGCACTCTTATTTCCAATTTTAATACTGGGAGTCATCCATATTTGTGTTTATAGTAATTCCTTTTTCAACCCTTATATTGCACTCTTATTTCCAATTTTAATACCGGGAGTCATCCATATTTTTGTTTATAGTAATTCCTTTTTCAACCCTTATATTGCACTCTTATTTCCAATTTTAATACTGGGAGTCATCCATATTTGTGTTTGTAGTAATTCGTCTTTACTTTGTGATATATACTTATTATAGAGTTTAACATATGCTGACCAAACAATTTATTCAAAATTTATTTATTCCTATATACCTTTCTTTCTAAACATAAAATGGCCTAAATGTGAACGAAGGTAGCTAACATATTTTTCCATTTTGGTTCAGAAGTAATTATTCTTCTAATCCAAGTTAACTTAAGGGCGTCTGTGAACATATTCATATGCCGAATTTGTATACTTCTCCATGGTAATCCTTAAAAGTGACTTTTGTTTTAATTCTATTTCTTGACCCACCCGAACAAACGTATATAAAAAGAGTATTTTGATCCATAAATACAGTATGAGGAGAATTTTTGTAAACTCAGTAACAAAAAAAGTAAGTGCCAAACTTGTAAAAACTGTAATTTTACCAAATTGTAAGAGTAATCTCGTTGGCCATTTGAAAAGAAGATTTCTAACTCCCTAACTTTAGTGTCATAATTTAATTTCACCATTTATTTAAAGCCGCTGAAAAATAAAATGTATACCTAGGTAAGTAAATTCAGGTGAATCCCAATCTAAATTATATTCAGAAGAATTCCTGACATTAACTCCTGTTCTACTATCAATCGAGACTGATTTAGAATTTTCAATGTTTGTACTATCTATCTATCTATCTATCTATCTATCTATCTATCTATCTATCTATCTATCTATCTATCTATCTATCTATCTATCTATCTATCTATCTATCTATAAATTCCGTTGATTTTTGAACATTTCCTGATCGTTCGGGATAATATCTCGGCACATAGGAGGAACATGTAAGGAGAGAGGATCTCTTTGTCCACAGCCCTACCTTCCCACCCCCTCCCCAATCAATCCATGATGAACATTGCACATTAACAGTTGCATCCTATTTTATAATATTGTAAAGCATTTTTTTATTCATTTTGTAAACTCATGTCCAAAATTAAAATATGTAGAACATTATCAATGAGGACAATTTAAGCGTTATCAATGAGGACAATGTAAGCGTTATCAATGAGGACAATGTAAGCGTTATCAATGAGGACAATGTAAGCGTTATCAATGAGGACAATGTAAGCGTTATCAATGAGGACAATGTAAGCGTTATCAATGAGGACAATACAAGCGTTATCAATGAGGACAATATAAGCGTTATCAATGAGGACAATACAAGCGTTATCAATGAGGACAATACAAGCGTTATCAATGAGGACAATACAAGCGTTATCAATGAGGACAATACAAGCGGTATCAATGAGGACAATACAAGCGTTATCAATGAGGAAAATGCTTTCGTTATCAATGAGGACAATACAAGCGTTATCAATGAGGACAATACAAGCGTTATCAATGAGGACAATATAAGCGTTATCAATGAGGACAATACAAGCGTTATCAATGAGGACAATACAAGCGTTATCAATGAGGACAATACAAGCGTTATCAATGAGGACAATATAAGCGTTATCAATGAGGACAATACAAGCGTTATCAATGAGGACAATATAAGCGTTATCAATGAGGACAATATAAGCGTTATCAATGAGGACAATACAAGCGTTATCAATGAGGACAATACAAGCGAATTAAACGCTTATTCATGTACAATTAAGAGAAGAAGTCCAAGTGGGTTATTTTTCATCGTATAAAACACGAGACCGAATAAAGTACGTACCGTATGTACTTGCGTATAACTCGAAAATTGCATAGACCCAGATCTGCCGTCGCATAATGCTCCGGCAGATCTGGGTCTATGCAGTTTGTAAGGACTAATCAGTAGAACAAACAATATAGACCCTGATCTGCCGGCGCATTATGCGACGGTAGATCAGGTTCTATGTTGTTTGCATTTGTAAAATGGTTATACGCTAGTATATACGGTATAGTTTCTCATAAGTGTCTTCCCTTAGATAACACAGTTTGGTCATTGATAACTATTGATGAAAGAGCTTGTTTTTGTCTATCTACAACACAATACTAATGAAATTGTATAGGATCTATTTAATAAAGAAATCGGTAAATGCTTCTTCAAATATTGTTTACGTTTGTCACTTTTTGGAAGAGAAGTTATAACAACTTTTTTCTGAGTGGATGACATTTCACCAGAGTTATATGAACAATTAATTGTTTTAATATAATAAGGGTCAATATTTTTCCAAAATAACTTGAACAACTCTGTTGTAAATCCATCAGATCCTGTAGTTGCTTCAGCATAGGTTATGGGGCCATTCATTGATTATTTCTGCTAATAGTCTAATTTAGGTTATGGGGCCATTCATTTTTTTTTTTTCTGCTAATAGTCTAATTTAGGAATATCCTAATAGTTGAGGAGAAACTGAAGATGAACTAAATCTACTTGATGCAAGGCATATTATTTCTGATTGTGTGATATTGTTTCTTCCAAACATTATCCCTGATTGTTAGTACAAGTTCCATTTGATTTCAGTATATTTGGCACCATTTTACTGATGTAATTCCTATTTTCAAAAATACAGTAAAATATATCTTGTTACCCGTTCTCTCTACTCAGCCCATTTTCTTATGATCTTATTCTCACATCTTCCATTATTTTCCTAAGAATCCATTCCAACTGGTTATGTTTGCTCTCTAAAGTCCTTAATTAATCAGTTTGTTTAATAGATTGTTTCTAAAGATTAATTTAATTGATAAGTTTCTCCAGTTGATCTTCATGTGTTTTTACAAATGAAGTATACGAAATTGTTCTCCCCGTAAGTTCTAAAAGTAAATTTTATTTTTAAAAAAGTTGATCATTTATGATAAAATTCCTATTAATAGCTGGAGTTTTCTCGGAATGAAATATCTCATTAGGGCAAATATACTGACTGTTACATTGATGGATCGTTTCTTTTATAAAGGGATACACAATCAATAAGTCTTAGCAATGAATTAGTAAATTTACAACATGTTTTCACCTTGTTGGGCCCCACTGATTAACTGTGATTTACCTCTATACCTTTACTTATCCCACGTCATACAGTTTGATCAGTCACGTGGCGCGTGATTTATGTGGGTGGAGCAGTGAAACAATGAAAAGCCAAAGAAAATTTTCCGTATTTTGAATGACAGTTAAAATATACACCAACGTTGTAAATCAATGTGGTCTCCGTCATTGGGAGGATTGAATGGTATTAAAATGCAACCGATGAAGCGTTGGATTTTGGTGAAAACTGAGGTTGATTTCTACAGAGCGGTTTTTCAGTAAAATCTCGCTTTAAATAATGCCGGTCTTTGAACATCAGTTACTCTCTTACGTGTAGATGGACAAGGACGAAATAAACGACATCTGACAGGCCAGAAATAATATTAGAGAACTGTGTCAGGTATTGAGATTATGGGTTCAGATTGTTTTATATGTCCTTAGAAGTACCACCAATTGAAGGAAAAATGTAATGTGTTATGGTATGTTACAAATTCTTTATTAATTTATTAACAAAGCAAAATATCTAAACACTGTGACACCGTTCACAATCAAACGCATACAGCTATCATATTAACACACTTTTTAAATAAAACAGGACAAAATTACTGTATTGTTAATGTTAAAAAATAAACTTAAAATTTCAAGCTATAAATTAAAAAGACTTGTGTATTTACAAATAGACCATGTGACTTTTTCCACAACAGTTAGCATTTTGTAATTTTACCGTCATACATTGAAGAAAATAAACAATGTTTTTTAGCCAGCGGTCTTTGCCTTAAACGACGAAGCTATTTCTTGTGTCCTCAGAGCAACAGTTCAACTACAACTTTCTTCTTAAGCGTCCAAACTACCTTCAAGAGAGTCGAATCCTTCTGATCTATCAGGCCTTACTTCTTTCAGCGACGTTCAAACTCATAAATGAAAGTATTGATTTATCATTTACATATAACTTATTCGGCGTGCAACCAGTGGCGGCATGACGGGGGGGGGGGGGGGCTAGGAGGGGGGCCGTCGGAGTTGTTTTTATTTTTTTAGCTGTAACCATGACGTAGATGGGGGGGGGGGGCCGGTTTTATAGGTTGGTAACTGACATAAAAACTGTTCTATGTATGTCAAAGTAGCGGCGCCACTAACGAACATTGCCCCCGGGCACCTAGAACCCTCGCACCGCCACTGCGTGCAACTAAATCAGTGACATTCTCAGATTAGCGTACTTACCTGTTATTTACTGAAAAAGTTTGAATCTTTCAGTCCTTTTCAATTCGACACTTTCTATTCACCTCCTCCTTTTTATCTTTACTTTCCAAAGTCTTATATTTCAATTATTTCTACAATATTCAGTATATCTATATTTTAAGTAATTTATATTAGATGTTGTATATTCTTTGTGCCTCGTAATGGGCAATATCGCTGTCAGGGGAGATAACTAATTTAAAAGTCGTAATGTCTTCTAAAACCATTAAGTCACTCGAATGGCAACGAGACAAGGGCAATTTTAGAACAAATATATATGATAAGATCTGGTGTAATTTAATCTTTTAGTGTTAATATTTGCGATGTGTAAAATATAGCATAATTCGTGATAATCTTTTTGCCCAATAATTTCCACCTATTTAGCATCTTGTAATGCTGATCTACATGGTATGCTGTTATACTAATCTATAGCGCTCTGGATGCATGGTAAAATACGTTCATTAAGCGTAAACGTAGCGGGAAACTGCTTATATTGATGTCTTATATCACTATTTGAAATTAAGACTAAGGCGGACACCCAAAAGCTGTCGAATTCTTGGCGGAAAATATAATTTGTACTTTTGCTGAAGATATGGAACAAATAAATAGGTGTACACTCAAAATGCCAAGATGCTTTAGCAATACGGAATAACGTTACTTAGTGACATTGTTATAGAAATGTAAAGGTGAAATCGATTTATAATTAAGTGAGGATGATCTCGATGTGTAGACAACACTTTTTGTGCAAGTGCGCAACTTCCGGGCTTTAGAGAATAAAGTTGTTTGGTTTTTTGTTTTTGGGGGTGTGGTGGAGGTTGGGGGAGGCTGGGGTCTGGTAGACTGATGTTACTTTCCACCATCAGACCATATCCATGTCATCACAAAGTTTACTCTTTTTACCCGTGGATACTGAACGCAAACCATTAACGTATCTGATTCAATAATTGACCCACTTTTTTCATCGTTGATACTAACATAAGTATATACGAAAAAGTCGAATAGACTAGGCATTTAGTGGCTTTTCTACTTTATTTCAAAGTATGCTTTTAACATGAAATATTATGTAAATGCTGTGGATGTTGCCAAGTAGATAATATAATCTATTATTAAAATGTTTGCCAATCAGATTGAAGAGCTTACAAAATACCCAAATGAAACAGACGCAAACCAAAAAGCTGTATTGCAAGCACAGTTAGACTGTGTTGAAAGTATAAAAGCTGTAATGCAAGCTAGACTGTGTTGAAAGTATGAAAGCTGTATTGCAAGTACAGCTAGAATGTGTTGAAAGTATACAAGCTGTATTGCAAGCACAGCTAGAATGTGTTGAAAGTGTAAAAGCTGTAATGCAGTTACAGCTAGAATGTGTTGAAAGTATAAAAGTTGTATTGTAAGTACAGCTTGACTGTGTTGAAAGTTTAAAAGCTGTCTTGCAAGCACAACTAGACTGTGTTGAAAGTATGAAAGCTACATTGCAAGCACAGCTAGAATGCGTTGAAAGTATAAAAGCTGTATTGCAAGCACAGCTAGAATGTGTTGAAAGTATAAAAGCTGTATTGCAAGCACAACTAGACTGTGTTGAAAGTATACAAGCTGTATTGCAAGCACAGGTAGACTGTGTTGAAAGTATACAAGCTGTATTGCAAGCACAGCTAGACTGTGTTGAAAGTATAAAAGTTATATTGCAAGCACAGCTAGACTGTGTTGAAAGTATACAAGCTGTGTTGTAAGCACAGCTAGACTGTGTTGAAAGTATACAAGCTGTATTGCAAGCACAACAAGAATGTGTTGAAAGTATAAAAGCTGTAATGCAAGTACAGCTAGAATGTGTTGAAAGTATAAAAGCTCAAATAGTTGGAGATCGAAAATAGTTGAGGAGAGTTTTCAGAGAAATATTGAAAGAATTCATAATATAAAAATGAAATGTACAGAAAAATTACCGTAGGGTGAAAGTTTAAAAGATTATTCAAATAGAAATGGTCTAACAATACTTGATATTGCTAGAGTAATAACAACGACTATATCAATAATTGCTCTGGCTATAACCAAAGTGGTTTTAAAAAGCGATGATTTTCAAACCCTGCTCCACCGCAAACTCCAACTGCAACTCCTCCTACTCCAAGTCAACCATTTTTTTGACGAAATAAAAACTGGTGTGAAAAAAATGTTGGCAATTATTTGATTGAGTTGGAGAAAAAAGTGGCAGTAGAAATACCTGATATTATTGGTAGTATTACATGCTGGTCATTTAGAAGTGCTGGCCAAATTGTTTCTTTTCTAACTGATCACGTTATACTACTTCTTTTGGCATTAGTGGATCTGTAATTTGCATTGGTGACCAAAGCCAAGGTGTTGACATGGTATCTATCATAATTCGTAAATATTATTATGTAAGTTCTTCAAACGATACCTGTTTGTTACGATTCGAACTTAACTTTAAATCATCAGCAAACATACAGTTTCATTCACTTAAAATGTCCCCTCTTCAAGCTGTTATTTTTTTAGAAAACCATAACAATATAAAATGCAAATCAATGATGCGTAAGATACTTATGTCGTAACAAAATCTGAAATTGGAATTACACTGAAGTGTTTTGTCTGAAAATACTGATTTTACAAGGTCTGAAATTGGAATTACACTGAAGTGTTATGTCTGAAAATACTGATTTACATGGTCTGAAATTGGAATTACACTGACGTGTTATGTCTGAAAATACTGATTTACATGGTCTGAAATTTGAATTACACTGAAGTGTTATGTCTGAAAATACTGATTTTGCAAGGTCTGAAATTGGAATTACACTGAAGTGTTATGTCTGAAAATACTGATTTTACAAAATATAGATCAGATAGATAACGCTTTGTGCTAATTATGGCGCGCACAAGCGCTAATGTTTGCACTCCTATGTACACATGCGCGTAGTTACAGGAAACCATCTCGATTGTTCTCGTACAGAGTATTCGGGATCCTATATTGCACTCTTACATAATGTTACGTTTTATATACCAATGTCTTCTGGTAAAGTAGATGTGTTTCCAAACATTTTGTTTTTTCCAAATTATTCATAAAACACCAAGCACAATGAATGTTAGTAATCCCTAAAACAAAATATTTTATCAGAAAGGAATGCTTGTTTCGAATATATATTAATTTCAAAATTCTTCTATTGTCGCAACAATCCAAAATACTTGAAATACTAATTTAACATAACGTAATGGTTGATGTCAGCCTTTCAGTTTGATTGCTTCATCTCTTGAATGACTGAGAGTCCGTATGAAGCAAATACTATTTTTTTTTCTAAAATAAAATATTTCTGCACTAAGTTTTGAGTAATATTCAGTTTTCTTCACGTGGAGGCAAAACATTAAGCGAACGAACAAAAAGAAAGCAAGGAAGGAATAAATAAATCAATGTCAGAAACGGCTGATCGATAAGCTTTAAATTGTGCATTGTTTCTTATGCTGAATTTCTAATTCTCTATTTCAATGTTAAAGACATATATCATTCTTAGGTTCAAATTTCAGATTTTTCTTATAGAATTAGACACACACAAAAAAAGAAACGTAAACGTTAATTTTAACTTTAGAACTTTATAAAAGTATTGGAAATACCTCGTGCAAGTGTAAGCCTTGACATAAAAAATAATTGTAACACACCTACCAAAGTGCTCGCTTTCTGATCGGTCGAACGTCAAAGACTGCATCAATACAATTTACAAAGTACTGTCGTAAATGTTTACTCCACTTTGATATTATAACTCTTCCCGTGACGTAGTGCCTAAAAGAATTCAATTTTCTGCTATTCTTCGACAACATTTTTCAAAGTGTGTTATTACGACTCTAGGGCTTAAATAACTTAACATAAAGTGAAACCAACAATGTATGTAAAATAACAAACAATTTATTTCGCTGTAATTAAAATGAAAAGTCAAAAGACACTTACAATTTGTGAATTAAATTCCAAATAATCTTAAATCTCCTAAACACAAATCAGAAATTATAGAATGTTCCGAATGAATGAATGTTCCGAATGAATGAATAGTCTTGAATGTCCTGATATACCACAACGACACAATCCCACAAATATCAAAAAGTCATATATATAAATCGAAAGGTTAATGAGCCCTTTATGACTCCAATGAATGTTTAAATAAATAATTCCTTTCGAATTATGTCTGCAGCACAACTATAAACTCTGATCATTAAAAAATTTCCAAGGACTGATTTTAAAACAGGAACGAATAAATGCGTATCAAGTCCTTATTATATACAAATATTCTAATAACCCACAATACAACAGAACGTGCTTCATTTTGTGGAAAAAACCCAAACTAGTTGTGAATAATTGTCAACAAGACTGGCCTTGAACTCAATATCAGTCAACAAGGTGTTTACCAATTGACTAAAAATTTAAAGTGCGACTTACTATCATGGACAAGGTTAAACATACATAATAGGTTAATTATACATAACAGTGTTAAAATGGGGATAACAATCTTGTGTTTGAGGATATAGGGACGTTAATGGTGGTTTTGCTGTGGAAAACGTCTTTTATACTGGTTCTGCTGACGTATTGCTGGTAAAACTCAAATTTGCAACAGTAAAATCACCATTAACGTCATCAGATACATAAACACAAGATTGTTATCCCCTAAACAGCATTATAAATTGGTAGAAACTGCTGGTGCAATTTAAGAAAGGAAGAGCTTACAGTGATTATAAACTACTTTTTGAAGTTTCTTTGAAAGGGTATTCCGGAATGGATGCTCCTACCCCACCCTCACCCACACCAACACCACCACCACCTGCCACCCCCACCCCCGTTTTTATACCATATTATATTTTGCTTTGTTTCAGTCAAGATATGGTACTTCTTAAAAAATTATAATAGAAGAAAATTCTCGAGATGAGTCAACTATGCATAGATGATTGATATCAAAGGAAACTCTCGCTCATTGATTTACATTGGACTTAGGTAGTTAGCTTTATTTGTGGAATGCAGTACATTTTGGAAGAATTAAGGAGATTGATCACATACAGGTACGAGGACTTACAAAAATTTCACAAGAACGATACAAGAACTTCGCTTTGCAATAAAAAAAAAAAATCTCTGGACGCCTTGATTAACTGAAACAAGATATTGCTATGTATATTGCATTTATAATGTGTGTCCATAAGGCAAGTTGTACTTTAGTCAGATTATGTTAAACAAATTGTTTACTTGGAATTCGAGGTCAGGGTTGCTTTTGTTTACAATTAGATTGGTTTTTCCACTAGAATTACTGATATTTTTCATGTAGGCATTTGTTTCTGGAATGCTCTGTCAGCCGCCTTTTGTTTATATATATGGAGTTTCGTAAATAATACTTTATTCTTGTTCAGATGGTCAGTCTATGAAGAATCATTTTAATAATCAGATGTTTATAGTTGCGTTATGAACGTCAGAGCAATTTCAGAGCGAGGAATTATTTATTTGAAATATTCATTGGAATTACTAAAAGTGCTAATCCTCATTTTTGATTAATACTTAACTTTGGGATTTAGGTGAATTCATTCAAGACTCCTGGTACATCAGGACATTCAAGACTACTGGCATATCAGGACATTCACTATGTATGTATGTATGTATGTACGTATGTATGCATATGTGTATGTAGTAGGGTTTAACTGCACATCATCACAATAATAGCTTTATGGTGCAACTAAATTAAGTTTCTATAACTGTAAATATAAGGAATTGCACAAACAATCTTTAGGAAAAAAAATCTATAAAATAAACTTTAACATGAAGTACTACAAGATAAGAAATAAGAGACAAATATGTTAAAATCCTGTAAAATGTATATAAAAAGCAAAGATAAAGGTACAATAAAACATATTAAATCCTTAAAATGTAGCGCCAAAATGTGTTATATAGATCGCCTTTCCTTAAAAAGTGTAAGATTTTCTTGGGTGATGCATAATCATAAAGTACCATAATTGAGTTCGCAAAACATAAAATAAAAAATAGATAAAAGCTTCTATCTCACAAGGTTGAAGTCGATACTCTCGACACAAATGTATTCCACTGTTAGTGGACACTGACGGGGTATGCACTGTGGGTGAGGCTCACCCTTCAGAAGGTATGCATGAATCAGGTATTTTCAGAAATAATAATATTGTATCATATTTTCACATACCGTAAATAGTAAACTAGACCCTATTTTAAAATCTTTGATATGTTTCTTGAAGAAAATGAGAGTTAAACATCATTCATAACAACGAATATTCTAATCCATTTTTTTCTTCGAGCTCATAAAGTAAGTGAACATTCATCCAATTCCCATGTATAATTTGTTCCAATATTCTAAACTAAGCAAAATTTTAATTTTTTTCGGGAAATATGTGAACAAAAATGCGACATATTTTTTTAGCAATCTGATCACTCTAATATAGATGAAACAGGAAATTTACAGCGACTGTGGCACTTTAAGCGATCTATGACATCAATGAGTTGCCAATTAAGGAAGGGCAAACGTCTTACAGAACAGATTTGCTTGCTTAAGGAAATTGCTACCATCTTTCGGAAAGGATAAGAGGCTTTTACGTTGTGGTCGAGAGTTATAGCCAATATGGCTTATGGATAATAGTCCCTAGAAATGCTAGATGCTGTTTGATTGATATAGAGAAACATATGAAGATGGTTTAAATTCAATTAGTTTTACCCGTCTGACTTCCTGTTTTCGGTAATGTGACTCTACATTTATGTGGTTGATGCCGTTAAATCTGTATAATTATATGGCTATATGTTAATTGTCTTCATCTTGTTATTTGTAATTGGGTTTCTTTGAATGTTTTGACACCTTGATGCGGCACAATATGCTAATTTCGGTGTGTAGTTACTTTCCTTCATGGAAGCGGAAGTACATAAATTGGTGTTACGGCATACATTTCTTGACTAGCACAATAGGCATGAACTTGTATTTTCCATTTACTAATAGTGTTAATAAGTCATTATCTTTTATTTCCGATAATAATAGCATTACAATTGCATTACAAAGACCAAGACTTTCCAAGATATATAAGGATCTTACGAGAGTGCTTATTTAAACAAAAAGTATATATGAAACGAATTAAATAATTTATTCATTTAGCAAGCCATAGCAAGCGAAAGATTGAAGGCCTTGAGTTCGTCTCATGCATTTCACTAAATATGAGCACGCACATAAGACACATGACTGATTATATTCAACGAAAATACACAAATGTGCAGTGAAATGAATATGAAGACTTATTTGAAATGTTTCTCTCTTTCTTCGTTTTATGCGATTATCCATCGACTCAAACCCCCTACAACTTCAGTAACTAAATTCTTGAAAAGTATTTGCTTTATTGATAACTTATATCTGACTCTTTGTCTACACAATAATAATATACGTCTCCTTAATCTGGGCTAAATTTATGCCTTTAATCCTGAAAACCGCCTTTCCAAATTAGTCACCAAAACATGCGACCATTTGTATGGTTAGTGCGTAGTAATTCAAATGGTATAGTGTATCTCGTACAGTCAGCTTTAAAATCAAACTGTGTCCACTTGTAGAAGCCTGTCAAATATAAAGTATTTACACACAGATTAGACACCCTTTGACTTCAATTACAATTGTCAATTACGAAAGGATAATGTTAAATGTAATCACTAATGTAAGACATTAAAATTGACCTTAATTAGCATAGACCGTGCAAAAATAAAAAAGGTGTAATTTTATTTCGCATTAGTGTCATATTTTGAGCTTAAATATGGACGAGGATGTCTTCAAAACTATTGGTCATCGTGAGAATGAGCGAAAATGTTTATTTCTCTGGATCCTCTGTTTTGAAAATAAAGATACGCAATAGGTAATTTAATACATATGATATTTTAATAATATTTTCTTTGACATTTTTATATATTTATATTCTTCAGTAACACAGGTTTAAAAAACAGGACTTCAGGCAACTCATACAATTCTTCCATAACACAGGTTTAAATAACACAACTTCAGGCAACTCATACAATTCTTCCATAACACAGGTTTAAATAACAGCACTTTTTTTCGACTAAGGTCCATAAATATCTAATTCAAAAGTTGGAAGGATGAATTTATTCTTGTCACGAGAAAACGGCAGATCGTCCTGGAACGCTCACGTGCCAACATGAAACGATTAAATCGCCTTTCGTTTCTGGCACGTGACCAATTCACGCGTCAGGATAAACAACGATTACTTCCTTAGAAACCGCATCCGAGCGAATGGCACATTCTAATTCATTGTAATGAAACACTAATCATGCTCATCCTTGGCTTTTCAACAAAGATCAAAATAGTCTGACTGTTTTCAGCTAGTAACCTAGACTCTGTCAAGTTACAATAAAAGATAAGGACATCCAACTATTTATGGAATAAACGGATATTAGGTTTTATGTCTGCAGAATGCCACTTTCGTACTCAGCGCATACTTGGGTTGCCGCAGTTGCGGAATTGAGCCACATAGTAAAACTAATTAGGTATAAGAACAAGTTTAATAGGTTACAATTTAAATCCAGTGGAAGATAAAATCAGGATCATACCTCCATAATTCTATTCTAAATTCGATTCAATTATATCTTTGACAACTTTATTCTTGCAAAGGGCTCATAACTGTATCTCTCTGCCTTGGATATTGATACAGAATACTACAATTATTAATTAAAACATGTTCTTTATCAACGTAATAAAAGGTATAACTAAACGTTTATGAAAAAAGGCATACAGACAAACTGATGCTATTCATTTTCATCATGTGTTCATCTAAATTAATTCGCAAATTATGTGGCCACAGCCAAATAGTTATAGCATCTTTTTGTGACCCAGTCACATTTTTACTACACTTGTCTATATCCTACCCAATAATACAGTTGAAAGATGCTAAAAGAATTTTTCTAGTGAACCATCTTTGCTAATGTTCTAATATCGTCTTAGAAGAAACTCTTGTATACACATACATGTATACATATACATACACACACACACACACATATATATATATATATATATATATATATATATATATATATATATATATATATATATATGTATGTACGCGATCCCTCGCTGGATTTAGTGCACTTGAAAGGACTGTTATTCGCCATATGATTTGTATTCTTTATGTATGTATGTATATATATATATATATATATATCGGTGCGCAGACCACTTCACAAAGAGGCTACAGTATATTTCTTTCCAAGAATTTTGGAAGATTAAAGCTCTCAGAGCTTCGATTACTAAATCCATTTATTTTCATTGAGCTTATATAATACGACAACTACTGCAATCCCATGAATAATTCGCTTCATTATTCCAAGCTTGAAATCTTAGATTTGTTTCGGAAACGGCCAGAAAATGGAATGCTTTTTCAGCAATTCGATCACCTAAATCTGGAGGAAACAGGAAATTAATAGCAACCGTAGCACTTAAAGCGATCCAGCAAATTCGATAAATTGTCAATTAAGGAAAGGAAAACGCCTCAAAGAGCAGATTTACTAGATTAAGAAACTAACACGTCGTTGACAAAAGAGCTGAACTACTTTGATTGCGGTCGAGAGTTACAGTAAATATTGTCATGGAAAATACTAACCTGCTAATTTAGGAAAGGTGTTATTTAGAGAGCAATAGATGAAATATCTTCAAATCCATTTGATTGGCCCCTTGTACTTCCTGTTTTGAGTAATCTGATCAGAGTTTGAGTGAATGATGCAGTAAACGCGGTACAAAAACAAAGACTGATGTGATTGTCGTTATTCTTTTAAATTTTCAACGGCATAAAGAGCCCATTTTGGAGTGCTGAGTTACATTTTTGTAAGCGCAAGTATTAACATGTCCGAAGCTGCAACTTAACCAAAGATTCTCACTCTGTTTTCACCAGCAATAGCTTTGTTCTTCCCTTCAAGCGTCAGTTGTAAAATTAGTATTTTGCTGCAATCAAACAACTGTCATCAAGGGTTTGACAATGTAATAAAGGATCGTAACGTTTTTTTTCAAGACCAGGTTCTAAACTGTTGGACATAACTACGTATTTTAAACATTATGCAGTTTGATTATAATATGGTAGAACAATTAAAGTACTTCTGTTTATTGTTGTTGTTATTTTTTTATCTTTTTTTCTTCTAAAGTTATCTCCGCTACAAAAGTGCAGTTATTATAAATATATACTCTAATAGATGGATGGATGGGCGGATCAGTAGATGAATGCATGAATCGGTGAACGGATGGATGGATGAATGAATAAGACGGACAAACAGATATATATATATATATATATATATATATATATATATATATATATATACTGTGTTAATAAATGGTAGAAAGTTAAACAGATAAAGAAAGTGGTTACATGAAAAGAATTATCTATTTAATCTGATCATGATTAAAATTTACTTTTACAATGGAAAATTGATTGAAGTATCTATCTACATAAAAGTTTGAAAAATAAAATCCACATAAAGAATTCCTCAACCAATATCGCTGAGAGAATTAACATATCGCCTCATGTTAGTCGAAATATAACATTTGCCAATACCTTTTGACCGGCTGCCAATACCTGTTGACCGGCTGCCAGATTATTGTTGAGAACGGTGTAAGGCATTGCAAATAACCACAAGAAAACAGAACACTTGTCGAAACTTTAGGTCTGACCTAGCTGCATGGCATTATTGTATACCATGCACACAAAAATTAATATTAATTCATATAGGGTTGATTGTAAGAAATAAAATACCTTGATTTTATACAGTGTCTTATGCTAATGAATTGGCGCTATTTTCGCTGTTTTGCCGTTATAGGAAAAGTTTCGGCAATATTGATCTGTGTATGCAGGTATTTAGATTGATTTTTAGAATGCGGGAAAAAGAGATAAGATAAAATCAAATATAAAATGATCGAGTGCTGATGATCTTAAGTGAAATGTCCATTCTGGATTGAGAGCGGTGACTCTCATGAGAAATATCCCATGCCAAAGCTAATTTGCAATTGGCTAGTTTCTTTATAAGGTACAGCAAACTGATATACAAGTAGAAGACAAAAAGAGCGTAATCAATAAAATAAATTGTAATAAGTGATAAATATTACAGGGCGCCACACATTCCTAAGAAACTGCACTAAACCATCCAGCCTTTGTCGAAACAAAATCTTGCGAGACAAATCCAAACCAATTTTGCACTCTGCCCATTTCTCCATATGTGAAAGGCAGCAATTAACTTTTTGGTCACAACTGACCATTCAAAGTGCCTCACGTCTAACTGCCTACATTGCGAATCGATCTACTTAAGAGAATTTAGCGACCAACGGACGTGGTAATCGACCCATTATGTCTCCTGTCATAGTAAATCCTCCTGTTGGCTTTATTGTTGCTAGTGAGGGTGGTAGTGACGATATTGTTGTTCTTTTTCTTGCTCTTGCTGTCGATGCTTTTTTGTCATCGTCATCGCCTTTGTCGGTTCATTAAACTGATATTTCAGTTCTTTCACTTTCATGTGCTTGTACTAACTAATATATATTTTTTTGTTCACTGAAGTCCACATTTCATAAATCCAATTGTATCACACGTTCGGTCAACTATATTGATATACAGTATGCATCAGAAAGTAATTATATGATCCCCACTTTCAAGTTAAATTTGCAGCCATCAGGTTAGTCATGTGGAAACATTTCAAAGCAAGTTTCTCCTTATGTTAGTACGGACATCTATATTGTTAATAAATCAACGCTGATATTGTAACCTATTTCAAAATAGGTTAAATATATATGTGGTGTTTGACATAACCTGAAAATTCAACTGACTGGTTAGTGAAAAAGCAAAAATCGAGGTTAGAACAAAAGGATCTACGCTCCATGTGCACTTGGAGATACACATGGTGGCGACATCATCGCTACCGAAAAATCATTGCGCCCTCTTGGTCTCATCTTCATAATTATCTTTATCAGACCGGTTTTCAATGGTGTTCGAAATCTTAATTCTTGCATATAGAAACTAAACCTTCCGCCCACGGAGATTTACAACTTTTAAAAATATTATATTTATTTGACAGTTGCCAAGATTTCTAATGCTACTTTACCCTACAATTTCATCCACGTGCTTTTGACTAAATTTCAATTCGATAATCAATTATTTAAAAAGTTTCCCATGTTTTGCTTACATGTAACAAAACTTTTCAATAAAAATCACACAGTAGGTCCAACCAGTAGAAGTAGCCGCCTAGTGCCATGGTATGTAATAATCGTAATGGTATTCAACTTGTTTAAGATGCATAAATAAGACGAACATTTTTATAATGTTTTAATTAGAAAATTATAAAATCATTGATAGTTTGGTTAATTATATTAAATTACTAATGTTTCTGCATCATACTGTACCCAGATATTCGGCAAAGTGTGGCTAATTATATTAAATTACTAATGTTTCTGCATCATACTGTACCCAAATATACGGCAAAGTGTGGCTAATTATATTAAATTACTAATGTTTCTGCATCATACTGTACCCAGATATACGGCAAAGTGTGGCTAATTATATTAAATTACTAATGTTTCTGCATCATACTGTACCCAGATATACGGCAAAGTGTGGCTAATTATATTAAATTACTAATGTTTCTGCATCATACTGTACCCAGATATACGGCAAAGTGTCATGCTATCATCAAATTTCTCAACTAGATACACACAACTATCACTGACGATGATGCATTTTCTGCCGAGTCAAAAAAATGCTTACTCGTAACGCGATGAAGAGCACACACGACTTTTAAGGTAACATCCCGAAATCGGCAATTCTTGGCATTCGACTATAAAATGTCATCGGAGATAAGAAGTCAAAGAAATTTTATATAATAAAGTGAAAATATTCCCCTTCATGTGGCAATTATGTTAAACTGAAAAACATGATATGTTCTCTGTGAATTTTGGTAAATTTCCCTTAATGTCTTGACTGAGACTTTAAAACATTTAATTACTCGAAGAAAAAAAGTTTGTTTGGTTAATAAAACAGTCGATATAAATTATTCATATAACTTTTAATCACCTGGCCTCAGCGTGAACCTAATTTAATAAATAATTTTTATCTTTCTGACTTTATCTCTCCAAATACTGGTTATTCAGCGGCACACTCTGTATGAAATTTGTTTTCTTTCCTCGACCATGTGCGTGTTACAGACGATCATCAGAGCTGCTGCTATCGAATGACATGTCTGGTTGTTCGTGTATAAGTCTCTAACGTTCTTAAATTATAACTAATTAAAGAATTTACAGAGAGAACAATGAATTCATGAATAGGATATTTGTTTATCTTCGAATCAATACTATACTTTGGACAGAAAATAAAAAGACATTTCATGAAGCTCGTTGACTTAAACCTATACTCCTTAATCATTATATATTAGCCACAAACGTCGGTATCATATCAGTTTTCTACCTAAACATTGTTATTCCCTCTCGTATAAGTTTTCTTGAAAGTGCTTTTCGTTAATAATAACTTGCACAATAACCTTTTAGTCTCAACCGACTCTACAACATCACTGATATCGGCAAACTGGTGGACGTTTAAAAAAGATCCATGACTGTTGCAGAACAGAAAATAGAACACAGTAACTGATGTATATTTATATAAACAAAAATAAGGCAACATAATATATGAGCTAACTGGAGATGAAGTTAGTGCTACATGTATTGAATTGCACTTCGAGGAGCCTCGTTTCATGTGTGTAACGTAATATGGACCTCACAATACGTATACAATATCAATTTTTAAGGTTCTGGACAAAACTTAGTGCTGAATAAAAGATACTGCTTAACATATAAACTAAATTTTCCAAGTTACACAGAAGTGGAACACTTTTGATAGGAAATATTATTTTTATTAATATTCATTTTTTAAAAACTACTTAAAGATCAAACGATAGCAGTTCAACCGGTTAAGAAGAATATACTTTTCTTTTTATATCTTTAGATATACAGGGATATTTTGTCCCATATACTTCTGCATTTTCATCAATTAAGATGTTAAACAAAGCACACCAAAACACTTGGGTTGTGTAAATGTTTCTGTCCATATCACATTTTGGGAAAGGATCTTCTTCTGCCGTATTGAGAATTTTAAGGTGGAGTTCAACTCAAAATAACTTGAAAGAATTTAGACAGTTCAAATTACATAATGGGCAAATTTATCTTTCAAAACTTGCATTTAGTTTTCACTTGAAACATCACTGTGAGTAATTTTTCATTTCTCTATATTTTCTGTTTTGCAAAATTAAAATACAGAAGGAGCAAAGACAAGTGGTTTAATAGACAAAAAAAAAAAAAAGAGAACCGCTATATCCAGAGAAAGCTACTTCTTATGAATTAGCAACCACTATGTATACATCCCTGTCTTAATTGGGTTCTGATTTTTTTTAAAAAGAAAATGTTTCTACGCCGATTGCAAGTATAGTACATTGTGGACGAGAAAATACATAAAACATAGAAAGCTAAACTTTTTCTACCATACCATCATTTCTCAAACTGGGAGATCGGGTATTGCAAAAGTACTTGCATCCAATGCTTTATAAGTCAGAACCTAAAGTTAGACCCTAAAAAACCATACCTGCAGAAATAAATAGAAATCGTTATTGCAAACATAAAAATTAAAAAACCCATCAAATATAAGCAATAAAGGAAATAAATTTAGGAAGAAAAAAAAAACTACAAAAAACAAAACAAACAAAAACTATGAACAAGAAAGCATAAACATGAAACAACATTAGATAACATTAAACATGCCCTTCACTAACTCTGCTTCACTTTATTCTAACTCAATTTGGAGATGTTCCAGACCACGTGAGTCTTGCTTCTACACACAATGAAAACTTAAAATTTCATGTGAGCTACTATGCACAGTTCCAGTCACAACATCTGATATTCAGAGACATGACATAACCATGACATGACATAACCAAGGAATGCCTTATTTAAGCTATCTCTCGGCTGAGATCAGTAAGTTGATTTTATCGATAAATCGGTAAGTTGAACTATGTTGAATAATGACCCCTGTTCACCCAACAAAGGCTTATATACCAGATCAGTGTCATTGGTTTTCCTAATTTGGCACTTCACTTGTGCCAGGCTGAGATTTAGTCTTGTTTCTCAGACACTTTTGATGTCACGATTTAGACAAATAAACTAAATGAAGGTTATAACTGACTTGTTCCTCGTCAAAGCGCGGAGCATATTAATTTCGGAATGTATTTTAGTCATTATGATGTAAAAGTAACGGAAATTCATATAATAGATAATACATGATTGGTTGAAGTGGCAGACTGGTACACTGGTGTAGTACGATATAACGGTCTTATGTCTGTGAAGTTGGGGCATGCGGGATTTATGTTACAGAAGTTTCAGTTCGTTAGGAAGGTTTCAATCGTAGACCAGTACATAATTAAATTGTTACATGCATATTATTTGTACATACCAATGGGAATTATATGCTTGCCTGCATATTTACGAGTCCGTGAAGTGTCAATCGACGTTACATTCAGAAATCAATAACTGTCTTACATAACATTACCCTTAGTAGGATTACATTTTCACAGGGTCTAAAACTAGGAAAGCTGCAATGACTTTAATAGTGAGGCATTAGGCAAGTAAAGTTTACTTCAATCGTATATCTGTTCATTAGATCTGTAAGGAAGGGAACTTGCTATAGTACTGGTCTATCCAAGATGGGAATTTTTGAAGAATATGCCTATGATCACTACAACATGAAAGTGTGTCACTGTCTCCTAATCTTGACAGCGAAAGTAATCTCTTTCCAAGAAAAAGTCCCACACCTACCACATAATTACAATTATGTTTCTGCTAGACTATGTAACCTACTTTCTTTGCTCTCTGCCATTTATCTACTTTTGGATCCCAGGGTGGCCGAGTGGTCTAAGGCGCTCGACTTTACAGATCACTCACAACTCACCTCTGTCTACATGGGTTCGAGTCTCCTCGACCAAAGTGGGTATGTGAGAAGGCTTGCCTGTAGCTTCCCGTGGGTCTGTGGTTTCTTCCCATGGACTTCCCTGGTTCTTCCTCCACCAAATATACTGGCCGCCATCTATAGCCTATTATGTGCTGGAAACATCACCAAACCAAAACTTGTTTACTTTTGATTCTTATTTTCCTGAAGAAACAATTAACAGAATATACGGGAGCCTTCACATTTTTTCGAAAGCGAATGTTTATGTTATAAGCTATATAAAACGAAGAGCACAGTATCCGTCAGAAGTTAACGGTTAATGCAATTCCGTGAAGCGTATTCTATAATAGTCCTCCTTTTCATTATGGGAAATGGGCATAAATTGTTTAAAGGTCCAATGAGCCCCAAGGGGAGAACTGGAATTTTCCAGGCAGAAATGAAAAAATGCGAATGGATCAATTTATTTAGCTATTAATTGATTGCACCTGGAGTGTTATTGCCAAACGTTTTAAGATTCTGAACACAATTATGTGTAAGCGAAACATTAACTTCACTGAACCAATAGAAAAATGATGGAAAAATAACTGTCCTAAGCTGTGGGAAGTGATAAAGGACTTTCATGTTTATTTGATTACGAACTTGAAAGAAACAGAAAGCCATCAATGAGTCTGTGGCAACTTAAAAGAGAGCTTTGTTTACTGTAGTATAATATTCACAACAGAGGACTTAAAGTTATGAAGGTCTATATTAACGACCGTGGACCCGTCTAATAACTTTTTAAAGCCATTTAAGGTATCAATACACAAATTATGCAAATTGCATCATATTGCAGTCCTTAAGAAAGTCATTAATAATTTTTCTCTAATTTTTCCTGGAAATTTGCTAACCAATGAAAAATGTTATTGTATTACTTTGAAATCAGCATTCAAGCCTGAACAGAAAATATACCGTTTATTGAGCTCAGCCTTGGGTTTTTGGTGGCGTGACAATGCAAACAGTTGTTATTCGGCCGCTTCCTAAAAGGTCACTTGCACTAAAACTTCCGGCCACTTCATTCAAATGCAACTAATTCCAGAATATGCAACATACCAAGCTTATTTTGTATATGTTATGTCCAAGTTAATGCCTAACACAAGTAAGATAGTCATGACATAAGAAACTTATTTTGTGTATGTTATGTCCAAGTTAATGCCTAACAAAAGTAAGATAGTCGTGACATAACATGCTTTTTTGTATATGTTATGTCCAAGTTAATGCCTAGCACAAGTAAGATAGTCATGACATAACATGCTTATTTTGTATATGTTATGTCCAAGTTAATGCCTAACACAAGTAGCATAGTCGTGATGCTTTTGAGCTTATTACTAATGCATTATATTTCATCAAATATGTAGAACCAGAAAATGTAGGAGGAACTCCGTTAGCATAGTGAAGCCATGAATGGCATAAGGGGGAAATTCATGACTAACACAGTTTGTGATAGGTAAACATGGATGCATTTTTAGGTAATTAATTTATGCATGGAAATTAAATAAGTAAACAAATCAGCTATTTAGTCCATGTTACAAAAATTGAATACTGATTTCTTTCTTACAAATCTACCAACGTTACATAATAACATTGTGACAATACAAAATTTATATGGATACAAAAACAGAATTTGACTGTATAGTTCTTTCTCGAATGTGTTTTCTTGGGGGTACTATTACGGCGTGAATAAGGCACGTGGAATTTGGTTCTTCTAATATGATTGGATCATGATATCTTTTTCCGATTCTGGCACCATAACTGGATTAATGCTCAGTCTGTCTTGATAAAAAGTATGAGCTCAGACATGTCTTGAGAATTTTCTACAGCACAGAGATTAATTTGTCCATTCAAGCTGACACACACACACATATATATATATATATATATATATATATATGGTAAGGCAAATATTCACACTTATGGTCTGGTCATTTGTGATAAAGATACCAAACGTTCGGCTCTGAATACATCAAATGTAAAATGCCACCATTCTCAACAGCTTAAATATCATCTGACATTTGGAAATCAACACAAAATGAGTTTATGACACACCTTTTGATTTTAAAATGTGTATGCCAAAGTATGGACACATAATATCTAAGCAGTTTTGTGTTTTTCGAAATGGTTCATGGATCTGAAAACCTCTCATATTTCACCTATTTTAAACAGTTTGGAGGCATCAACTTCCAACGTAACAACCTGAATGGAACTCTATGCCAAAATTGACACTTTTTCATTTTTGCAGGTTAAATATTTCTTTAAGATGTCTAACATTGAATAAAATTTGTATTTAAAAATGAAGTAAATTTACTTGCAGAACTGTATTCTAACCATCACTACCAATATCAATGAAACTTGATTTATTGATGAGAATGGCTAGTGAGTCCTTGTGTTTGGACCTTACATCTGTCATCTATGGGATCATACGACCTTCCATTAAGACTGCTGTCTTGCAAGATAAGTTTTACTCTGGAGCAAACTACACTGAACCAAATGCAACCAAACTTCTCAGACATAATTCAATGTTGCTACAGATACAGACAAAGCAAATTCATTCAACAGATGCAACTTATGTCATCTCTTCAAGGTATCACAACACAAAATAAGCGAATCAGCTGTTATTGCATCCTTTTGTAGTCCCTCATAAAGTCATTGATAATCTTTCTCTGATTTTTCCTGTAGAGTTGCTTATCAGTGAATAACGTGACTTGTATTCAACGGTAAACAACATTCCAACCTGAGCTTATAATTAATGAATATGATTTGTAGCAGATTATAGGAAACATATAAGGAACTCAATCAGTGTAGCAATGCCGTCAATAACATCGGAACATCACGTTTCCTGCATTTTCTGGAGATATTTATGTTTTCTTATTTCTAACGCATGATATTACGCTGTAGCCTTGCAGGGATAATTGTGCAGGTAAAGTGGACGAAACTATAGACTTTGAGTCAGTCTAAACACAAAACTTTATAACAATTACAGTTGACATCTTAAGGCACAGAAGCAAATACTTCTTCTCATAACTTTAAAAATAACAAAAATACAAAAATAAAAAACTAAAGTTTCGGTTTTGATTTTCTCATATTATCAACTGGCAGATGGTTTAATATCTCTTTAGAGAGACTTGCATGATAATAGCAAAGAGAGAACAAATGAGGACAAGGCGCTTTAATCTGCTGTCTATAATTACATACATACAAAAACTGTATTGCGCAAAACTCGCTATCCATGAAAAGTCTTGTTCGGTATCCTGTCTACGATAGAACAGAAAATAATAGTACCTCACGTACATGAATAACTCGAAAATGTCCAAGTTGACTACAGGTTATTATCGAGGTTTTAAACATACAAATAAGAGCAAACATCACGACAAACAACAGTGAATCTACACACAAACAACTCAGAAACGTTTACAGGGAGGTAAAGGAACCAATATTGGTATTATCGTTTTAAAGAGGTATAAGGACACTAGAATCCATTAAATATATTACCAGTTTTACAAGACACTGTTCCCACTTCTTCCGTAAACATAAATGTTTAGTCACTCATCCCAATTCTACAGTACACGAGTAAGATGTATCCAACCGAAATTTCTGTCAAGAATACTTGGAAACAATATGTCTAAAGAAAATAAATGAAAATGAATCCAAGCGGCAGGTGATGATTGCTAACAATTACCAGGAACTGACAACAAACAAATGAAGATGAATGGAATATTGAAACTAAAATAACAAATAAAAAAAGTTTAAAAAATCCTTTAGTTTTAATATCGTTTTGCTTGAGGAAAAGGGACGGTATAGAACCTATTTACTTATGAAAATTTAGATTTCAGATCGACATCATTTGCAAAAAACCCTCATCTGTCAAGAGCAAAAGGCAAGAAAAACTATGCAAGACAGGTAGACTAGGTATTCAGACATGTCAGCAGGTCGCGGGGCAGCGCAGGGATGAAGTTTTCAGTGATCCGTGAGGCTAAGTCATCTCTATCAGAATTAGATTGCAATGTTCAGCAGCACATTAATTGCCATAAAGTTTAAAACAAGCAAAGCAAATGTTGATTGTTATTATTTTTAAAAACCAAAGCAGCACGAGTAGAACTGAGACAGAAATTCCTCCAGTGAAGGCAAGAACACCTGTGTTAAGTGATTATTTGCCAAAAGGTCTACCACAAAGGAGATGCCACACTTAATCCCATACAGCGATGGAATCATTATTGGCAGCTATAGACGGTAGGAAAGACCGTGGCGTTCTACTGTGCATTCGTGCTGCCATGAATAAGTATACAGATTATGTTACAAGAACTTCACCAGCAAAATTAATACATATTTCATACGTCGTCGCAAAAAGAAGGTCCCAACGAAAGCCAGTATGACGAAGCATTTGATGAACCAATACATGAGACAGACCGTCCGCTGATGAAACAAATGGTGGCGTGTACAATGTCCTGCCTATTCTTTCGTTTCCGTCAACTTCTCAGTGATAGATTGCCAGATAGTGGCATTTAAGGAAGTGACAATTATCAGAAGAGGCTCCATAAATGCTGTATCCCGTGTCCCTTTCTAGTCAGATGTCATTTTCGGCAGCGGTATAACATTAGGCCAGGAATTGCAGTCATTGTCACAACTTAACAAAAACATTGGAGATGAAGATATCCAAAGTGAGCTGCGTGTTTCAATAGATAATGGTAGAATAAAAACACGTACTGTACCATGCAGCTGAGATTTTGTGTTCTGATTTAAAGAAATGTGGAGGCCTAAATGTTACATCGGAAACGGCTGAACACTTCGATACAGAAAAGACAGCTACTATGATAACATAAATGTATATCACTTTATGACATTGTTGATTGATTCTGAGAAGGTTATGGACGAGAGCCTCATTGAAAGTATTTGTGGGAAAGGTACCTATCAATCCGTGCACTGTCAGATTGTATATATTACACAAGATATACTAGATGTAGGTTCAAGAGGTAAAATTCGAACGCCTTGACATGTTGCATTGGCCGTATGCGTTTAGCAATGGGCAGGAAATAAAGAGCTTACAATGCTCATCACGTATGTGTAATGTTCTAGTTACGATACAGACAAACACATGCACACTTCTCTTGAAAAGATTCAATTTGAGAAGGCAGAACAAAGATGGTCTGGTTATTTCTACTTGCATAAATTCCCATGCTACTTATGATGTCGTTTTAGGCCCAAATACAAACCACTGTACATTCAAAAACTACTTTTCCTTCGACCGTTGGGAATACGGAATTGTCCTCATCTAGAAACAGCAAAAATCAATCTTGCCAATACTGCACAATTCACTGCCTTAGTTATCACCATCCCCCACCCCACCCCAAAAAAACAAATATTTGATTACTACCACTTCCAAAAGTTCTTAACCAATCCTCTAGTTTTCAGAGTCGATTCTATGAAATCAGAACCTCTTATTATGCCCGTACATTCCGGTATATATACAGTCTGTTTGAAAGATGGAGCAAGGTGCTGGCTGCCGTTGCAACACGCCACGGCACTATCTCTAACCGGTTACTGGATGAAGCCTCCATTTGTACCGTAGAAATCAGAACCATTATTAAATCTTTGTACCACATCAAAACCTCTTCGCATAAAATTCATATCTTTGCTGGTTCTCTTTCCACACCAAAGGCCTTGGAGAACCTAAAATATCACACTCCATTATTATCCCCAATGCCGCATAAACATGATTGGCTCACAGAGTCTGGAAAATATATTATCTACTTTTGTCTGTCAAGTCTCATTGGTATTAAAGGTAATGAAAGGATAGATAAAGCAGCCAAAGTTGCCCTGCTGTCACCCAGTTCCAAATGGAAGATTCCATCTACTGACCTCATATGTTTTATAAATCGGCATGTTTTATATGCTTGGCAAATTAAATCTAATGAAAACTCCAAATCGAATGAAAACTCCAAATCAAATGAAAACTCCACAAACAGACTTCAGAACATCAAATCCTTAAGCAGAGAGTTGCATCCTTCATATATATCTAACTGCAGAGATGAAGTGGGATTGTGACAATAGCGTAGTGAACACACATCCCTACCACCAGAAGGGTGAATCTCGACCAGAGTGCATACTTTGTCTGTGTCCACTGACAGTGGCACATATTCTTGTCAAGTGTATCGACTTCAAATTTTTAATACAGAATTTCTTTCATAATATACCATCAGAAAAAGTATTAGACCTTTAAAAGAATGTTTTATGTATAGCAAATTATTGCCCTTTAGTTTAAAAACTTATATTTTGTACCGTCATCCTTTATTCTGTATACCTTTGAAAGAATTTAACAGCTGTAGCTTTTATCTGTTATCAGCAAATATTATTTGACTTCCGTTTCGCAACGAAGGCGACCATCTCAGTAAGATTTACTTGCAGAGGTGTTGCTAAATTGTACAAGGGTGCTACGGCTAATGAACAGGCCAGCAAGCTTGATGTAGCTTGGAATTTAGCAAGGCTCTGTAGGCAAAGGCTCTTTGATGGGTCTTTTGAATCAGGCTAATAAATAGTAAGTCATGCAATAGAGTTATTCGCGCACACAAAGTCATTTGGGAAGCTCCGAACATATTTCGATTGAGGTCATTTGGTCAATGGATTCAGAGGGATTATTCGCATACAGAGAATGGGTAACCAGAAATTATGATAATAAATCTCATGGATGAGTTCTGAAGGACATCTAGCGATGACGAATCTATGGTTAATATCCAATAAGCAAATTGAACAAAAAGTCAAAAAGATTTAAATTCTGGCAAATCTTTATGCAATTTATTTAGATTTTTCTCTTTCACACATGAACGGAGAGAGATTGACTCTGGGAAAAGCTTCCGTCAGCTGTCATCCAAATGATTCCATATTTTTTTGCTTTTAACCGAGTTAAATTTAGACAAAAGGTTACCGTATACCTTGCTGACATGCGGTTTACAATAAATTTCATGATGTCAACCTACCCGTAAAGTGGTTCGAGAAATGATTTTCTCAAGTGTAGTCCAAGATGGCATTGAACCATTTGCAAAGAGAGAAAGTAATGTCAACGGTGGTATAGTTGTCTTTAGCCCATGAGCGTACATCGATATGTGCTGAAAACCACTATCATGAGTGAATATGGTACAGTAAACATTCGCATGTAGTGGAGGATAATGTCCAAATGATCATCCAAACAATTTGTGGGCACAACGGCTGATACTTTCAGTGGTGTAGGACTTGTGAACATTGCGACTGGTGTACTTGTACCCGAAGAAACAACAAAAATGAAATGCTAAATGTCATGGATACTGGTAAGGCTGCAATAGTCACTTTTGTGGAATGCTGAATAAATTAGAGTAGTATTTCTTTCATTGGCTTCCTTCTAACTAAAAGAAAAATGGGCAACGCAACCATGGAGCTGTCTGCACTCAATGCTGATAGAGAGTTGTTCAGTAGAGTACTTGCAGTTGCAAAGACACGAGAAGTAGATCTTTGATCTGTCTTTCAATTACGAACTGGCCCCGGCACCGTACTTTTTGGCATGACTGGATGCAACTCTCAGAAAAGCAGCCAAAAGTACGTTGCTTCCCCAGTTAGAAACAAATATGTACAAATCCAATCAAGGTAAAACATCAAACCCGAGGAGAGAACATGCCTGGATCATAGATAAAATGGCAAGTGCTCAGATAATGGGAAGCATTGATACTTCAACAGTTGGTGAGCTCAGAGATACAATTATGAACTTAGTCATAAAGCCTCTGAGTGGTAGGTAAAGGCTGAGATACTGGGTAATGATTGTCAATAGCATCATCGATATTTACTCGTCATTTCTGAAGTTTATTAGTTTATTTAAGTGCTCCAATTCATTAATTTGGTGTAAAGTTGACAGGTAATGAGAATATAAACTACCTATAGAATGTCCTGTGGTGTATTTGCTTTATGAATTACGGTGGGTACATAAAACCAAGCATAACTCCCTTATAAATGTAGATAAGAAGAGGCGCTTGATGTCAAACAAAATACTGCTTACACGTGACCTTGTCACATACGATAATGAAATCAGTTTACATGTGTAGATTAAACATAGGTCCTAGACTATAATTCAGATTTTGGACGTCGTTTAAATGATTAAATGATCAGTAACGGCGGACATATTTGATAATTAATCAGCAATATTTGAAAGGCCTTTATACACAGATGTCAAATGTGGTCAAAGTCTGCCTACCAATTTATGAAAAACAATTAATAATATGTTTCTATTTTTAGTAAGGCTGCCATATTCGAGAGCAGATCGGTACCATTTGTACAAACTTTACATGCATTTATACCGCGATGCTTTCTGTCAAATTTTGATCAGCGGTTCTTGAAGAAAGTTCATGTAAACGTTTTCTTTTTTTAGTAAAGGCGGCCATATTTAACGGCAGAACGGTATCAGTTGTACAAATGTGAACGGCCTTTATGCCAGGGTGCCTTCTGACAAATTTGGCCAAATTCTGTTTATCGGTTCTTGAGAAGAAAAAAAAAATCGAAAGATATTTCGAATGTTTGTCACTTTCGGCATATTTCATGATGGACTTGCGTCATTCGTAACAACAATTAAAGGCATTTATGCTAGAATGCTTTCTCATAAATGTAGTTATATTCTGTTTAGCAGTTTATAACAACAATTCTTTTAAAAAGTTTCTAGTTTTGATAACGGCAGCCATAGTTGATGGTAGAAAGGCATACTTTGTATCAAATTAAAAGACCTTCATGCCAGGATGCTCTGTGGCAAGTTTAGTTGAAATTGTCCAGTGCTTGTTTTTGTATAAAATGGCAAATGTTGACGGATGACGGATGACGCAAGCAGGGCTATACCATAAGCTCACATAGCCATGTGAGCTACAAAAAGCATCCAAGTGTTGACTGTCCTGCTATTTATTTAGTTTCTGAACAGGCCTCGAGCAGTTAAATTTTAAAGACAACTTATATGCTGATTGTGGCAAATGTTTTATATGCTTCTACCATAAATATTAAAATATAACGCTAAAATTAGTGTACAATATGTATATAAAATAATTTATAAAAAGCGGTAAAAAATATATTCATTTTAAATGACATTATCTAACAAGAAACTGCCATTCATCATACCTTTTAAGCAATTTTCTTTTTTCCAAATTGAAAATAGCAAACTAAATCATTTACTCACATGATTACAAACATGCAAAGCTTTCGTTACCTTACTTTGCATCATTATGACAAAACTATGAGAATGATTAAAGGATTCTAAGGCATGATGAAATTACACTACACTACGAGAGCTATCAGAGAAAAATGTAATTGCAAACTAATTTACTTTCCAATGAGTAACTGGATGCTATGCTTATTCAATTACTTTGTTACGGAAAAGTTTAATCTACATTATGTTGACATTAATTGAGTCACAGCAGTCACAGTCAGTGATGAAATTAGGGACGTTGAATAGTCATTGATTTACATCCAGGCGTTATGAAGTTTGTTCACGGGAGTCATCAATTATTCATTTATGTCGGTTATGAGTGTTATGAGCTGGAATGCTAAAATTGTCCTTGACAGCGATATTCAAAACTTGTACATATAAAACATGGGTTGTTCTCGATAAGATAGAACAGAGGGATTTCCCTTTTGAGTTAGGTTTGATCGTGCAGTCATCTGATTAAAAAGAGAAGCAGCACTTAAGGAAAATGGTTGCAATGACTAATTGATCTATCACCTATATAGTATGTGGTTTTGCTTAAGGACAAGTTGCTAATTATTATTTTAAAGTGATGTGACAACAACACAAAATTTCATGGTAGAAATAATACGGTCATTAAAATAAGGAAAGAATGTCACGCTATGGGTTCCAAAATAAAGACCCAGAAATTACATGTAATTTGTGCTTTATAGTCAGTAATGTCCTCTAACTTACATACCGAGTGCACAAGTATTTAGATATCATAATACGTTATCTTTAGTAAGTAAATGATGGATAAAATATAAACGTAATTTGAATAATATTTTTATAGCGTTAGCAAACTACATTCAGTATTAAAAACACTTGCTATATAAACCCACATCACACTTTAATCAGTTCTCGTACGGTATAAATTTTCTCACACGGTTTTATTTGTCCGTTATATTTCATTCTCGAGTTGGCGTGGATAAATGTTTATATGCCCAATTCTCTGTATCAATACCTAATATAGATGCTCATATACATTATTACAGTCATCAATATCTAAGCCAGGTCAAAAGCATTGTTAATAAAATTAATGAAAAATCTAATCGACGATATTTTTGCCAAATAAAATTGCACTCTCTCCTAAAAGCAGTCTTAAACTGATACAACCGTCGTATCTTTTGTAGGTTCTTTGCACTTAAAATAATAGTATTACCACCAAAATCCTCGTAGATGTCCACTTTGGTCTGTTTATTGTTTATGTGTCAAACCACCAAAATCCTCGTAGATGTCCACTTTGGTCTGTTTATTGTTTATGTGTCAAACCACCAAAATCCTCGTAGATGTCCACTTTGGTCTGTTTATTGTTTATGTGTCAAACCACCAAAATCCTCGTAGATGTTCACTTTGGTCTGTTTATTGTTTATGTGTCAAACCACCAAAATCCTCGTAGATGTCCACTTTGGTCTGTTTATTAATTATGTGTCAAACCACCAAAATCCTCGTAGATGTCCACTTTGGTCTGTTTATCGCTTATGTGTCAAACCACCAAAATCCTCGTAGATGTCCACTTTGGTCTGTTTATTGCTTATGTGTCAAACCCCTTGTTACAGAAAAAACCCACGATGTAATCAGAATCCGATACTTGGTGGGCTTTTTAAAACGATGTTCACTAAGTATCTTTAGATATATGTAGCGAATATATTTAACAAAACTGAATCTTTGTGAAATCTAAAATAGTACGATCTTCTATTTAAAAAAGTAAATAAACAGATCAAGACATTTTGAGAAATTCAAACTTCAGTTCAGTCATTGTATCCACAACTCTAGCGCAGCTATATCGATGACAATGTTTTGCATAAATGCAAAATATAGCTGTTCATATATGCAGTGCCACTATGGATTCTAATGGGAAAGACACATGGCATATCTACCCTAATCTAGTAAAGAAAAGAATAAAAAAGATAAAATTTATATTATGAATGATGAGCAGTTATTTAAACATAACAACAAAATAATGAAAACTGTCTTGAAATAGAAACATGAGCAATATTAAACTGAAAACTACATAGAAATGAAACACTTTAATTTTGCAAGTGCATTCAGAGGGCATACTCTACAGCATTTTACCTAAGGGTTATCAAGAATCCAAACGTCAGACGAGCTCTGTCGTAAGTAAATGTAAGCGCACATAGTTTAGAAATTTAAACAAGAAGATACAAAAGGACTGAAGTAAAAACAATATGTATATTTTGTAAATTAGAAATAGAGGATGAAGTTCACTTCTTACACTATGGCCTTATAATGGGCATCATAGATAATTATTGTACAAATTAAACAAAAAACATTTACAAAGAATATCTGTGTCTCAGTAAAGTAGAATGTTTTTCTTTAGAATAGATTGCCAGGAATGTATGTATACCTTCGTGGCATAGCTTATATACGAGACGTTCAAGCAGAATGAAATTACAGAATATACAAAAGAGAAAAAGACAATTAGTACTAATTACTAATTAGCATTAATACTAATACAAAATAACTGCTCAAAATGCATATTGTTACCTACACGAAAAAGAAAACTATTTTTAAAATACAAAGGACAAGGTATGGACTAAGAACCTTCCTTGAATCAGATAAACACTACATAGATTTAATTTTCCAATTCTACACACCTCTAGTAATAACCGATTCCCATTTGTGACATTCATCAGACACCTGACCCCCTCCCCCCCGACCTTATTCATACAAGTGATTGCCATTTGGACCATTCTTCAGACACCTGACCCCATGCCCATATTCATACAAGTGATTGCCATTTGGACCATTCTTCAGACACCTGATCCCCTGCCCATATTCATACGAATGATTGCCATTTGGAGCGTTCGTCAGACACCTGACCCCCTATCCATATTCATACAAGTGATTGTCATTTGGAGCATTCTTCAGACACCTGATCCCATGCCCATATTCATACAAATGATTGCCATTTGGAGCATTCTTCAGACACCTGACCCCATGCCCATATTCATACAAATGATTGCCATTAGGGACTCTCCTCAGACACCTGCCCCCCTGCCCATATTCATACAAATGATTGTCATTTGGGACATTCCTCAGACACCGGACCCCCTGCCCATATTCATACAAATGATTGCCATTTGGAGCATTCTTCAGACACCTGATCCCCTGCCAATATTCATAAAACTCATCAATTTTAAATTGTGGTGTTGTATGTGCAGTGGGCGCGTGTGATGCTGCTTCAAGAAGGGGGTTACATGTAGCAAGAAAGTTTCATAATATTTTTAATTTTACTTATTTGATATAATATACTACGCATCTGTCTTTCACGGTTGTTCATACTTTGTATAAAGATATCTGACTTTGACTTTGAGAGTATATCTTAGTATCATGCTATTTGAAATCTTACTAAAGTAAATGGACAGTGATAAAAGCACCAACAATTTTATTAGAGCTAATCGTCGTGCAAAGCATGTCCATCCAAGGCACAATTACTACTGTAGCACATCAATCCACTGCTAAAGGTATATAAAATAAGCTTAAATAAAAAAAACATATTTTACTGGCGCCGTAAGACCTGGAGGGAGGGTATTATTGTAGAAAAGATAAATATTTTCTGGTTCAGACCTACTAGCCGTACTATTTAAAATCTTACCAAAATAAATGAAGGCGATATAATGCTGCAATTTTGTTTTGAAAGATCAGCAAACCTGATTCATTTTAGTGAATAATCATGCTCAGCACGCGTACCTTTGGTAACCATAGCGTCACAAACACCATGTTAGGGGTAAATTCAAAACTGAATGTGAATGTTTTGGCAAATAAACAACCATGTACATTTTTAATGATTTTTGCGAGAAAAAAAATCTTTTAGAATGATTATGTATGGACGGATGGGTGAAGTTTTGGAACCAAACAAAGAAGATTTTTTGTCCTAGTGGCAGTTGATTAAATACTAGTACTTTTACCTTTTTGTATTTACCATAATGCTATCTAGATACTATCTCCACTTGAAATTGATTACAATGTATAGTTTCCTACGTACTAATTTGAAGTCATGTGGTCAAAATACACTTCATAACCTCAATTAGTCACATTTGACTTTCCTTTCAAAACTTAATGGCGAAAGTTCGGTTTCAGTTTGCACACTGTATATCGATTTTTAAAAGGCATGTGTCGACCCTCGTTGGAAATAACATTTTCTGGAGATAGGCGTTGTTTTGTGGCGCTGAATGATTTGCATTCTATATATCCTGACATTATCTTGTGCCACTCGTGTAGCACATATCCAACCGATCACAAACGTAATATTTTACATTCAAACAAGTTAACTACTGGTAGCATATCCCGTATAATACAACTATTTCTCTCATTCATAAACTCAAACAAAAAAAATCTTATTATCCTTTTGTGATTGATGTACCTAATCTCCTATAATATCGATGTGGCATACAGACGAAGAGTGACTGATATGACTAAAGCTCAAGTTCGTTAGTTTAAACCTTCAGTTCTTTCACGCTTTGAATGATTAAGCAAACTTTTCTTAACACTTCTTACCCAGAGTAACCCCGTATCCCGCTATGACTAGTTATCTCTGGAATCAGTGGTATGGAAAACCAAAGGTATAATTACGAATGAGATGCAAAATCAAAAGCTCTCCAACAGTAGAAGATTGGTGATTTTGTTACTAATTGATTCATAAAGTTACTGTGGTTTGTCTCAGTCAAGTTCATGAGGAATGTGTAAAGAAATTAATTAAATAATACAAATAATAAAACATAAGATTTGTCACGTAGAAATATCTATCACAAAACCTCATGAAAAATTTCACACATTCACGGAGGGAAGGGAGAGGGAGGAGTGTTATTAAATGGCTAGATGGAGAGCAGGGGGTCAAGAAACTCTGTTTAATTCCCACACGTTAATTTATATATCCATATCATATGGCTTCAATCATCAAAAGACGACTTTTGGCTTTTCGTCCAGAAAATATCCACCTCGAGGGATTACTTGCTCTTTATTGGGTAACAGTTCTTAGTTAGTTGTTAGATAGTTACGTTGATTGATTGATTGATTATTTAATTGATCGATAATACGAAGGTTTAATATATTGAAAAAAATCGATTCAATTCAATCAAAACTTTAATTGCATTAAACACAGTGCTTAAAGCGAACAGAAGGTAAAATACAAATTACATCTATAGATAACCTTATATATATATATATATATATATATATATATATATATATATATATATATATATATATATATATATATATATATACTTGTGTGTGTGTGTGTGTCCAGAGACATTGTGAACGACCGTAAATTGGCAGGCATTCTGTTGCGGAAAGTCGATGTGATCTTCATAATTGTGTCTTACTGAAAAAATATTCACTCACCAACAACATATCATTTTCATTGTGCATTTCATTGGAGGAGTCCAGTGATCTTCAACCTATGGCAATTTGATGAATTCTTATATACACAGTCAGCAATCATTTTTTGGGCAATTAGTGACAGGGTATTTTCTGCCATATTTTTCTTTGTAATTATCCTTATATGGGGATCGTGATTAAACTAAGACTAGCAAAAGAAATGCACACACCAGCCTATGCCTTTTTGTGATTTTTGTATTGCTTGGATACTTAATATGTCAAAATGTCAGTTTTTAAAGAAGTTGAATACTGCAACATTTCACCAAAGATCATCATTTAAGTGTAATATTCACAGTATTAAAAAACAAATAGCATTTTTATAATCATTTAACTATGCCCCCCTCCACCCACACTTCCCCAAGGGATGTAACTCATGCTGATCGATCAGGTTAGTCGTTATTTCTGATCAATAAAGAGCTGGATGTACGATAAATTTATCCATTGATACTAAACGTAGCGGGAAATCGCTTGTATGGGAACCTAATATAGACACTCGGAGTTTTCTTTAGAAACTGAACCGGATGGCCACCAGCTGTCAATCGCGCGTTGGAAAATATGATTTGTACATTTTAATAAAGATATGAAATACATCAATAAGTCTCCACTACATGACCCCAAATACTCGAGACTTAGGAATAAATTTGCTTAGCAACATTCTAATTGAATAACTAGGAGAAATGAACTATCAATATTAAACGAACTATCAATATTAGTAAGTTCAAGGAGGGTGGTCTCACAGTACAAACAAGGTGACGTGCCAAAGAGCAAATTCCGGTATTTATACACTTAACTGCAATTTTCGGTATTTATACACTTAACTACACTTTTAGTATTATATCGAGAGTTTTGAAATTGTGTTAAAGGGAATATAATTCCAATTATAAAAAAATCGGATAGGCACACATGTGTTTTGGATTTAGTGTAGAACCGATTTAAAACCACACTGCCTTTAATATTTTACCTTAACAAAATAATAATTTGAATAAGAACAAATTAAACAAAACAAAGATTTTATCATATCTTTGAATCAGAAGGGATAAAATTGTATGCTGTCCAATTTGGCATTTACATCTACACAGTGAATTCAAAGAAGCGATTGCAGTCAAAACTAACATAGAACCGGACTTAGATTACAAGTCCAACGCACTACCAACTGAGTTACCGAAGCTCACCAAGAAATATCATGACTATAGGCAATAATTGACTCCTACATGTTCTTCAGTAAGATAGGGACAGTGGTTGTTCAGGGAGTCAACAAAATTATTAGATTTTTATATATGCCGAGTGGTATATTTGTTTTAAACGCATTATACCGATCTAAAGCAGTCTCGAATAAAGATACATCGAGATGAAATCGGGAATAATAAGAAATTAAATCATAAGAAAAAAATCAAACAACAAAAGAAATCAGATAATTCTAGTAATTACACGTTAGAAACTGTGTCTTTGGCACTTTGATTGAAATTAGCATTGCCGACTTCGATCGACCAGGTATGTTAATTTGGAATACAATTATTCCATTAGCAACGATCATAACTTTGGATAAATGTGAAACCATAACGTTGCAAGGAAGAACAAAAAAAATGACCCTAGTTAAAACTACGTTTAATGACTCTAGTTAAAACTACGTTTAATTACTCTAGTTAAAACTACGCTTAATTACTCTAGTTAAAACTACGTTTAATGACTTGCTAACTGTAACTTTTGTACATTTATATTTTTTCATGTTCAGTTCTTCAGGGCACACACATAATTTCGTTAGCGTAGGACGAATTGATAACTCACTCTTTATATATTCTCACTTAAATACAATAAAAATGCAGTATGTACTACATCAAAGCATGTTCACAAGCCCCTCAGTTCAAACTATTAAATTCGTCCTTGAATGCGTAAATTAGTTTTTCCTTCCTTGTGTCTGCTACAAAATGAGTACGATATATTTACTTCGCAGATCCTCGACATTCTGCATGCATAAAACTCGCTTTGGTTGACAATTTCTTCGAAACTGCACAGCATTTAACATGAAAGGTAAAATTACGATAATTTAAAATGGACAATGTGTTGACATTGATCCTGGTGAGTATGTGCTAAAGAGTGATGCGAACAGAGGAAGAAAATACTTCGCATCATATATTCGTTTAAATAAGTTAGAAATGCATGTGACTGCAGACATATACATGTACTTCCAGTCAGTTTAAAAGCGCACATGGCCCCATTTTTAGACAGCATGTCCAAAAGTTAATAAGAGAAATTAACTAATAAGGAAAAAAGCTTAATTTTCCTAATTTCCAACTATCGTCTTGAAGAAAATTATTATAGTTTCAGACTTAAGATAGCCGAGCTGGAGTTACTGTTCCTACACTACACATCCATCTACTGTAAATCTATTTGATAATACTGTTCCTACACTACACATCCATCTACTGTAAATCTATTTGATAATACTGTTCCTACACTTCACATCCATCTACTGTAAATCTATTTGATAATACTGTTCCTACACTTCACATCCATCTACTGTAAATCTATTTGATAATACTATTCATGCAGTACAAATACATCTATTGTAAATCTATTTGATAATACTATTCATGCAGTACAAATACATCTATTGTAAATCTATTTGATAATACTATTCATGCAGTACAAATACATCTACTGTAAATCTATTTGATAATACTATTAATGCAGTACAAATACATCTACTGTAAATCTATTTGATAATACTATTCATGCAGTACAAATACATCTATTGTAAATCTATTTGATAATACTATTCCTGCACTACACATCCACCTATTGTAAATCTATTTGATAATACTGTTCCTACACAACACATACATCTATTGTAAATCTATTTGATAATAGTATTCCTGCCCTACACATCCATCTACTGTAAATCTATTTGATAATACTGTTCCTACACTACACATCCATCTACTCTAAATCTATTTGATAATACTGTTCCTACACAACACATCCATCTACTGTAAATCTATTTGATAATACTGTTCCTACACTATACATACATCTATTGTAAATCTATTTGATAATACTGTTCCTACACTACACATACATCTACTGTAAATCTATTTGATAATCTGTTCCTACACTACACATACATCTATTGTAAATCTATTTGATAATACTGTTCCTACACTACACATCCATCTACTGTAAATCTCTTTGATAATAGTATTCCTGCACTACGCATCCATCTATTGTAAATCTATTTGATAATACTGTTCCTACACTACACATCCATCTACTGTAAATCTATTTGATAATACTGTTCCTACATTACACATCCATCTACTGTAAATCTCTTTGATAATAGTATTCCTACACTACACATCCATCTACTGTAAATCTCTTTGATAATAGTATTCCTGCACTACACATACATCTACTGCAAATCTATTTGATAATACTGTTCCTACACTACACATCCATCTACTGTAAATCTATTTGATAATACTGTTCCTACACTTCACATCCATCTATTGTAAATCTATTTGATGATACTGTTCCTACACTACACATCCATCTACTGTAAATCTATTTGATAATAGTATTCCTGCACTACACATACATCTATTGTAAATCTATTTGATAATACTGTTCCTACACTACACATCCATCTACTGTAAATCTCTTTGATAATAGTATTCCTGCACTACACATACATCTACTGCAAATCTATTTGATAATACTGTTCCTACACTATACATACATCTATTGTAAATCTATTTGATAATACTGTTCCTACACTACACATACATCTACTGTAAATCTATTTGATAATCGGTTCCTACACTACACATACATCTATTGTAAATCTATTTGATAATACTGTTCCTACACTACACATCCATCTACTGTAAATCTCTTTGATAATAGTATTCCTGCACTACGCATCCATCTATTGTAAATCTATTTGATAATACTGTTCCTACACTACACATCCATCTACTGTAAATCTATTTGATAATACTGTTCCTACATTACACATCCATCTACTGTAAATCTCTTTGATAATAGTATTCCTACACTACACATCCATCTACTGTAAATCTCTTTGATAATAGTATTCCTGCACTACACATACATCTACTGCAAATCTATTTGATAATACTGTTCCTACACTACACATCCATCTACTGTAAATCTATTTGATAATACTGTTCCTACACTTCACATCCATCTATTGTAAATCTATTTGATGATACTGTTCCTACACTACACATCCATCTACTGTAAATCTATTTGATAATAGTATTCCTGCACTACACATACATCTATTGTAAATCTATTTGATAATACTGTTCCTACACTACACATCCATCTACTGTAAATCTATTTGATAATACTGTTCCTACACTTCACATCCATCTACTGTAAATCTATTTGATAATAGTATTCCTGCACTACACATCCATCTATTGTAAATCTATTTGAAGATACTGTTCCTACACTACACATCCATCTACTGTAAATCTCTTTCATAATAGTATTCCTGCACTACACATACATCTATTGTAAATCTATTTGATAATACTGTTCCTACACTACACATCCATCTACTGTAAATCTCTTTGATAATAGTATTCCTGCACTACACATACATCTACTGCAAATCTATTTGATAATACTGTTCCTACACTATACATACATCTATTGTAAATCTATTTGATAATACTGTTCCTACACTACACATACATCTACTGTAAATCTATTTGATAATCTGTTCCTACACTACACATCCATCTACTGTAAATCTCTTTGATAATAGTATTCCTGCACTACACATACATCTATTGTAAATCTATTTGATAATACTGTTCCTACACTACACATCCATCTACTGTAAATCTCTTTGATAATAGTATTCCTGCACTACACATACATCTACTGCAAATCTATTTGATAATACTGTTCCTACACTATACATACATCTATTGTAAATCTATTTGATAATACTGTTCCTACACTACACATACATCTACTGTAAATCTATTTGATAATCGGTTCCTACACTACACATACATCTATTGTAAATCTATTTGATAATACTGTTCCTACACTACACATCCATCTACTGTAAATCTCTTTGATAATAGTATTCCTGCACTACGCATCCATCTATTGTAAATCTATTTGATAATACTGTTCCTACACTACACATCCATCTACTGTAAATCTATTTGATAATACTGTTCCTACATTACACATCCATCTACTGTAAATCTCTTTGATAATAGTATTCCTACACTACACATCCATCTACTGTAAATCTCTTTGATAATAGTATTCCTGCACTACACATACATCTACTGCAAATCTATTTGATAATACTGTTCCTACACTACACATCCATCTACTGTAAATCTATTTGATAATACTGTTCCTACACTTCACATCCATCTATTGTAAATCTATTTGATGATACTGTTCCTACACTACACATCCATCTACTGTAAATCTATTTGATAATAGTATTCCTGCACTACACATACATCTATTGTAAATCTATTTGATAATACTGTTCCTACACTACACATCCATCTACTGTAAATCTATTTGATAATACTGTTCCTACACTTCACATCCATCTACTGTAAATCTATTTGATAATAGTATTCCTGCACTACACATCCATCTATTGTAAATCTATTTGATGATACTGTTCCTACACTACACATCCATCTACTGTAAATCTCTTTCATAATAGTATTCCTGCACTACACATACATCTATTGTAAATCTATTTGATAATACTGTTCCTACACTACACATCCATCTACTGTAAATCTCTTTGATAATAGTATTCCTGCACTACACATACATCTACTGCAAATCTATTTGATAATACTGTTCCTACACTATACATACATCTATTGTAAATCTATTTGATAATACTGTTCCTACACTACACATACATCTACTGTAAATCTATTTGATAATCTGTTCCTACACTACACATCCATCTACTGTAAATCTCTTTGATAATAGTATTCCTGCACTACACATACATCTACTGCAAATCTATTTGATAATACTGTTCCTACACTACACATCCATCTACTGTAAATCTATCTGATAATACTGTTCCTACACTTCACATCCATCTATTGTAAATCTATTTGATAATACTATTCCAGCACTACACATCCATCTACTGTAAATCTATTTGATAATACTATTCCAGCACTACACATCCATCTACTGTAAATCTATTTGATAATACTATTCCTGCACTACACATCCATCTACTGTAAATCTATTTGATAATACTGTTCCTACACTTCACATCCATCTATTGTAAATCTATTTGATAATACTGTTCCTACACTACACATCCATCTACTGTAAATCTATTTGATAATACTGTTCCTACACTACACATCCATCTACTGTAAATCTATTTGATAATACTGTTCCTACACCGCACATCCATCTACTGTAAATCTATTTGATAATACTATTCCTACACTACACATACATCTACTGTAAATCTATTTGATAATACTGTTCCTACACTTCACATCCATCTACTGTAAATCTATTTGATAATAGTATTCCTGCACTACACATCCATCTATTGTAAATCAATTAGATAATACTGTTCCTACACTACACATCCATCTACTGTAAATCTATTTGATAATACTGTTCCCACACTACACGTCCATCTACTGTAAATCTATTTGATAATACTGTTCCTACACTACACATCCATCTACTGTAAATCTATTTGATCATACTGTTCCTACACTACACATCCATCTACTGTAAATCTATTTGATAATACTGTTCCTGCACTACACATCCATCTACTGTAAATCTATTTGATAATACTGTTCCTGCACTACACATACATCTACTATAAATCTATTTGATAATACTGTTCCTACACTACACATACATCTACTGTAAATCTATTTGATAATACTGTTCCTAAACTACACATCCATCTACTATAAATATATTTGATAATACTGTTCCTGCACTACACATCCATCTACTGTAGATCTATTTGATAATACTGTTCCTACACTACACATACATCTACTGTAAATCTATTTGATAATACTATTCCTGCACTACACATCCATCTACTGTAAATCTATTTGATAATACTATTCCTGCACTACACATCCATCTACTGTAAATCTATTTGATAATAGCATTCCTGCACTACACATCCATCTACTGTGAATCTATTTGATAATAATATTCCTGCTCTACACATCCATCTACTGTAAATCTGTTTGATAATAGCATTCCTGCACTACACAATATATCTACTGTAAATCTATTTGATAATACTATTCCTGCACTACACATCCGTCTACTGTAAATCTATTTGATAATAGTATTCCTGTACTACACATCCATCTATTGTAAATCTATTTGATAATACTGTTCCTGCACTACAACATACATCGATTGCAAATCTATTTGATAATAGCATTCCTGCACTACAAACTATATCTACTGTAAATCTATTTGATAATACTATTCCTGCACTACAAAATACATCTATTGTAAATCTATTTGCTAATACTATTTGTGCAAAAAACATACATCTATTGTGAATCTATTTGATAATAGTATTCCTGCACTACAAAATATATCTACTGTAAATCTATTTGATAATACTATTCATGTAGTACAAAATACATCTATTGTAAATCTATTTGATAATATCATTCCTGCACTACAAAATACATCTACTGTAAATCTATTTGATAATACTATTCCTGCACTACAAAATACATCGATTGTAAATCTATTTGATAATACTATTCCTACACAACAAAATACATCTATTGTAAATCTATTTGATAATACTGTTCCTACACTACACATCAATCTACTGTAAATCTATTTGATAATCTGTTCCTACACTACACATACATCTATTGTAAATCTATTTGATAATACTGTTCCTACACTACACATCCATCTACTGTAAATCTCTTTGATAATAGTATTCCTGCACTACGCATCCATCTATTGTAAATCTATTTGATAATACTGTTCCTACACTACACATCCATCTACTGTAAATCTATTTGATAATACTGTTCCTACATTACACATCCATCTACTGTAAATCTCTTTGATAATAGTATTCCTACACTACACATCCATCTACTGTAAATCTTTTTGATAATAGTATTCCTGCACTACACATACATCTACTGCAAATATATTTGATAATACTGTTCCTACACTACACATCCATCTACTGTATATCTATTTGATAATACTGTTCCTACACTTCACATCCATCTATTGTAAATCTATTTGATGATACTGTTCCTACACTACACATCCATCTACTGTAAATCTCTTTGATAATAGTATTCCTGCACTACGCATCCATCTATTGTAAATCTATTTGATAATACTGTTCCTACACTACACATCCATCTACTGTAAATCTATTTGATAATACTGTTCCTACATTACACATCCATCTACTGTAAATCTCTTTGATAATAGTATTCCTGCACTACACATACATCTATTGTAAATCTATTTGATAATACTGTTCCTACACTACACATCCATCTACTGTAAATCTCTTTCATAATAGTATTCCTGCACTACACATACATCTACTGCAAATCTATTTGATAATACTGTTCCTACACTACACATCCATCTACTGTAAATCTATTTGATAATACTGTTCCTACACTTCACATCCATGTATTGTAAATCTATTTGATAATACTATTCCAGCACTACACATCCATCTACTGTAAATCTATTTGATAATACTATTCCAGCACTACACATCCATCTACTGTAAATCTATTTGATAATACTATTCCTGCACTACACATCCATCTACTGTAAATCTATTTGATAATACTGTTCCTACACTTCACATCCATCTATTGTAAATCTATTTGATAATACTGTTCCTACACTAGACATCCATCTATTGTAAATCTATTTGATAATACTGTTCCTGCACTAGACATCCATCTACTGTAAATCTATTTGATAATACTGTTCCTACACTATACATCCATCTACTGTAAATCTATTTGATAATACTATTCCTACACTACACATACATCTACTGTAAATCTATTTGATAATACTGTTCCTGCACTAGACATCCATCTACTGTAAATCTATTTGATAATACTGTTCCTACACTACACATCCATCTATTGTAAATCTATTAGATAATACTGTTCCTACACTACACATCCATCTACTGTAAATCTATTTGATAATACTGTTCCTACACTACACATCCATCTACTGTAAATCTATTTGATAATACTGTTCCTACACTACACATCCATCTACTGTAAATCTATTTGATAATACTGTTCCTACACTTCACATCCATCTACTGTAAATCTATTTGATCATACTGTTCCTACACTACACATCCATCTGCTGTAAATCTATTTGATAATACTGTTCCTGCACTACACATCCATCTACTGTAAATCTATTTGATAATACTGTTCCTGCACTACACATACATCTACTATAAATCTATTTGATAATACTGTTCCTACACTACACATACATCTACTGTAAATCTATTTGATAATACTGTTCCTAAACTACACATCCATCTACTGTAAATCTATTTGATAATACTGTTCCTGCACTACACATCCATCTACTGTAAATCTATTTGATAATACTATTCCTGCACTACACATCCATCTACTGTAAATCTATTTGATAATAGCATTCCTGCACTACACATCCATCTACTGTGAATCTATTTGATAATAGCATTCCTGCACTACAAAATATATCTACTGTAAATCTATTTGATAATACTATTCCTACACTACACATCCATCTACTGTAAATCTATTTGATAATAGTATTCCTGCACTACACATCCATCTATTGTAAATCTATTTGATAATACTGTTCCTGCACTACAAAATACATCGATTGTAAATCTATTTGATAATAGCATTCCTGCACTACAAACTATATCTACTGTAAATCTATTTGATAATACTATTCCTGCACTACAAAATACATCGATTGTAAATCTATTTGATAATACTATTCCTACACAACAAAATACATCTATTGTAAATCTATCTGCTAATACTATTCCTGCAATAAACATACATCTATTGTGAATCTATTTGATAATAGTATTCCTGCACTACAAAATACATCTACTGTAAATCTATTTGATAATACTATTCATGTAGTACAAAATACATCTATTGTAAATCTATTTGATAATATCATTCCTGCACTACAAAATACATCTACTGTAAATCTATTTGATAATACTATTCCTGCACTACAAAATACATCGATTGTAAATCTATTTGATAATATTATTCCTACACAACAAAATACATCTATTGTAAATCTATTTGATAATAGTATTCCTGCACTACACATACATCTATTGTAAATCTATTTGATACTACTATTCCTACACTACAAAATACATCTATTGCAAATCTATTTAAAAATACTATTCCTACACTACAAAATACATCTACTGTAAATCTATTTGATAATAGTATTCCTACACTACAAAATACATCTATTGTAAATCTATTTGATAATAATATTCCTGCACTACAAATACATTTACCTTAAATCTAGTTGATAATAGTATTCCAACACTACAAAATACATCGATTGTAAATCTGTTTGATAATACTATTCCTGCACTACAAAATACATCTATTGTAAATCTATTTGAAAATACTATTCCTACACTACAAAATACATCTACTGTAAATCTATTTGATAATAGTATTCCTGCGCTACAAATACATTTACTGTAAATCTATTTGATAATAGTATTCCTACACTACAAAAGACATGGATTGTAAATCTATTTGATAATAGTATTCCTACACTCCAAAATACATCTACTGTAAATCTATTTGATAATACTATTCCTGCACTACAAATACATCTACTTTAAATCTATTTGATAATAGTATTCCTACACTACAAAATACATCTACTGTAAATATATTTGATAATACTATTCCTACATTACAAAATACATCTACTGTAAATATATTTGATAATAGTATTCCTACACTACAAAATACATCTATTGTAAATATATTTGATTAGACTATTCCTACACAACAAAATACATATATTGTAAATCTATTTGATAATACTATTCCTACACTACAAAATACATCTACTGCAAATCTATTTGATAATACTATTCCTACACTACAAAATACATCTACTGTAAATCTATTTGATAATAGTATTCCTGCACTACAAAATACATCTATTGTAAATTTATTTGATAATAGTATTCCTACACTACAAAATACATCTACTGTAAATCTATTTGATAATACTATTTCTACACTACAAAATACATCTACTGTAAATCTATTTGATAATACTATTCCTACACTACAAAATACATCGATTGTAAATCGTATATTGCAATTCTGTTTGTTAATCAGACGAAACAGGAAATCCATAGCGACTGCAGCACTTAAAGTAACTGTTACAATGTCAATTAAAAAAAGTGCAAACGCCTTAAGAAATATCATATTTGCGAAAAAGTTATCAGAGATTCTTTGTTTGCAGTCGATTTTCATAGCTTAAATGCATAATAGAAAATATTCAATATAAACTCTAACAGTCGGTTGATCTAAACAAAAATGAAAATTGTCCAATTCCATTAAATTCGCCCGTCTGACTTCCTGTTCTTGGTAATGTGACACTATGCATTTGAGCATGTAGCGGCATAACCCCGTTGGGATATGTAAACTATTGGTATCATATAGATTGTAAATGGGTCTTTTTGTTCAGTTTGCAATCTTGATGCCGTATGTTTGGTAAATCAAGGGCTTCTAAATCGCATATTCAGAAATGAGTAATAGCAGAATCTTTAGGATTGGTACAAAAGCAGCATTATTGCAATTGTGTTTTGAACAAGCAGTAGCTGCAATTCGTTTCACATGCTCGGGATTTGAAAAGTAGTGTTTTATTGCATGAAAATCCCCCTATCGAGTTTATCAAGCATGCCAACAAACTTGTAATTCTCGACATAGATTTAAAAACTAATCGGCATCTTCATTTTCTCATGCATTGTCTTTCAAGATTATAAACCAGATTTTAAAATAATGCAAGGCTCATAAAGAGAAACCGCACATATCACTATCTGGGTAATTGTTTATATATTTTTCAAAAAAAAGAAGAAAATCAGCATCTATTTAAGAGAGGACAGGTTTGTTAATGGCATTCATTCAAGTCTGCTTAATAAGAAAAAAAAGCGGTGTACCCATCGTGACTTTTTCAACAAATATAATTTTCATTGTTGGATGCCATCTATTTTGGCATCATATGTTCAGGTACCAACAATGGGATGTTGTTTGAGGTTTCCATTGCAGAAATGTGGGATTTGATCTAAAATGGATAATTCATTTTTATAAATATTAGTAAGAGTTTGTCTTTGGACTTTCAGATATTCTTATCAAACAAATCTGATGGAGAGTTTTGTTTCTTAAAAGCAACTTATGCAGGAGTCAAAAGAGCATTACAGATGCAAGTGAAAGACAATCAGAACTTTTGAGTATACGAGCCGCTCAGAAAAGTAATGGGGTGTCACTCATTATACTGAATGCTTTCTCAGTATCTGTCAAACAATTACATACATTGCAAAACGTACCCGACACAATTGTTAATTCTACCAATTACTCCTGATGCAATGGATGAAAATCAGAGCCAGGTCAATAGTTAACCAGTCATTATTCCTGTCGTTTAGTTCCGAAGATTACAAATAATCTAATGTAAAATGATAAATATTCGTGAAAGATTTAATTTCCTTTATTTTTTTTTTCCTTTTTTTCGCCGCGAATAACAAAATATCCAAGAAACTGAATCCCCTACGAAAGTATTGCATATTGGTAGGTAAGGCAAACAATGTGAACCCAAGAGAAAAAAAAAACTGGATCGGCATGAAAAATAGCATGCGCGAAGTTTACTCAATGAAACACTTTCAATAATATTCAGTAGTGACTGCATTATACTGCCAAATATTCCTGTCACTTTTTATCATACACACAGAAAAATATTACATGATACTCAGTAGTCCCTGCATTATACTGCCTAATATCCATGTGTTCCTTTTTATAATACACACAGAAAAACATTACATGATACTCAGTAGTCCCTGCATTATACTGCCCAATATCCTGTGTTCCTTTTATTTCATATTTTTTACCTCACTATCTTAATCGGTTTTGCAATGGTGCTCGAAATCTAAATTCTTATTAAAAAGGAATTCCACACAATTAGATTTCTTGTGGAAATTTATAGAAATATATGAAGGTACTCTTCAGGCAAGTGATTTTGTAATGCATACAAATTTCAGTGGTACGATCATTTAGTGACTAAATTTTCAAAGTCTTCATTACAGTAATATTACCCTTTTATTGTATTCATAGGATATCGAATAAACTGCCAGAAAAAAATTGTCTTCAATAACTCTGTGAATAGTGAAACTCGCTTTGATGAGCAGTTATTCAAATTTTTTGTTTGGTGTCATTTCTGGTAAGATTTTAAATATAACATTATGATATACAATAATGAATTAATGATGAGAATTTGGAATATTTTGTCATAGGAAGTGTATTAGGTTACGCCAATTTAGGCTCATATCATCTCATTGATCTCTCGGTATTGTTTTCCGAAATGATCTGGTCAGTTTCAGAACATTCGTCAAAATAAAGAGAAATACGCACCTCACAATAAGGTTTATAGTCTGGTTAGATAGTTATGTACCGAGAAGAAATGTGAGTGGAAACAAAGTCAGTTTGGAGCAAAGAATTGATTTTTATATTTAAAAATAATAATTTATTTATCGATTTGAAATACCCTAAGAAAAACTTTTCAAAATCAGTGAAGGTTTATAATTGAATGGTACTTGTATTTTGCTCCTCGATAAATGTGCAAATGTTATTTGTAACCGTGTCAATTTAAACAAAATCTGCAAAAACACGGAAATTTATTCAGTGAAATTTTAACCAGCTTCTGGCCTATTTGATTCTGCCCGATGGCTTTGTTTGGATCGAGTCTTGATGTTTAAATATTTTTTTTCTTCTATATAATTAGATTATATCTTTATTTGAATTTTTCGATTAAACTTTAAATTTAATGTTTGTCAGAGCATTTCTATTATTTACTAAATTTGAAACAGAGAAAAATTTAAAGTTGCATTCCGATTCTCGCGGTGCTTCGTGACATCTCTGCAAAAATTGGGTGGAGATCCCACGGAGCCAAGCGAGAGGTCTGGTTTATGCAATTAAGTTGCATCTCATCTTAAGGTCGATTGTTTAAAAATCTAATATAACGAACGTGCTCTTTGCATCTCCAGATTATTTTATACATTTGTCTTCATCGAAATCCACCTAGATTTATGTTTATTTCTAAAGGAAAAAAGTATAAACTGCACTCATTAATCCTTCTGTTTTTAAACGAAGCGCACTTTAATGTATGGGTATCATATTCTAAACTTAGGTGATGTTCATGTATTTGGTTTTGTTTTTAACTGGGTTCATACATGAAATCATCCTCATCTACTTCAAGTCTTCTCAGAAAATAGCAAATGTTTTGTCTTTATAATAGTTTTCGATCACGAGCTGATTATGCTTGCGTCCCAGTGCAGAAAAAAAAGATGTACCAGAGGAATACCAGTCCTGTTGACACTTAGGAAGGCAATTTGTTTGGCAAATAATAAGTACATAAATAAATAAAACTGAAGCCAAATCAGTATTACAGAACGGTTGCTGTGCTGGTCCATCAATACAGTCATCCAAAGATATGACTGCGAAACATAGACCGTGATAGATATAGTTAATGTAAATATTACAAGGAGATTGGATTGGAAGTTGTGCAGTTTTCTATTTGTAGAGGAAGTGGTAAGGTGACGATGGTTATATTGTAAATTGACTTGAAAAACAACATGATTCAAATAGTTATTGTGCTGAAATTAAATTGTGTGGGTCCAACATTCATCAGCCGTAACTCCACTAAATAAGGACCAGAAAACTATAATCAATTTCCGCTGAGATTATATCAATTTTATTTAAAACCAATGATAATTAAAGGAATTGTGTGGAAACAAAAGAGTGTAACTCCAAAAATCAGAGGCTATAACTCAACTAAATAATGATGCAAAACGTCGAAAAGCAATCTCAGTCAAAGCTTCATAAACCTAAAGTCGTAAAGGGGTTATCGCGAGGAATGGAAAGTGGGTGATTTTGGTTTTGTGGGTTTAACACCATTTTACAGCATAATAGGCTATACATGGCGGCCAGTGTATTTGGTGGAGGAAGAATCCGTAAAAAAAATACCGGGAAGAACCACCGACCACGGGAAGCTACTGGCAAGCTTTGTCACATACCCAACGCTGGCCGAGCCGAGACTCAAACCCATGCGGACAGAGGTGGGATGTCAGTGATCTGTAAAGACGAGCGCCTTATGCCACTTGGCCACCCAGGGTCCCCCGAAAGTGGGTGAGCCCGACAATCATGGGCAATAACTCTGCCAGAAGATGATGCTGCAAGCTGAAAATCTAACTCCGAAACACTGACAAGCAAACTCATCAATATCAAGCTGCATACTTAATTTGTTTAAAATACAATAATAAATACAAGAGTTATTGTGCAGAAACGAAAGTGGTTGTGTCTAACAATAAAGGACCTTAACTCTGCTAACTTGTGACGTAGAATGTTGACAAGTTCTGCGAAATCTTCTCGATTTCAAACTTCTACATAATTTGGTTGAAATGCAATATTAATTAAAGGAGCTATTGTGCGGCTACAAAAGTGGATAGGAAAAAATCAGGGGCAATAACTCCGCTAAACGAAGATGCAGAACGCTGACAATAAAATTCCTGTAAGTTATCATAAATATCAAGCCGCGTGCCAAATTGTGTTGAAATGCAGTGATAATTGGCGAGTTATTTTGCGGAAACTAAAGTGGATAAATGCTTGAGTCTAACAATCAGGGGTTACATCATCCATAAAAGATGCCGTAGAATGCTGAAAATCAAACTCATTGAAATGCTATAAGAATGAGGTGATTCTTAATGCGGAAACAAACATATGATTATCGAACAATCAAGGGCTTTAAATCTGCTCAAACATTGAGCGGCTTACAAATAACGCAAAATTAATGAAGGTAGTTATTGCCTACGAAAGCAAAATGGATATGTTTGCCAGTCAGGGGCTACAACTCCGCTAAACGACAACGCTGACAATCGATCTCCGACAATGTCTTATCAGTATTAAACTGCTTGCTAAATTTAGTTGAAATGCAGTCCATATTAGCAGAGCTTCTTGTGCTTAAATGAAAGTAGGATGGACGAAAGGATGGACATGCCCATTTTAGTATCCGCAGGGTTGAACAAGAAGAGGGAAACGATAATAATGATGATTTAAATATAAGGCAAATATGTATTAATAAAAGAAAAACCGTTTTTGAGAATGAAAAAGTAAGTGCAAAAACAAGCGACTGATCCTTCATTTTTTATTTTTTATCCTCTAACAAGTGCAAGCTCTTCAAAGTTATATTTTATTTCTAATAAATGAGAATGAATCCTGTTTGTATAAACTATTTTATGAACCACTGTTTCTTTCCATTTCTCTCAAAATGTTGGAGTAACTCAAAGCATCATAATTTGAGCAGTACGCCGATCGCCGCATCAAGTGTTTGCAGAGTTTAAACAAATATGACATCCCACTTGAAGCTTGTAAAAAACTTGCATGAGGAGTCGTCTGGTTTTGCCGACAACCGCTGTGTATGATAGTAACTCCTTTGCACCATCTCTACAACCAAACATCTCAAATCATTTTCATACATTAAAAACATGTTCCCTATAATCCTTTGTCATCACCCGTTGCTTCTCGACAAGTTTGGTTCGATAATGGAGACAGGCTAATTGAATGAAAATTAAGTGTTGATAATGATGAAAGCAAACTATTATGAAGCGTGAAAAACCATTAAAAGTTATCGGTGAACGTGAATTGACGATGCGTGAGAATAATTCTCTGTTCCTGAATGGGGAAATGGGCATATGGTGTTCTTTGAGGCCAAATGAGCCCCGAGGGGTGATTTAGATCTTTTTGACCACGATTATATGTATTAAAAAGCATCGCTTTATATTAAAATGTATCATTTATAGCTTACGTGTTTGTCTCTGTCAAAAATTTTAAAGCATGATGATGTGTGAACTAAATATTGACTTTCCCAAGAAAAATTTCAAAAGCAGTTTTCGGATAACTGATCCAGGAATTCTTGGGTTTATTTGGTTATAAAGATAAAAAAAAAAAACAAAAAAAAAACAAAAAAAAAAACAAGGTATATAGCAACTTCTGATTGCCGTGTGAATTTAATGAAACTGGTATGATGGGGGATACTTGACAATCAAAAAAGACAATCTTGTATTCTCAATACATTTATAAATCCTGATAAAACCCGAATTGTTTGACTGACTTTATACCTAAAGAACTTAACTATTGTTACAATTCTAATGACGAATGCCGTCAAGATGTATAGGTCCTGTGATGCCTATTTGGGAATAATCACTCCGAATATAACAACAAAGATCATCAGCACATGGAAGCGTTACTTAATTTTATATTCTATACTTGTCAATCTTAATTGTTTGTGTTACATTTCTGTGTATTGTGTACGATGTGTATTTGTTTTGCTTCTTAGTCCGCAGTTTTACGTTTTACAAACAATTGTTTTATTTGATCATTGATGTTGTTATGGAAACGTGACATAAATTCAAGACCCTCTACTAAGAGTGACATTCTTCTGTATTCTTCGTTAATTTTCTTGAATAGTGTTCATTTTATACAAAAGAGGGTCTTACATGAGTGTTCATTTGATATAAAAGAAGGTCTTAAAATAGTGTTTATTTGAGATAAAGAAGGTCTTAAAATAGTGTTCATTTGATATAAAAGAAGGTCTTAAAATAGTGTTCATTTCATATAAAAGAGGTCTTAAAATGGTGTTCATTTGATATAAAAGAGGGTCTTAAAATGGTGATCATTTGATATAAAAGACGGTCTTAAAACGGTGATCATTTGAAATAAAAGAGGGTTTTAAAATAGTGTTCATTTGATAAAAAGAGGGTCTTAAATTCATTTGTTGTTGATATAAAGTTTATGAAAAGAGTTTAATAATATTACATGCCATTAGCTGCTTGCAGTGAGTGACATTTTATATTTAACAACTAGTTATTGTTTCAGATGCTATTAGGGATTTTGCTTTATTTCATGATGCTGCTATGTGGCGTTGCTAATTAGTGTAAAGTCAGAGTGTAGCGAACGACTTTTACCATGCGACGCAGTGACTCTAATGCGAATAAGCGTTATGTGATAGTATATTTTAAATTGTTTATGCTTTTATGTATGTTTTATTTGTGCTGGGTTGAAATAATATATCGTGTGAGTTGGTATTGTGTTAACTTACACAGAATCATAAATCTTAAATCACGTTACCGATTCTTAAAAAAACCAAGCGCGGTTAACTTCCGTTTCATCATCATTGCAATCCGTTATTTATCTTGCTGTAGTTGATGGTAAAATGGCTAATTCACGGAGTTCTTTTTTAATAATAAATACAAACTACCGGAATAATACTCAAATACACAATCTATTCGCAAATGAATGACTTGGAATTGCTAGGTTTGCTAGGAATATAGCACTTTTTTATAGTCTGCGAGAAAACTAAAAGATAACGGAAATTACTCTCTGAACTGGCCGCCAGTTTTGTGCCGAAATCGACTGTAATTTTAGTACACTCTAATAATTTCGCAGAATGGTGCTATTCTAATTATGGACGTGATCTCGTATTACGGACATCGTATTAGAAAATACAAACATTTAAGGGTTGTACAATTTGCTCCCAAACTGGAATTATGGTTTTCGATAAAAATAGAAGATAAAGAAAACGCCAGTATCAAACTATCTTAAGCATACTTTAACGAGTCCGTGTTCAGTCAGTATCAGAAACGGCGGATTTCTTTAAAACATAACTGTAGGTTATAATAGGAAGTATTTGAAGTATATCGCTTCATGTTCGTTTCAAGTATTTTAATTTTTTTATTGTTTACATAATCTTATATACACCCACACAACAGTATTTAATCAGTAATTTACGGCTGATTTTGGTACATAATATATATTCATTCTCAATTATTTCTCGGGAAAGGGTGTAAATAGCGCAGCTATTTCGTCCCAATTTTTTGTTTTTGTTTTTTTATTTCATTGATCATTGACTGATTTTCTCATTTTGACTACGTAATTTCTTGGTTTAAGACCCTCTAATTTTCGTTCATTATAACTTGTCATTCCAATCATTCACTCATAATGTGCATTACTTCCTACTCTGTTGCAGTCATTAGTAACCTCAAAAAGCTGGCAACAGGATCGGGCATGCAGAACTGGTCTGGTGCGCCCTCTAGTGTCTGAAGGCACCAATCGTGGAGGCAACCTTTTTGCCCTAGGATGTGTCCCGTGTTGATTTTACAGCTGAGAAATTTTTCAACTTTTTAAACGAGTGTGGTTTATATAAAAAATTAGACTTTACATTTTTAGAATTTTATCCTTTGGGGTTTTATCTTTGTTTTGTGTGATTTTTTGGGGGTGGGGTGGGGTGGTGGGGTGGTGGTGGGAACAGAAACTTACTGGGCACTGTATAGACAGGATTGTACTGATGTGCTGTTAAACTCTATACAATTATTAATACATACTATTCAATAAGTCAAAGTGTCTTAAAAGTCCTACAGTTGTTTAATATTTATTGAAGACAAAAATGGATGTGTCGGCATTAATTGATTACTTCTAATACCTAATGTTATGGCATACAACCGTTAATCATTGCCAGATCTTAGACGTTATTTATACATATTATTTTCAAAATTATCTAGACTTCCTATTGCCTATTGCCTGCTCAATTGGGCTATTTTTAACGGCAAGACACACGCCAATCAATGATTACAACTATTACACGTGTATAAGATGTAATCAAACTGTCAAACAAATGCGTCACATGCTCTCGAAAGCGGACCATTAGCTGTTTAAGTATATACTATTGCAATAAATCACAACAAATTTGCATTTACATTACGTTGAATTGCATTGATTAAAATAGCTGTACCAGTCCACATACAATATCTTGTAATTTTTTTTACTTTTTATTTTTTAATTTTTGTTTTGGTCAGATACTCACTTTCGTGGATGACGTGGTTGCTACAAACCAAAGATTTAAATACCCAAAGAACAATGACCCTCTTTGGAACCAATAGGATTTCCTTTCCAACAGATAAATTTAAGTACCGACGAAAATGAAATATATTGCAAAAACCTCGAAAATCGATACCCAGGAAATCGATACCCAGAAAATTGAAACCCATGAAATCGATACCCAGAAAATTTATACCCAGGAAATCGATACACAGAAAACCGATACCCAGGAAAATAGATGAATTAACAGTATATTAAAATACTGGAAGTTATCATAAACATCAAAGGCTGGAAGTATGGAATAATACAAACTTAATTTTTAAACAAAATACCTTTTTTCTTCTTCCCACACCTGTTTCTTGCCTTTAAGATGCAACTTTTATTGTTATTTTTTTTCTTGTTTCTTCAAACATCAGTTAGTGACATTAATTATTTGGCATAATATATACAATTAGACCACGTTTTAATCGAAATATTTTTTTTTTTACAAATTCTCACCTAATTTTTGATGTTTTAATCGGGTGACCAAGTGGTAACTTTAATGTGCGATTACGTTTTGTATCAAGGCAGGTTGGATTAATTAGTCATTTGAAGTATGCCACTTTACGCCTATCTATCAAATTGAAGGCATACATGATTTATATTATTGCATGACTGTCCCTTCGCGCCATCTGTCACATATTTGTTACATTTACGTTATATTTGATTACAGATTTACTGCACATCTCAAATCAGATAGGCTCCTAGGCTTTGGATATATTCTTTAATCACCTGTTTCAGAACATATGGTGTAGCTTATCGTTCCATCTCAAAACTTGCTCCAAAACAGCTTAAATGTTAAATATTAAACACTTTTACCTACGTGTGTGGCCGACAAAACGAATTGAACTATTTATTACTACATATTTCAATAATTATTGCAACAGCAAGAAAAATAAAAATTCACTTCTTAAATATTTTCACTCACATTTACATCGATATTAAAACATATTTTTTTCTCCAGTGCTTTCTACTTTTTCTATATAGGTTTTTATTATCGATTAATAGCACCCATCCTTGGTCCATCCCCATCCTACCCTGCATATATATATATATATATATATATATATATATATATATGTATATATAAATATATATATATATATATATATATATATGTATATATATGTATGTATGTATTTATATATATATATATATATATATATATATATATATATATATATCTTTTCATCTAAAAGAAATATATACAAGCCAAAGTGATAATTTCTCTTTTAAATAATCACTGGACAAAAACATTTTGTCTTTTTTGGGAAAATCGGCGATAGATCATATCTGTGATGCAACTTTATTACATCTTGTCAAAGAAATGAAAGAAATGGGATAAATTTAAAGTTAATGAAGTGAAAAATGCTTACGTATTACATATATTTAGCTGAATGTACATTTCTTTGCACATTACAACGTGTTTTACAGAGTATTCAAGAATGCTAAAGAAATAAAACAACTAAAAATACTATTTATATGGAAAAATATAAAGCTCTGGTCGTTTATTTAACGCTGCAAATTATAATGAATAAATCACACTAACTGTCAATCAAATTTCAAAATTGCAATAAAACTGAATTTTTTTGTCTAATTCGCTGTTTTGTAAATGTCAATATCATCTCATGAAAATATATGCTTTACCTCCATTAGGATTTAAATGTGTACATCAATAATTTAGAGCTAATAGGAAGGGGGGGGGGGGTTGTAATACCAGTTTGATATTGATTGTTAGAATGACAGTATTAATAAATCAATTTCTTGCTTATTTCATTTTCTTCTGTTAATTGTTATCTCCAGTTATGTGACACACGCACAGAACGAAAGCGACACAATGAATCGGAAAGGGAAGGGATCAGGGCTGAGTTTATATCCCTCATTCTTTTCAGTCTCACACTGTTTCCTGGGATCGAAGAAGATAAAAATGCTTAATCCGATAATTTAAAGGTAATTTCGCCACTTAATATCCTCACAATAATAAAATCAAAGGTGATAAGGTAAAAATCATATTTTGTTGTTCAAGCTTGCTTTAAATACGGTCAAGAGGACGTAAATCCAGTTTAATATACAACGATTTAGTGTTAACTACCGTACGACAACCTTGTATGATTTAATATACAACGAAACCGACTGTAATTAGTGCGAACGACCGTACGACAACCTTGTATGATTCTGGATCAATAGAAAAGACAATCTCATTAAAATAAAAAGCCATTCTAGCGTTTAGAATGGATCCAGTAGATCGACGAATAACATAATCTTCAACAAAATCTATTTATCGGCTGATATCACGAATGTCGTCGTTCTTGAATAATCGTATGTAATAATAATAATAATAATAATAATAATAATAATAATAATAATAATAATAATAATAATACGGTCATGTATTCTGCACATCGAAGCCGTTTTCAAAAAGGGAGACATCGGTATAAAAGATTTGTATTAAAAAAAATGCTTGAAAAAGAGAGACGTCCACTTAAAACATGATAGACTTATGCGGATCTTGCCTAATCAAGGGAGAAATATTACTTTGAGCAGATAAAGTATGATTATTTATTACATATGTACAATTTCTTTACGTATCGGAAAAGAGTCATACTTTTAGGGTAAAGCTATTACTTAAATGAGTCATACATGATCTTAAAATTAATGATATGGGTTTATTTATTGTTTTATATATTATGTATTTCCTTAATATTTGGAAAGAGTTTCAGATCGGGTAATAGACAATGCAGATAAATAGACTTTCTTAAGCGCATAACAGAAAATAGCTTTTTTAACTTATTTTAAATTCAGATCATAATAATTGTACATATACTTGCAATATTCACATGTTTATAAATAATGTGTCATGAGGTTAGTGTCTATTTACACAAGTACCCTATACAGAAATCATAAGAGATGACACTATGCAGGGTGAGTAGGTAGGGTAGGTCAAGAATCGTGTTATCTATGCGGATTTGTTTTTAAATATATGACATAATACTCATATGACAGACCCCCTGAAGTTGGATAGTTTTATCCATGGTAATATAACAATCCATTTGAATGGCCGTCTGCTATCAACATCCCTCAGCTCCTAGTCCATTGGACCTGATGGATTGTTGGTGGCTGGTATAAACCACCGTATACTTCCGTCTGTACGTCCACAAGGTGTCCTTAAAACAGTAAATGCACACAAGAGCCTGTAACTTAATAGATAGTGTCCAATGTATATGGATTTCAATCAATTTAGAAAGGCTTTGTTACTTCGTGTTATTCCAACTGATCATTTTTACTTCTTTTATGAACAGTTCATGACTATGTCGACAACCCCTACCAGGTTCTGATTTTTCGGCCTCAAATATAGAAAAGTCATTAAATCAACTGGTCATTGAATTCTTTAGATGCAAAGGATGTGCATTTTAAAAAATCTTTATTTTTGAAACTCTAACATTGCAGAAGTTCTAACTTATGAAAGAAAATGTTGTTTTCTATGCCATGTTATTTACATAAGAAATTAGCATATTCGTCAGCAGTGATATCTGTATTTCTTTAAAGAGGGTCTGAACCTATTGGAGAATATCTTTGTCAGTATCATCTACTTTTATTCTAATATTTGAATCATCTTCCTCCGCTTCTTCTCCTTCTCCTTCTTTTCCTTAATTATTTACTACATCATGAATGGACTGTACATCTTTTTATCTATATTACTGGCATCGATTTAAGGCAACAAATAATATGATACATCTGGATCAAACAGGATGTGTTCAATCTCCTCTGTCTTATCCCATATATGTGCATTACTTTCAGTTGTTGTAATGACTCCTGAAATATTCTTTTTTGCCATCATTCACGGTTTCTATTTCCTCCACATCATGCATGGCCATTGGTGCACAGTTTTCATCTAGAGCCAAGTGTTCTTGCTGAAAATCAAAAGTTTCCATTGCTCTTTGTTTAGAATTTATTTGAAGGACCGTAATTATGTTAGTCTAGTCCAGGTGCATCTTATTCCCTGTATGACTTGCTTGTTAAAACTTGCACAAGCACACTCTTCATCGGAGGTCATTTTCACTTGAACCCATTCCAAGTCTTCATGTTCTTTTAGATAGTTTACTGCATATGAAGTCTAATTTTCAATCAAACAGTGGACGATATCAAGTTGGTACATCTTTCAAATCCTCTGGAATGTCTTTGATAGTGATGGACTTGGTGCAAAGATCATTTGTTTTCATATATTCAGGTTGAGGGTATGTTTTCGGTTTGATTTGGACAAGATTGTCCTTGAAGAATACAAGATGGGAGTCTCCGAGATTAACCAAATGTTCAGAAGGAGAGACGTTACGTGCATTTATATAATAGAGTAGATATGGTTTCAAATAGGTCTTAAAGTGGTAAATGGTTTCAAATAGGTCTTAAAGTGGTAAATGGATTCAAATAGGTCTTAAAGTGGTAAATGGTTTCAAATAGGTCTTAAAGTGGTAAATGGTTTCAAATAGGTCTTAAAGTGGTAAATGGTTTCAAATAGGTCTTAAAGTGGTAAATGGATTCAAATAGGTCTTAAAGTGGTAAATGGTTTCAAACAGGTCTTAAAGTGGTAAATGGTTTCAAATAGGTCTTAAAGTGGTAAATGGTTTCAAATAGGTCTTAAAGTGGTAAATGGATTCAAATAGGTCTTAAAGTGATAAATGGTTTCAAATAGGTCTTAAAGTGGTAAATGGATTCAAACAGGTCTTAAAGTGGTAAATGGATTCAAATAGGTCTTAAAGTGGTAAATGGATTCAAATAGGTCTTAAAGTGGTAAATGGATTCAAATAGGTCTTAAAGTGGTAAATGGATTCAAATAGGTCTTAAAGTGGTAAATGATTTCAAACAGGTCTTAAAGTGGTAAATGGTTTCAAATAGGTCTTAAAGTGGTAAATGGTTTCAAATAGGTCTTAAAGTGGAAAATGGATTCAAATAGGTCTTAAAGTGGTAAATGGTTTCAAACAGGTCTTAAAGTGGTAAATGGTTTCAAATAGGTCTTAAAGTGGTAAATGGTTTCAAATAGGTCTTAAAGTGGTAAATGGTTTCAAATAGGTCTTAAAGTGATAAATGGATTCAAATAGGTCTTAAAGTGGTAAATGGTTTCAAATAGGTCTTAAAGTGGTAAATGGTTTCAAATAGGTCTTAAAGTGGTAAATGGATTCAAGTAGGTCTTAAAGTGGTAAATGGTTTCAAATAGGTCTTAAAGTGGTAAATGGTTTCAAATAGGTCTTAAAGTGGTAAATGGTTTCAAATAGGTCTTAAAGTGGTAAATGGATTCAAATAGGTCTTAAAGTGGTAAATGGTTTCAAACAGGTCTTAAAGTGGTAAATGGTTTCAAATAGGTCTTAAAGTGGTAAATGGTTTCAAATAGGTCTTAAAGTGGTAAATGGATTCAAATAGGTCTTAAAGTGGTAAATGGTTTCAAATAGGTCTTAAAGTGGTAAATGGTTTCAAATAGGTCTTAAAGTGGTAAATGGTTTCAAATAGGTCTTAAAGTGGTAAATGGATTCAAATAGGTCTTAAAGTGGTAAATGGTTTCAAACAGGTCTTAAAGTGGTAAATGGTTTCAAATAGGTCTTAAAGTGGTAAATGGTTTCAAATAGGTCTTAAAGTGGTAAATGGATTCAAATAGGTCTTAAAGTGATAAATGGTTTCAAATAGGTCTTAAAGTGGTAAATGGATTCAAACAGGTCTTAAAGTGGTAAATGGATTCAAATAGGTCTTAAAGTGGTAAATGGATTCAAATAGGTCTTAAAGTGGTAAATGGATTCAAATAGGTCTTAAAGTGGTAAATGGATTCAAATAGGTCTTAAAGTGGTAAATGGTTTCAAACAGGTCTTAAAGTGGTAAATGGTTTCAAATAGGTCTTAAAGTGGTAAATGGTTTCAAATAGGTCTTAAAGTGGAAAATGGATTCAAATAGGTCTTAAAGTGGTAAATGGTTTCAAACAGGTCTTAAAGTGGTAAATGGTTTCAAATAGGTCTTAAAGTGGTAAATGGTTTCAAATAGGTCTTAAAGTGGTAAATGGTTTCAAATAGGTCTTAAAGTGATAAATGGATTCAAATAGGTCTTAAAGTGGTAAATGGTTTCAAATAGGTCTTAAAGTGGTAAATGGTTTCAAACAGGTCTTAAAGTGGTAAATGGTTTCAAACAGGTCTTAAAGTGGTAAATGGTTTGATCGACTGCTTTCGTGAGACATATGTCTCCATTTCGCAGGCTCTGGTTTATAATGGCAGCTGATGTGAAAACAGATGTGATGTCATGGTAGATAATGAATAACTCGTACGTGATAATACATTGAATGAGACCATTGTAATTTCTGTATAGGGGCCCTGGGTGGCAGTATGGTCTAAGGCGCTCGCCTTTACAGATCACTGACATCTCACCTCTATTTGCGTGGGTTCGAGTCTAGGCTTGGCCAGTGTGGGTGTGTGAGAAAGCTTGTCAGTAGCTTCCCGTGGGTCGGTGGTTTTTCCCGGGTTCTTCCTCCGCCAAATATAATGGCCGCCATGTATAGTCTATCAAGTGCTGAAAAATAGCGGAAAACCCACTAAAGCAAACATCTATTAAGTATGTTCAGCGTTGACTCGGAATGGCAATATAAAGAGATCAGTTGTGTTGTATACAAATCTGATCCTCGACGTCTGAGGATGTCTTTGTTCAGTAGTTTGTTCTAATAAATACTGTAGTGGTAAAGAAACATGTAGGCGTCGTTCTCTAAGTGATTTATTGTGGTTCGAAGCTAGCCACCTTTCTCCTTTTTAAAACATTGGAAACCAATTGAGCCAGGAAGATTGCATTCCTCTTGTGGGTCTTGGACATCTAGACAAGATAAAATGGACACATAATGGAGTCTGAGGTTTCCAGATTTCACAGGATTTCTGGCAAAAAAAAAAGCTTGCCAGGAGGAACGCATCCTTTGGGAAAGACAAGTATGACATGGATATAGACGTGGTGGCTTCGCTTCAGACACGCACGTATTAATATAGAGATAGCATCATATTGTTTCAACAATATGTCACACTTCGTGTAATTCGATGTCAACATGTATCCCTGGTTTATATACACAAATTTGTGCACTCCCCCCACCCTCCACCCCCGATATTTTCAAAAACCGGAGAACATGTACATCTCTATTGGTATTTTGTATGTCAGTTTCTTTTTTCTCCGGTAGATGTTATTTTTTCAGATTGATTGTGATTCCGTTTATTGCACCAGCAAGCAATCTTCAGAGCAATATTCCTCTGACACAATTTCAAACACAGCTGATTGAGTTATTGATCCTTTTCTGCCAATTCTTTGCATAATCTCAAGAATGACCATTTTCTTTCCTGCTCATCTTCATAGTCAGGTATTTCGTTCTTACAAAAGGAAGTAAAATGTCACTCGGATAATTGAATTGTACTCCATTCACAATGTGAGAACTGTGTTTTATAATCAATAATTAACTAATGAATTTCGAAGGCGTCAAATTGTAGCTTGTCAGATTTTTCATCATATAGACCCTGAATCAAAATATCATGTTATGCTAATCGGTGATTCAGGTTCCATGTTGATCTGTTTCATCTGTTGGAAGATATATCCTGTGTCTATCGTTCTAAGAGCTCACCACCACAAACATCTTTGCAAATCTTGAAGTCATGATAATGATGAATTATACACTGAAAGAAAGATGGTAATGAAACCAATTTATTTTATTATGTCTGTTTTATCCTACCAGCATTATGTCTTAGTAATTCTTATAAAATAGTTTCCATTTTTCACATTTTGTTTCCTGTTTCACATTTTGTTTCCTGTTTCACATTTTGTTTCCTGTTTTACATTTTGTTTCCTGTTTCACATTTTGTTTCCTGTTTCACATTTTGTTTCCTGTTATGAGTCTAATGATACGATTTTGAAGCAACTTTACAAAATCATCAATGGCTATGAAAGTTTCATCTTCACTTTTATTGAAGTGTAGAGATTCCAGCGATTGTGTGCAGATGAAGCCTGGCGAAGAATGAAATTACTATTAAATTATCTCACAATAATAATTAAGTCAGATTAGAGATACACTAAATAGTTTGGTACCAGGGAACATATATTGGAATATAAGAGACTAAAATTATGATTGATAAAGGAGATGAGAGATCGGCAGAAAGATAAGTTAGAAGAAATTGATTGTAATAATATAACAATTGCTCCTAACAATTATTTGCCAGAGTGTTATATGCAAAAGGTTTGTGTCAAATCGCCCCTAATAACTATTTGCAAGAGTGTTATATGTAAAAGGTTTGTGTCAAATCGCCCCTAATAACTATTTGCAAGAGTGTTATATGCAAAAGGCTTGTGTCAAATAGCTCCTAACAACTATTTGCAAGAGTGCTATATGCACAAGGCTTGTTTTGGCAATAATTGTTGCAACAATGCTTACATAAACTTTGAACATTCTAAAGTTGCTTTCAAAGAATATATATTAATGAACATATTGTATATTAATGTTGTTTCAATTTACGCATCTAGCCATATAATCCTATCTACTAATCATAAGCTTCAGATATGGCCAGAGACAATATCATGCTGTAAGTACATTCGTCTCTTTGATGTAATTTGACCAAGAAATAATGAAAATATGAGAAAACAATAAAGCGAAATGTATGCTTGATGTTCTTATTTGGGAGGGAGGGTTTTATTGTACATGAATCTCCATCCAGCATTTTGTTTTAAAGAATAGCCTAGTTTCGAGGATGAATCTAGACTGCATGTATAAAATCAAATCCAATTTTTCTCAATAATTAGTATGTGCACATGTACTTCTAAAAAAATGTAATTAGTATGTGAACATGTAATTCTATAAAACAGTAATTAGTATGTGAACAGGTACTGCTATAAAAAAATAATTAGTGTGTGAACATGTACTTCTATAAAAATGTAATTAGTATGTGAACATGTAATTCTATAAAACAGTAATTAGTATGTGAACTGGTACTTCTATGAAAAAGGTAATTAGTATGTGAACAGGTTCTTCTATAAAACAAACAGTAATTAATATGTGAACATGTAATTATATAGAAAAGTAATTAGTATGTGAACAGGTACTTCTATAAAACAGTAATTAATATGTGAACAGGTACTTCTATAAAAATGTGTTTAGTATGTGAACAGGTACTTCTAAAAAAATGTAATTAGTATGTGAACAGATACTTCTATAAAACGCAATTAGTATGTGAACAGGTACTTCTAATAAAACAGACCCATGAATAAATTGCACTTTAATGCAGTAATTTCTCATCATATATGTTCCATTTCATGATGTTCAAGGTCAGATCTACTTTTGAAGCAAATATTGTTTTTAATATAAATCAGTAATCCACCACCCGAACAGGTTCAACAAAACGTTTTTATAGATTATTGAAATCCTGGTAGGAAAATGTTATTATCACAGACCGAAAAATTATGCTTAGATTTTTGACAAACAGATTATGTCATTAAAGCTGAGCTCTAATATCGTCAAGATTATATCTTACTCCATTGATATATTTACATGTTCAAGTTTAATGTTGGATTGAATATTAGTATTCTTATCAGTGGGATGTGTTGTTTTTCTTTGAACTACCCAAGTTCTATTATGGATATCCCTGGAACTAACTTAATTAGTTATACTAACTATTTTCATATATTTGGAATAGGAGAATATAAATGGACCAGGGATGTAATAGTCTTTTTCCAGTAGAATATAAATGGACCAGGGATGTAATAGTCTTTTCCAGTAGAATATAAATGGACCAGGGATGTAATAGTCTTTTCCAGTAGAATATAAATGGACCAAGGATGTAATAGTCTTTTCCAGTAGAATATAAATGGACCAAGGATGTAATAGTGTTTTAAAATAGAATATAAATGGACCAAGGATGTAATAGTCTTTTCCAGTAGAATATAAATGGACCAAGGATGTAATAGTCTTTTCCAGTAGAATATAAATGGACCAAGGATGTAATAGTCTTTTCCAGTAGAATATAAATGGACCAAGGATGTAATAGTGTTTTAAAATAGAATATAAATGGACCAAGGATGTAATAGTCTTTTCCAGTAGAATATAAATGGACCAGGGATGTAATAGTCTTTTCCAGTAGAATATAAATGGACCAGGGATGTAATAGTCTTTTTCCAGTAGAATATAAATGGACCAAGGATGTAATAGTCTTTTCCAGTAGAATATAAATGGACCAAGGATGTAATAGTCTTTTCCAGTAGAATATAAATGGACCAGGGATGTAATAGTCTTTTTCCAGTAGAATATAAATGGACCAAGGATGTAATAGTCTTTTCCAGTAGAATATAAATGGACCAAGGATGTAATAGTCTTTTCCAGTAGAATATAAATGGTCCAGGGATGTAATAGTCTTTTCCAGTAGAATATAAATGGACCAAGGATGTAATAGTCTTTTCCAGTAGAATATAAATGGACCAAGGATGTAATAGTGTTTTAAAATAGAATATAAATGGACCAAGGATGTAATAGTCTTTTCCAGTAGAATATAAATGGACCAGGGATGTAATAGTCTTTTCCAGTAGAATATAAATGGACCAAGGATGTAATAGTCTTTTCCAGTAGAATATAAATGGACCAAGGATGTAATAGTGTTTTAAAATAGAATATAAATGGACCAAGGATGTAATAGTCTTTTCCAGTAGAATATAAATGGACCAGGGATGTAATAGTCTTTTCCAGTAGAATATAAATGGACCAGGGATGTAATAGTCTTTTTCCAGTAAAATATAAATGGACCAAGAATGTAATAGTCTTTTCCAGTAGAATATAAATGGACCAGGGATGTAATAGTCTTTTTCCAGTAGAATATAAATGGACCAAGGATGTAATAGTCTTTTCCAGTAGAATATAAATGGACCAAGGATGTAATAGTCTTTTCCAGTAGAATATAAATGGACCAGGGATGTAATAGTCTTTTTCCAGTAGAATATAAATGGACCAAGGATGTAATAGTCTTTTTCCAGTAGAATATAAATGGACCAAGGATGTAATAGTCTTTTCCAGTAGAATATAAATGGTCCAGGGATGTAATAGTCTTTTTCCAGTAGAATATAAATAGACCAAGGATGTAATAGTCTTTTCCAGTAGAATATAAATGGACCAAGGATGTAATAGTGTTTTAAAATAGAATATAAATGGACCAAGGATGTAATAGTCTTTTCCAGTAGAATATAAATGGACCAGGGATGTAATAGTCTTTTTCCAGTAGAATATAAATGGACCAAGGATGTAATAGTCTTTTCCAGTAGAATATAAATGGACCAGGGATGTAATAGTCTTTTTCCAGTAGAATATAAATGGACCAAGGATGTAATAGTCTTTTCCAGTAGAATATAAATGGACCAAGGATGTAATAGTCTTTTCCAGTAGAATATAAATGGACCAGGGATGTAATAGTCGTTTTCCAGTAGAATATAAATGGACCAAGGATGTAATAGTCTTTTCCAGTAGAATATAAATGGACCAAGGATGTAATAGTCTTTTCCAGTAGAATATAAATGGTCCAGGGATGTAATAGTCTTTTTCCAGTAGAATATAAATGGACCAGGGATGTAATAGTCTTTTTCCAGTAGTATATAAATGGACCAAGGATGTAATAGTCTTTTCCAGTAGAATATAAATGGACCAAGGATGTAATAATCTTTTCCAGTAGAATATAAATGGACCAGGGATGTAATAGTGTTTTAAAATAGAATATAAATGGAATAAGGATGTAATAATCTTTTCCAGTAGAGGTAGTTAGATGCAAAGAATGAGCATTCGTTTTATTATTTTAGTCAATTTGAAGGATAACTTTGTATCATTCTCCATTTTAGTTAAACTGAAGGATAACGTTGTATAATTTTCCATTTTAGTTAAACCGAAGGATAACTTTGTATCATTTTTCATTTCAGTTAAACTGAGGGATAACTTTGTATAATTTTCCATTTCAGTTAAACTGAAGTTTAACTATGTATCATTCTCCATTTTAGTTAAACTGAAGGATAACGTTGTATCATTTTCCATTTTAGTTAAACCGAGGATAACTTTGTATCATTTTTCATTTCAGTTAAACTGAGGGATAACTTTGTATCATTTTCCATTTCAGTTAAACTGAAGTTTAACTTTGTATCATTTTCCATTTTAGTTAAACTGAAGGATAACTTTGTATCATTTTCCATTTCTTTGTCTATTTAAAAAATTTAGTAAATAAGTACATTGTTAATTTCATCGCTACATTTGCTGGCATTATATGCTTTCTCATAATGGAAAAGTTTTAATAAAAATAAAATATATAAAACTTGTGGGTGCTATCTGTGTCTTTGAATGTGAAAGCACAAACTTTACTTCTATACGTGTATATATGGGGAGGTAAATTTTATTTATGTAAATATATACAGTTTTTAGTTGTTTGCAGGTACGATTGTCCAGATGAAAGCTCTATATTTCTAAATAGTGCTTTTGTATGAAAATTGCAAAGGAAAATCATTGATATGATGGCAACATACACTTGTCTTCTTTCAGGACGACCTTATAGCACATCCAATATTCTAGACCTTTGAAGTTCTAATCACGATGTCTTGAATGTTCTTCAAAAGGATGACCGTTTATATTTCAAATCAGTTTTAATGTTAGATAGATTTGGCATTCCTCATCATTGTATATTAAGGAATACAAAGACTAATACGTATGGTCATAGATCATTCGAAACGTGTAAGTCCCTGAATCTATTCATCTTAAACGTACCTATGGCAAGTGAAAGATACAGAACAATTCACGTTTAAAAATGCGTCAGTTATTAATTATGTTATGCCATCATTTGAAATCCTTGAATGTATCTCTATTTTCAAGTTGAGAAATTTGAACTATTATTTTCTGATGGACATCATTCAATCAGTTTTTAGCTTTCTTATAGGAATAATAACTTTAATGAAGAAACAATTTAAATTGTGTCAAAAGAATATGTAAGATGAGATAAGATAAAATGTAACAACTTTGTAGATAATATTGATGGAACAAAGATCAGACTTATTGCAGATCTGATAACAATTGAATAGGTGTTGATTCTCTGAACCAGGAAATGTTTGATGGAATGTGTGGTATGATTTCCGACGTATTTAAAGTATCGGCTGCGGAAATATGTGGTTTTAGAGAAATATTTATGAAGCTAAGGACGAGCAATATAAAGAGTTTGGTAAGGAGTTCAAAAGTGTCAGGAGTAAGTACCACTTAGCATGAAGATTGCACCGATAGCAAAGAACAGTAGAGTCAGAAACTGAACAAAAGCACGCAAGCGGACTGTATAAAAAACAATGCTTCATTTCATTAGCAAACACAAGGCTAAAAGTAGCGAAAACTAAGATATATTTGTAAATCAGACCCGTAACATATTGGAAAGCAATTAATAGTATTGGAGAAAAGAAAAATAGTCTGGATATAGGTATTAATGTGTTTTAGGAATACTTAAAAGATCTTAATCAAGCTTCTGTTTAAATCAAAATAACGATTTTTAATGCAACATTACCAACCAAAAATGAGATATTAAATAGGTCTGTTACTCGATAAAAAGTACACAAGGGGCTATTACTAGTGAAGAAGTACACAAGGGGCTATTACTCTTGAAGAAGTACACAAGGGGTTATTACTCTTGAAGAAGTACACAAGGGGTTATTACTCTTGAAGAAGTACACAATGGGTTATTACTCTTGAAGAAGTACACAAGGGGGTTTTACTCTTGAAGAAGTACACAAGGGGCTATTACTCGTGAAGAAGTACACAAGGGGCTATTACTCTTGAAGAAGTACACAAGGGGCTATTACTCGTGAAGAAGTACACAAGGGGTTATTACTCTTGAAGAAGTACACAAGGGGTTATTACTCTTGAAGAAGTACACAGGGGCTATTACTCGTGAAGAAGTACACAAGGGGCTATTACTCGTGAAGAAGTACACAAGGGGCTATTACTCGTGAAGAAGTACACAGGGGGCTATTACTCTTGAAGAAGTACACAAGGGGCTATTATTCTTGAAGAATTACACAAGGGGTTATTACTCTTGAAGAAGTACACAAGGGGTTATTACTCTTGAAGAAGTACACAAGGGGTTATTACTCTTGAAGAAGTACACAAGGGGCTATTATTCTTGAAGAAATACACAAGGGGCTATTACTCTTGAAGAAGTACACAGGGGGCTATTACTCGTGAAGAAGTACACAAGGGGCTATTATTCTTGAAGAAATAAACAAGGGGCTATTACTCGTGAAGAAGTACACAGGGGGCTATTACTCTTGAAGAAGTACACAATGGGTTATTACTCCTGAAGAAGTACACAAGGGGGTTTTACTCTTGAAGAAGTACACAAGGGGCTATTACTCGTGAAGAAGTACACAAGGGGCTATTACTCTTGAAGAAGTACACAGGGGGCTATTACTCTTGAAGAAGTACACAAGGGGCTATTACTCGTGAAGAAGTACACAAGGGGCTATTATTCTTGAAGAAATACACAAGGGGCTATTACTCGTGAAGAAGTACACAAGGGACTATTGCTCTTGAAAAAGTACACAAGGGGCTATTATTCTTGAAGAAATACACAAGGGGCTATTACTCTTGAAGAAGTACACAAGGGGGTTTTACTCTTGAAGAAGTACACAAGGGGCTATTACTCTTGAAGAAGTACACAAGGGGTTATTACTCTTGAAGAAGTACACAAGGGGCTATTATTCTTGAAGAAATACACAACGGGCTATTACTCGTGAAGAAGTACACAAGGGGCTATTACTCGTGAAGAAGTACACAAGGGGCTATTATTCTTGAAGAAATACACAAGGGGCTATTACTCGTGAAGAAGTACACAAGGGGCTATTACTCTTGAAGAAGTACACAAGGGGCTATTACTCGTGAAGAAGTACACAAGGGGCTATTACTCGTGAAGAAGTACACAAGGGGCTATTACTCGTGAAGAAGTACACAAGGGGCTATTCGAAATCTTACAAATTGTAAAGGGGTGAGTATAGAGACTAGACCACATCATAAATGAGGATATAAAATCTACTGAACCTCTTTTTCTTTCATTCATATACTTCCATTTTCAATCTAGTTTTCTTATAATGGCATTATCCTAGAGTCTTGGGTTCTAGGGTTAATACAACCAATGTATAAAAATAAAGGTGATACAATTCGTCCCTAGAACTACCTATCTATTACACTATTTAGTTGTTTTGGAAATTGTTTAGCTCTATTTTGAATGCAAGACTTGCAAACTATTTAGAGACGAATTTTAAAGTAAAATCAGTCTTTTTTTAGAAGTATATTCCACTCTAGAAAGTTTAAAAGGAAGGCAAAAATTATTTTGTGCATTGGTCGATTTTTGAAAAGGCATCTGAAGCTGTACGGAGGTTGGGGATATCGAGAAGAAAAAACAAACTGGTTCTAAGCAACGTTAATGGTAAATTGCTGAATGTAATTAAAAATATATATAGTAAAATTAAGTCATATGTGTAAATCAATAAAGATATTTCCGATTTATTTGTATGTCAGTGTGGAATTAGGCAAGGTGAAACTTTTTCACTCATCTTATTCTCGTTACATCTTCATGATTTAAAAGAGTGTTTCCAAGCAAAAGGCTGTAGTGTTGGGAATGTTGAATACAGAAAACAGAATTGATGCTGTACCTAAAGGAACTTGTTACCCTTTATGCTGACCATGTTGTTATTCTTGCAGATTTCCAGGAAGAATTATATATATATATATATATATATATATATATATATATATATATATATATATATATTATAAATGTTTCTTGACTTTAATATATATATATACACTACAGAGGATGGAGATAAAAGGTAAATGTTGCAAAACATTGTATTTGGTTAAAAGCAATCCAACGTTTCTCTTTTGTATTTGGTAACACATCACTGGAACTAGCTGATCAGTATTTATCTTTAGGGTTCTTTTTTATAACTGTTCAATTAATTCAGAAAAAAGAGAATTTCTGCATAAGCTAAACAAGCATTGCTTGTCCTATACAAAAGAATCAGAAATTTGCCTTTGCCATTGGATTTACGCTTAAAAGTGTTTGATAACACTGTTTTGCCGATATTGTTATATGAATGTAAGATCTGGGCTTACTCTGTTATTCAACATGTGTATACTGATTTCTTACGATTTCTTTTTTTTTTTAAGAAAAAGTATCCAACTATATATATATATATATATATATATATATATATATATATATATATATTGTATGGAGAAGCCGTTAGGTCTCTCTCCTACGAGCATATTTTATCAAAATTAGAGCTGTTATATTTTGGGCTAGACTTGTTACTGTAAAAAATGAATAAAATTTCAAAATTAGTATTGTGTTACACAGTGCTGCTGCTGCTGATCTATGTACTTTCAAAAATATATTTCCTTTATCAAACAAATTTTATGTGTTGTGGGCCTGACTAATTTATGTTGTTATGTATAATGTTTATATAATATTATAAATATTTTAGGAAATTATAAATGTTTCTTGACTTTAATATTTGCTTAAACTTTAATGCTAAGTATAATGTTGACATGTTTAGCTGTTGTCCTTGAATTAGGTTGTTTACTTAATATTTGAGTTCAAGGACAATTTTGGTAAACAAGTTGTTGATTCAATTTGAGTTCAGGGTTTATTTTGTTTACAGATAAAACCAGAATTTCCTTAGAGTTATGTGTTAAAAGTCAAACAGCATTTAATATTCTACAACATTCTGTCATGTGACTTGTCTTATATTTATACAGCATTTGGTAAACAAGATTCCATTCCAATTTTAAATATTGTGTTGAAAACATTCTTGTTTTTTATGATCAGTATTTTGGAATCATCAGATTGTTTAGAATAATAGTTGTACTGTAACCATGTAATCTTGTAATCCTGTAGTGCTGTAATGCTGTATTGCTGTATACATAATTCGAAAGGAATAATTTTTTGAAACATTCATTGAAGGTACCTAAAGTGCTTACATCAACCTTTGGATTGAAATATATGACTTTTGGATACCTGTGGACATTCTCAAAGATGATGTGGATTACTTTATTGGGGTACATCAGTACATTTCAGACTACTCATTCATTCGGATCATTAATTCACTCGGAACATTCATTCATTCGGAACATTCATTCACTCGGAACATTCATTCATTCAGAACATTCTATATTTAGGACTTGTGATTAGGAGATTAGGACACTTAGGATTATTGGATTATTTGGATTTTAATTCACGTTACTGTAAGTGTCTTTTGAATTTTCACTTTAATTATCTAGAAATAAATTGCTTGTTGATTTTTACTTCAATTATTGGTTTCACTTTCTTTCTGTTACATTTTTCTTAGACCATAGAGTCGTAACAATGGTTATCTCAGTCATTCCCCTCTGTTGATTGGTTACAGAAACAGTCACAATGAGACTGAAAGATTAATATATACAAACTTGGAGATTTTTCGTTCCTCTAAAAGTAAAACTTATTGGATATTTTGAAATAATCTTTAAATTTTGAAATTATTTTAACATTTATGCCAGAAAATTTTTTTTTTAACTATGTTTCGTGCAGCGAATAATAGCTTTCCAATTTAAACTGGATGGTGGCAAAATCTGGATATATCTGAAAGAAAATGTAAATTATGTGCCTCACAACATGTAGGTGATGAACTTCGCTATATTTTTCAATGTCAACATTTTTCTGAAATAAGAAAACAAAAAATAAGTAAGAAGTATATCGAAAATGTAACATAAATGATAACATATGTTTTAGATTAGTAAATTTTATAGCTAATATCTTATTAATGATGTTCCATTGTAAACTTAAAATAATTAGGTTTATTATATTTTTTCTTTAAATTTTGTTATGTATATCCCAAATATTGATCAGAGTATGCCTCTTTCTACCCTTCTCTTTTCTACATTTCATTATCCGCTTTACCACCACCCTTAATTAATTGTATTGGTGCGTAATCTCGTATGTCTATTGTTTGACCTGAGTTGACTAAAAGTTCTGTTCTGTTCCGTTCTATGAATTGTAAAGGTATTGAGATAACATTTGTTTGTCTTTTTAAAAGCATTCTCACAAAGTACTTGGAGCATGCGTAATCGTCTAGAAAGAAATACGACCGAAATTAATCAATGATTTGAAAAGAAAGCTGAAAATTTTAACATTTCTTGAACCAATTAATTTATATTCAGTCATTAATTTCTATGATTCAGGACACAGTACATTTCAAACGAAAATAATATAAAATCATTCAAAATAAAACTGTAGATTTGGAGCACTGGAAGAATAACTTTATCTACACAGCATTTCCAGTTTTATCAACTATATTTTAACTTGATTTCTTAATTTCGTGTTTGCGTTTTCTTTTCAAATGATGCAGTTAAGGACTTCAGTACCAATATTACGCCCATGTCAAATTACATCTAAATTGAGGACTTCAATACCAATATTATGCCTATGTCCAATTATATCTAAATTTAGGACTTTAATACCAATATTACGCCCATGTCCAATTACATCTAAATTTAGGACTTTAATACCAATATTAAGCCCATGTCCAATTACATCTAAATTTAGGACTTTAATACCAATATTACGCCCATGTCCAATTGCATCTAAATTTAGGACTTTAATACCAATATTACGCCCATGTCCAATTGCATCTAAATTTAGGACTTTAATACCAATATTACGCCCATGTCCAATTGCATCTAAATTTAGGACTTTAATACCAATATTACGCCCATGTCCAATTGCATCTAAATTAAGGACTTTAATACCAATATTACGCCCATGTCCAATTGCATCTAAATTTAGGACTTTAATACCAATATTACGCCCATGTCCAATTACATCTAAATTTAGGACTTTAATACCAATATTACGCCCATGTCCAATTACATCTAAATTTAGGACTTTAATACCAATATTACGCCCATGTCCAATTACATCTAAATTTAGGACTTTTAATACCAATATTTAGCCCATATCCAATTACATCTAAATTTAGGACTTTAATACCAATATTATGCCCATGTCCAATTACATCTAAATTTCCTCATAAAATGCTATCTCTAATTTTTTTTCACTAACTGATCGTGCGTAAAACACTAATATGTCACTTCTTGTAGCGGACAAATTGGCATCCTTATTACTGACGCCAGTTGTTGTCTTTACATTTACCGACGGAAATCTCTAAGGTAAGTGTTCATATTTTGTCTGTTATTTCATTTCAATGTCTAGGTTGATGCTTTTTTTGTAAGATATTTTTAATACCCTACAAAGATTTCTTACTACATTTTTTCAAGGTCCTCATTCATGGATATCCTATTATTAATTTGTTTACAGGAAATACATCTTTCTCCTTTATAAGAGCTAAAGTAATAGCTTTTATCTACACAGTCGCCAATGTAAATCATCTGTGAAAGCATAAAATTGCATTCTCAGTGTCCATAAAGAAATACATCGACAAATTAGCGCTTATTGCCAGTATTAATTGTACTTAAGAGAATAAATATGGGTTGAAAGGAATGCAAAGATCTTTGCGATAAACCTGCTGTCACCTACTGGAGTCTGCGCTTTCGTTCAACTTCTAATAAATAATAGAGTAGATCTGAAGAAGTTTTTATCTTGTTGTCGCTAAACGTCGATGAAATGCACCATACAGAAAATTAACAATTTTATTTCAAAAGTATGGGATTATGAATATAATTGTGATAGGGCAGTGGGTGCATTTTTGTATTACAAATCTGAATACCAGTAACTGCACTGATATCACTCGCACCTTTATGGTACATACGCCACTGATATCACTAACACCTTTATGTTACATACGTCACTGATATCACTCGCACCTCTATGTTACACACGCCACCCGATTAGAACTTTATTGTGTGTTATATTGATTTTCTGAAGCACACATGTTTAATTTAGAAAATACAGTAAATGTCAGGATATAACATCCAGATTGTAAAACAAAAGTGCGGTTCAAGGCGGACTAACTCAACGGAGGTATATATTTAATATTAATTTTAAATGTTAGACATCCACTGAAAATTGTCCATGCCAACATCTGACATATTTTGACAATGATTACATCTATTGCCGCATTAGTACCCCGACTACCATCAATTGAAATCCTTATTCTTATATGTCATTCCTTGGATATATATATATATATATATATATATATATATATATATATATATATATATATATATATATATATTTATATGCGTGTGTATATTTTGAGACAGAGAGAGAAAGACAGAGAGAGACAGAGAAAGAAAACAAACATGACTAAGCGAGGTATGGTGCAGCAGGTCTGAGAAATATATATCGGTACAATACATATTATCTGCGACAATATTTTATGTTGTTATGCATGGCATTATTGCCATATCATGTTATATATCCTTTGTTCGAGTCAGTAAAATAAGTCACATGTTACATATCCTTTGTTCGAGTCAGTAAAATAGGTCACCTGTAGTATAAGCTACACGCAAAAGGGTGTTCTTGCAAACTTGAAATAGCTGATTTGAGAAAATGTAAATAGTTCAAAGTACACAGTTTTCTGCCTTTTTACGAATATATTTGGATTATATCCTTTGATTTTGGTTTCAATAACACATTTGCTTGTGTGTATGCCACCTTGAAAAAGGGATCAGTAGATCTAGAAAGCACTTGGCCAATTTCCCAGACTTTTCTTTTTTCGTCTATATTTTGGCCTTGACATAAAAAACAATATCTCAAACATGCGGTGCATATGGAAAGATTGTTATTTGCTATATAATTTGTAATACACACACACACACACACACACATATTGAGGGCCTATCAATCATGGAATCAAATTTTAAGGTATTTAAAAAAGAAAAGTAAAGTTATAATTACATTAATTATGGAAAATGTATAAATAACCTTAATATATTAAGCAGTAATTTACGGGAGACTCGAGAATCTGTGTCCTTTAATGCAAAAGAAAATATTTAGAAATAATTTATCGAGCTTAATGGGTCGATAGGAACATATTAACAGACATTTACCTTAACTAAATATGTCATGCACTATATCAGATATCATATATATTTGGTGCTTTTATAATAAAAACATAATCTTATGTGTTCTGATGTTTATCCTCTGAATTATTTTATAAAAAAAATTGGTTTTAAAATAAAATTTATTGGTTTCAATATTGAGATTCGACCAAGAGAGAATCTAAGGAAAACGACTGCTTTGTCTCAGAATTGAGCTGACCAAGGTTTTAATTCCTCCATTAACAAGTTCGAACTAGATAGTCTACGTTGAATACTGGAAGCTTTCCGAAACAACACGAATCGATCCAGACTATTTCATCGAGTTTTGAACCGTTAAATATTATTTATCAATGGTTTCCATTAGTTGTGCTTGTTTGTCAAGAGGTAGTATAAACCTATGGGAATATGTTTGAACACACACCTTATTGAAACTAATTTTTTTTCTGCTCTGCAATTATAATTTTTCTTTCAAAGTCTAAGACAATACTTAAATTTAAATTATGTTTGAATTCATAAATTAACACAAGTTACATATAATTTCGTCTTCACACAAATCCGCATGTCTATATTATTTGGTCATTAATCATCCATTGGGACGTATAGGTAACTCGTTCATTTTCAGTAACTAGTTTACGTATACGTCTGCCACAAAAAAACTGCTTGTTTTGTGATAATGATCAAATACACAATTCACAATTTGTAAACATTGCGATGAGAAGAAAAGTTGTTTGTTCTGTGCCAATTTTTAAATAAAACTTTCCTCCTCTGAACGGACCAAACTGATCAATAACCGTCACCAAAACACAAAGCAGCACATGATACTCAAGTGGGTAAAACTTTGCCTAGTGCTTTCTGTAATATGGTAATATCCTCACGCGCAATCTCATCACGAGTAATGTGATCCAACAGAAAGGAACATTTTATAATAATTTATTCCACGTGACGTAGGTGTTGGGCGTGGTTTATAATATAAATGTAAGCTCTATTATGATTGGACCTTTATAAACAGTTTTAGCCGTTCTGAACAAACATTGTTAATGGATACATTTTAGTCAGATTACAGGTAAGAAATAGGTGCAAAAAAATATTTATTAGACAGAGTTAAGCTTGTAATTAGATAGATAGATAGATAGATAGATAGATAGATAGATAGATAGATAGATAGATAGATAGATAGATAGATAGATAGATAGATAGATAGATAGATAGATAGATAGATAGATAGATAGATAGATAGATAGATAGATGGATGGATGGATGGATGGATGGATGGATGGATGGATAGATAGATAGATAGATAGATAGATATATAGATAGATAGATAGAGAGATAGATAGACAATTGGATGGATGGATAGATAGATAGATAGATAGATAGATAGATAGATAGATAGATAGATAGATAGATAGATAGATAGATAGATAGATAGATAGATAGATAGATAGATAAATAGATAGTTAGATAGATAAAGAAATTAAAACAGAAAGAAAGAATTAGATATTAGTGACTTTGATTATGCTTATGATGTTTCAATGATAAAAGGCAATTACAAACTTAACGAACTAAGAAGGCGAAAACAAGTCCAATAATACACTATAATATGGACAGCGCAACAACCAAGACAACGATGAAGACGATGATGGTGATTATGATGAAGACGACGATGATGATGAGTTTTGTCTACATTATACATAAATAGGTGCATAGGTTAGAAGGTTTTTAAGTGACAACAACTTTTGATTAGATAAAACCATTCTCCTATTTAAGAAAAATAAACAAGAAACAAGTTTTTAGCATTGATAGGATGAAAAGATTACATAAAATAATGACCTTACGAGCACATATACATACATAGACACGGAGAGAGAGAGAGAGAGAGAGAGAGAGAGAGAGAGAGAGAGAGAGAGAGAGAGAGTACCAATATATTTACAATTTCCGTAAGCGAAGTTAGTAAGATTAGCTAGATAAGGAAATCAACGGATTTTTCAGCTTCGAAAAAAATCTGAAATAAGAACAAGCTAAATAGACGTACATACCAATACACAATCAATACACAATCAATACAAAATCAAGGCAACAATGACATGGCTGAGTTTTACAATTTTTAAAGAGACATATAAGCAGTGTCTCTTTAGTAACCTCATTACGAAAAATTGTTTATTCTGTAATTTTCAGTAACATTTCAAAATATAGAAAGAGTTATCTTTTTCTGTAAAATGAATATATATTTCACATTCAGAGTTATCTTTTCATGTAAAATGAATACATCATTCACATTCAGGGTTATCTTTTCCTGTAAAATGAATATATAATTCACATTCAGAGTTATCTTTTCCTGTAAAATGAACATATAATTCACATTCAGAGTTATCTTTTCATGTAAAATGAATACATCATTCACATTCAGGGTTATCCTTTACAGTAAAATGAATATATAATTCACATTCAGAGTTATCTTTTCCTGTAAAATGAACATATAATTCACATTCAGAGTTATCTTTTCACGTAAAATGAATATATAATTCACATTCAGGGTTATCCTTTACAGTAAAATGAATGTATAATTCACATTCAGAGTTATCTTTTCATGTAAAATGAATATATCATTCACATTCACAATTTTCTTTTCATGTAAAATGAATATATAATTCACATTTAGATGACTCTAATTTAGGAACATGTCACTGAAACGTATGCTGTCATAGCCTTATGTAATTGGGAACATGTCGCCGAAACGTAAGCTATCATAGCATTACGTAATTGGGAACATGTCACTGATACGTATGATATCATAACATTGTGTAATTAGGAATATGTCACTGAAACGTATGCTATCATAGCATTGTGTAATTAGGAACATGTCACTGAAACGTATGCTATCATAGCATTGTGTAATTAGGAATATGTCACTGAAACGTGTGCTATCATAGCATTGTGTAATTAGGAATATGTCACTGAAACGTGTGCTATCATAGCATTGTGTAATTAGGAATATGTCACTGAAACGTGTGCTATCATAGCATTGTGTAATTAGGAATATGTCACTGAAACGTGTGCTATCATAGCATTGTGTAATTAGGAATATGTCACTGAAACGTATGCTATCATAGCATTGTGTAATTAGGAATATGTCACTGAAACGTATGCTATCATAGCATTGTGTAATTAGGAATATGTCACTGAAACGTATGCTATCATAGCATTGTGTAATTAGGAATATGTCACTGAAACGTGTGCTATCATAGCATTGTGTAATTAGGAATATGTCACTGAAACGTATGCTATCATAGCATTGTGTAATTAGGAATATGTCACTGAAACGTATGCTATCATAGCATTGTGTAATTAGGAATATGTCACTGAAACGTATGCTATCATAGCATTGTGTAATTACGAATATGTCACTGAAACGTATGCTATCATAGCATTGTGTAATTAGGAATGTGTCACTGAAACGTATGCTATCATAGTATTGTGTAATTGGGAATATGTCACTGAAACGTATGCTATCATAGCATTGTGTAATTAGGAATATGTCACTGAAACGTATGCTATCATAGCATTGTGTAATTAGGAATGTGTCACTGAAACGTGTGCTATCATAGCATTGTATAATTAGGAATATGTCACTGAAACGTGTGCTATCATAGCATTGTGTAATTAGGAATGTGTCACTGAAACGTATGCTATCATAACATTGTGTAATTAGGAATATGTCACTGAAACGTATGCTATCATAGCATTGTGTAATTAGGAATATGTCACTGAAACGTATGCTATCATAACATTATGTAATTTCTTCAATTCATGCATCTATATTTGCCAAAGATAATAATTCTCTAATTCTCTTCTTGTGCATGATTTTTAAAATTAATCCTTATAGGTTATATATATATATATATATATATATATATATATATATATATATATATATATATATACATATATATATATATATATATATATATATATATATATATATATATATATATATATATATATAGTGTTTGTAACTGTTCCAATCGCTGATGGAGATGATTGTTTTCATAAATTATTATATTTGATTGCAACGTTAAATGGAAGAGGTTTGTTTGAGACAGTGCGCAGTTTTAGTGTTTATATGCTATATAATTACTATACAGAAAGAGTAATCCTCGTTATTGATTTTACTCAATGACTTCCAAATATCTCAGTTCATGTTTTCCGTCACGATATTGTAACATTGCCACATTGTTGTTGATACGTGTCTTTTCTTAAACAATTTCTATAAGTTTCAATAATTCAAAGACTATTTGTGAAAAAAACAAAAGAAGAACGTTTGTCTAAAGTTCTATTTTCGCCTTTTAAAGAATTCTTAATGCTTACATACTTCCAGACTCTGTATCTGCGAGGTAATAACTGTTATGATTTGTTATTGTTTCTAAACTAGACAATAAGTCTGCAGTAAATGATTTACTACGATACAGATGCTTGCATTGCTCATCATCATTACTCTGACCAATTATTTTCTTTGAGGTTAGGAAACCAGTCACTTTTCCTTCCATGCCTATGAATAATTCGCTTTATTATTCCGATTCTTGCTGACGTCTAAGAACTGTATCGGAAATAGGTAGAAAATGGGATGCATTTTCAGCAATTTGATCACTGATATCTAAAGGAAACAGGAAATTTGTAGCGGCTGTAGCACTTAAAGCGAGTTAACACATTCGATCGGTTGTCAATTAGGAAAGGACAAACGCCTCAAAGAACAGTTTTGATCGGTTTATTAACACCAACCATGTTAAGGAATGATTAGAAACCCTTACTCTACGCTCATGATTTATACCAAACATGGCAAATGGAACATATTAGCATGAACATAAGAAGTGGGCTGATTTATAGACAAGCAAATGTAAATGTATTCCATTCGATTAGAGTCGACCCAATGATTTCCTCTTTTCGTTAATGCGAACAAGTATTTGCGTGGATGGGCTGCTGAAAGCTATATAATCATATAGACAGATGCTAGATGTCGTCACCCTATGCATTGTAAATTGAGTTTTCAACATTTTGGAAAAAGGATGGGAAAGATGGTCCTTTTGCGGTGTTTTAAATTGCTTTCTTGAAAGCGCGAGTAAAGATGCAAAGCGTCCAAACTCATCAGACAGCATATGTGTATATATATATATATATATATATATATATATATATATATATATATATATATATATATATATATATATATATATATATTCTTAATTAGTCGAGACTTTATTTGTAGCCGTATGTAAAGGCAGTGATTTTGCAAAAAATATCACCCATTCAAGGTTTTGTTTTTCCCAAAGAATTTCACATAATGAACTTATGTAATGTATACAACTATGATGCATATTATATATATATATATATATATATATATATATATATATAGAGAGAGAGAGAGAGAGAGAGAGAGAGAGAGAGAGAGAGAGAGAGAGAGAGAGAGCATGACACAATTATCAAAATGCTTTCAAAATGAGAACAAATGCTGATAGTTTCAAGTGAGTTTTGGAACAAAAGTTTAATTTAGCATCTACCCCGATCCGGAATGACACAATCTTTAGACATGTTTCCAAAAGTCTATAACAAATGTATATGTCACGTGTCTTATGTGTAAATAGACGTTTTCAAAAATCATTTTATATAGTGAAACTACAAAAATGTTGGCTATATAGATTAGCATTTGCAGGTGTCAGATTGATATTCGTTACATTTTTCAAATACAGGAAACTCAGATAAGATGTAATGAAAATGTAATTATGATAATAAATAATAAAGATGAAGTCTTTCGTCTGAAATTGACTGGCTTTATGAAAATGTAATTATGATAATAAACAGTAAGGATGAAGTCTTTGGTCTGAAATTGATTGGCTTTATGAAAATGTAATTATGATAATAAACAGTAAGGATGAAGTCTTTGGTCTAAAATTGATTGGCTTTATGAAAATGTCATTATGGTAATAAATTGTAAGGATGAAGTCTTTGGTCTGAAATTGATTGACTTTATGAAGATAATCTTTTCATGACAGGTTTGCAAAGACAGAATGACAGCATAGTACACAACACAACGCATCAAAACATAATTAGACTGCAAATATGTTTTTTCTTCAAAATATATATCTGCAACTTAATCTATGACAGGGCATTGTTCATCCAATACCGAACGTAATAAATGATCTAGCTCACGATACAATCCACTTCAAGATATATCTTACAAAGTAATTAGTTACACATATTACTCCTAATGTAATGGGCAACAATCAACTTCAGAGATGACACAACCTTCCGAAAGGGCTCACGCCTAGTCTCAGAGAGTACAAATAGACCCATTTACTATAATTAGACATCGACGGATGTGGTAAATACACATGTATATGAAACCAGCTGAATACAATTTCCATTACAGTGGTGATTATTGACCCATTAGTAGTCATTATTTTTGTCAACCCAGATGCAAAATAAAAACGCAGATTTATTCTGCAAATCAAAAATGACCAGCATTATGTATATACCATCCTAAGCAAGGAAACAAGCAGTTACTTTAGGCGAATCTTGTTACAAGCATACATGCTTTAAACAGGATGACCATCATCAAAAGTTGCCTCCCTTTCTGAGGGGAAATAATTAAGATAAAGGTCAAAGGAGATTTCATGAAGCATTCCATACCTCACCTCATGAAGCATTCCATACCTCACCTCATGAAGCATTCCATACCTCACCTCATGAAGCATTCCGTACCTCACCTCATGAAGCATTCCATACCTCACCTCATGAAGCATTCCATACCTCACCTCATGAAGCATTCCATACCTCACCTCATGAAGCATTCCATACCTCACCTCATGAAGCATTCCGTACCTCACCTCATGAAGCATTCCATACCTCACCTCATGAAGCATTCCATACCTCACCTCATGAAGCATTCCATACCTCACCTCATGAAGCATTCCATACCTCACCTCATGAAGCATTCCGTACCTCACCTCATGAAGCATTCCATACCTCACCTCATGAAGCATTCCATACCTCACCTCATGAAGCATTCCATACCTCACCTCATGAAGCATTCCATACCTCACCTCATGAAGCATTCCGTACCTCACCTCATGAAGCATTCCATACCTCACCTCATGAAGCATTCCATACCTCACCTCATGAAGCATTCCATACCTCACCTCATAGGGTAGCAGCTTCAATGTTTTCAACCAACACCTTCACACATGTACATATGCTGTATGTGTAGCCTTCAATATTTTGAATGAAAGCCTTTACCAAGTTTTCTTTGTTTCTGTTGGTTTTAACGGCAACTTTAACACATTATTGGCTATATCATGCCGAGGAAATGGGAGCTATGTGTTTTTCCATTGAAACACCGATGCAGCCGACCACAGGTTGGCATGGGCAGGTATGGACCCCGCGAACCTTGGATTACGAGTCCGACGCTCTACCAACTGAGCTTCTGCATTTACCAGAAAGCATGAGTGAATGATGGATCAATTTTCAAAAGAAAGGAAAAATAATTACAGAGGTAAATTCTGGTTCCTTCGCTGTAATGTTCTCAAGTAGTTCAAGAATCCTTTTCAATTTTATAGCTCCTCAGCAGAGGAAAACATTTTAAGTCCACTAACTATATCCTAGCAGTCATCTAAAATAAAAGACAGAGCGATGATGAATGCATCAGAAAACGTTCTTTATGAGTTTCAAATATTAATATACATTTTCAACGATGGTGTGTGTATGTTACATTTTAACGTACCCTCACTATTGAATTTATAATGGTGTGGTTCCAACTGGTGTGGTCATTTCTGCAGATCTATAGATATTGTCGAAAATTAAAAACAAATTAATTGAAGCATGATTTAAAATTTAGCTCTATAGACTTCGCATCTCTAGATTTTATTGTGGTAGTTAATATGGACATAGAAAGGACAGTTTTGAAAAAGAGTAAAATGAGGTCATCAATAAAAGGATTCGCACCCAGTTTACTCAGAAGAACACAATATATAATTCTCCATAGCAACCGCATGGCACTGCCAAATACAACTGCGCCCTTTTTGTCTTCGAGTCGTGAACAAACTACATCAATCAGACCGCTTTCAATAGCGTTCGAAAACTAATTTACTTAATTGAAAGCAATCCTTGAGTTTCTTGTAAAACATGATTCGATGTACTGAGGCACTCTTCATCCAATGAGTTTTCAATGAAGCTTTTACTACTATAACGATTTGACAATTGTGTTTTCAACGCAATCCTTAGTGCGTTATTATCCTATTATTGCATTCATAGGATGTCGATTTAAGTGAGTCACGAAAATTTGTCTTCAATATCTCCATGAATAGGCAAATGCCTTCGATGAACAATTATTACAATCTGCACTTTGTTGTCAGTTTTACTTAGATTTGACAAGAAATGCGATTATCACACTTGAGGTCCTAACATCGGCAATAATGGTGGTCTTAATGCAGCAAAGAAAGAAAATAATATATTCGTATAACATTATTACGACGAAAGTATGTCTGAATAAACAGCCATCATATTCTACTTTCATCTTAAAATCACAGACCGACGGATACTATTGACTTAACATCTAATGCTATGAATGGATGTTAAACTCTGACGGTTTCTGCCAAGAAATTATAAAAACATGAATATTTGAACATCACCTCCTCTTCATCCTGCTCCTCCTCATACAAATGACCAACATTACAACTAGCACTACAGCCACCACCACCTCGCCACCAATACATATATTTCTGCCACCAACACCACCGAGAAAACAGATTATTCGGGAGATAGGGGAAAACTTTGAGAGACTTCACACGGCCTTAATTTGTGATTACAAGCAGTTTTCCAATTTCCGTCCATCATCTTCGCAGCATGTCAATTATTTATTGAGATGTAGAGATAAAAACTTCACAAGCCGATTGTATCCCTTAATTATTCCGAAAGCTCACAAATGTTTTCTTTTTTATAAAAAAGAAAATAACACGCAATTCTGAAACGAGCTAATTCTCCCCGTACCAAGATCATTCTTCTTGCATGTGATAATGTAGACAGCAGAACTAATAAATCTCTCTATAACAGCTGTTTTATTTGGGGTCACAAAACGGTTAATATAAATTATTAACTTAGTTTCCTAGCAACTGAAGTTAGAATTAAATTTTGGTGAGATTATTTAGATAAACTCTGGATAGGGTTAGGTTACTATTTGCAATAATTAGTACCTCGGTTATTCCCGAGACAGTTTACTTGCTGCAAATGATTTTGTAACCTGGTTTTGCTTGCTTTGTTACCTACATAGCGTGCTCTGTTACGTACATGGCTACATTGATGTACGCTTCCAGAGTTAAGGTACTTTATCCAAGTCCCAACTTTATCAAGGTTAACTTTATCAATCGAATCATTAGATGCTGAGGAACGGTTCTATAAGCATTTCATGCTAGTTTCGAGAAAAGAACTATTATAAGATCAGCAAGATATTTTGGCCAAAACAATAAACTATGTCAGTTCTCAACATATATAAACAGGTCCAGGTCGATCAGTATTTCTTTATTCGAGCAAATAAAACGTGGACATAAATATCTGAGCATAGAAGACAATATACACATACACATAATTATGTAATGAAAGGCAGATAATTTATTTTCCGAGAAATAAGCAGAGAAGCATTTTTCGAAGAAAAAATTACATTGTCTTACTAACTGCTACTAATTATGGATAGCATTTTTCTTTGATCACCTTTAAACTATGTATTGTAAAAAAAAATCGTGACATGTATTTTCGCCCTTTTGATAAAAATGATACTTCGTTGGTATTTACATTCCTGAATTATTGAGGAAGGGGTTTGATACCGTTTTCATAAAAGGATCATTGTTAGTTTAGTGTTTATATTCGTGGTTTGTAGTGTTATCTATATTGAATTTATATGTGTCCATGAAATGTGTTGTATTTTAGTCATTTTGGAAACAACATATTTATTGCATTTGAATTCAAGGTCAGTCTTGTTTACATAGCATTTAACAATTAGATTGAAATTTTCATTATCTTGATGTGAGAAGCGTCACTAGGCACAGGAATTTTCCATTAGGGTTGCTCATATTCTAGAATATTCTGTCAGGTGACTTAACCTTATATGTATAGAGGCTTGGCAAACAAGATTTCATTCCCATACTAAACTTCATATTATTAAGATTAGTCTATTAATCAGATGTTACAGTTGTGAAAATCAGAACAAATTCAGAGAGAGGAATTATTTATTTGACATCTTCATTGGAATTACTAAAAGTGCTCATTCTCATGATGGATTAATACTTGAATTTGGGATTTATGTGAATTTATTCACAGATATTCTGGAATACATCATTCAGGCATATCACAATATTAAAGACTACTGACACATCAGGGCATTCAAGGCTACTGGAATTCATTCGGAACATTCTATATTTAGGACTTGTGATTAGGACACTTAGGATTATTGGATTATTTGGATTTTAATTCACGTTACTGTAAGTGTCTTTTGAATTTTCACTTTAATTGTCTAGAAATAATTTGCTTGTTGATTTTACTTACATTTTTGGTATCACTTTCTATCTGTTACATTATTTTTAAACCTTCAGTCGTAAGAGTACCAACTCCGAAATCCACGAATACTGGTATTTGCATTTGAGTCAATATGATATTTTCAACAAATTGAGGCTGGTTTAAATATTTAAGTGCTAAAGCTACATCTGCATTGTTTCACACGAAAGATATATATATATATATATATATATATATATATATATATATATATATATATATAATATATATATATATATATATATATATATACGAATAAATAATTTTATCACACAGATTAGAGAATTTTAATACGTACTGTAAGGAGATTCGAACCCAGGTCCGCGGGTTACGGCACCCATCCCCTTGCCTGCAGGCACCAACCCCTATATCATAGCGACCATGCACACATCACCAAAAAATGATGCTACAAAGTCGTGGTATAGGACTCCGTGCGTAGCAGACACACCCGCATGTCGACCCAGTAATTAATTCGCATCTAAGTACACAGTCATTCCGGATACCTACGACAGAAATCAAGGCATATAGAGGTTGTAATTCACTCTCTCTCTCTCTCTCTCTCTCTCTCTCTCTCTCTCTCTCTCTCTCTCTCTCTCTCTCTATATATATATATATATATATATATATATATATATATATATATTTTCTTTTCTTTTTTTATCTGCAGCAAATCTTTATCACTAGTATTGGTCGGCAATATAGGCCCATATGGGTCAAATGTTTACATGCCCAAACGGGAATTTAACATGGGGAAAATGGAAACATTGTTAGATGTGGTTGACCTCCATTGGGTAAAAGTTTAATGGTCCAAACGAGAACTTAACATTGAAGATAAATGGTAACATTCTTATAAGTGGTTGACCTACATTGAGTAAAGGTTTATAGACTCAAACGGGAATTTAACATGGGAAATGGTTATAGACCCATACGGAATTTTCACATGGGAAAATTTAGTGTAGTAACCAATACTATACATATACTATCCAACACGTCGTGTGTAGTGACCAACACCCAGTCATCTACTATGCAACACATCATATTATATCATCAAGACGCCGTGTGTAGTAACCTGCTGTCTAGTGGCTATGTGCATATATCCGAAATTTACATATAAACCATTACCTACCTTTACCTCAGATCATGTTGGAGGTTTCAGTAAATTTGCACATATTGTACTGATGTTATAATTAGCTATAATCAAGGGAACCATTTCATAATAACACCAACATGGTCGCGACTACAAGCTGCACTAAAATTCCGGAACTGTCACGGACTTTAGCCAAGACTGAAAAAAAATTTAAGAAAAATTGGCTGAGACTAAAAGTAGTACTAAAATTCCGAAACTGTACCGGATTTAGCGGACACTGAAAAAATCCGGAAACAATGTAAAAGTTTTCGATTAGACTAAAAGTAGTACTAAAATTTTCACTCTGCACCAGACTTTATTGGAGACTGAAAACATTCCTGGAAAAAGATTTTGGTATATACTAAAAGTAGCACTGAAATATCGAAACTTACTAATACGGAATTTAGGGGAGATTACAAAGAAATTTACACCAAAATGTAAAAAATTTTAAAAATAATTCCCACAAATTGTAAAAAGAAATGTAATAGTGGAAAATTTACAAATTTACATGTTTAAAAAAAAAACCAACAAGCTATACCGAATTTAGCAACGATTGAAAAATGTGCGGACAAATTAAAAAATTGCAATTTTGGTTTTACAAATTGTAATAATCAAATTTAAAATGTTAATAATTTTCTATACAAATTATGCAAGATATGTATAAAAAATCAAACATTTCACGCCGTTTTGAGTGACCAACAACCCACACTTACTAACCAGCGAAAAAGGTTGAGTGACCAACACCCAGTCATCTAGTATCCAACACCCCATATTTACTATCCAACACCACACACCTACTATCTAACACGCCATTGTTTATGTCCTTAAAAGTGTGTTTGAGTATTTTATCCATAATAAAAGAACAAACCTAGACAAAGAGACACTTGCGTTTTCTTTGGTATATTCTCGTGAAATCAGAATTACGATGAAATTTCAAAGCACATCACAAAGTCCATTTATTCTTCTTTTTCACTGTCTTTCTTTATTTAAATTTCTTCACTGACACGGGTTATTTTGCTCTTTCTTCAGCTTTTCTTGCTTTTTGGGGTTTCTTCGCTGGAATAAGTTCTTCGTCAGCTTCTTCCGAAATCTCTATCTTTGTCTCTTTTTTTCAATTTCTAGAGACACTCTGTAGACCAATGCCCTTGATATTAATAACAAGTGTCTTTACTTTTGTCTCTCCTTTCTTCTGTCTTAGATGTTCCTTTCCTTTCATGTTATGGACATTCTAGAGTCCAATGTCAATTCTCTTTATAGACATAGCAGGTTTCATAGCTTCTCTAGAAGTCTTGTTGAAAATGTATTTTCGAATGACTCTCTTTAAATCTCTGACCAGAAGAGTCATCTGTCGAAGCTGTTCCATCTGCACAGATTGAAACTGAGTGAGTGTATTCTCTTAGGGTGAGAGGGTCGCTGTATATAGGGAGAGAGATGTAACCTAGTCAAATTCAATTTGAATCATTTACTGTCAGGAAACGAAGACACCTTTCCAAAGAAAAACTAGAAAACAAGCAACGACGACGTTTTATGTTGCCAAAACTCTCCAAAAAGTGTTGGCAGAAGTTCACGCTAGCAATTTTGAAGAAGACTTGAGTGATCCTGAGCCAACACCATCTACCTTTACCACAAGACCGAGAGGGTCAAGATCAGCTAAGAAAGAAGGTCGTTCGGTAGCTCCGAAAATTATTGTAACATTCAACACCCCCCAAAAGTTGCTTCCAGAACATTTAGAACGACTGTTTACACTTACACTGTTACATTTAAACAGTTCCAGTCCGAATGGTGGTCATGTCTTTGCATGTACTGTTCATAAATTTGCCACAAAGAATCTGTTAGCAAACGGAAGCTAACAGGCGCACACACAAGACAAGGCGTCCAAAATTCAAAGAAATCATCTCATCTTGTTGAATCAGTTCTTTTAAAAGTACTAGGTATTTCACCAAGTCTTGAACGCTGTCATTGACTTCCTTCCATGGAATTTGGTGTAACACTGATGACAAAAGTCGTGGCATGGTAAGTCTTATAATGTCTGACCATCTCAACATTTTCAAAGTAATCAGTCTTCTTATTGCGTTCAGATACCAATGATTAAAAAGTCTATGCCGTTTCGGATGAAATTGCTCTTGTTGTTTCACTTAAATCTGTACAAAGTAGTGGTATATGCGCTCTCGCAGATCAGGAGTTTGAGTCTGAATATGCTGTTCTAAACTGTCCATTTTCGGAAATGTCTTTTGACCATTTTAACATTTTCAAACTAATCAGTTTTTCTATAACATTGAGATACCAATGGTTAAAACATCTATGTCGTAGAGGATGCAATTGTTCTTTTTGGAAACAGTAAATTTGAAAATGTAAAACTTTTTTTGTTTTTGGTAGGAGCATGTTACCCACAAGATCTAGTGTAGGTATATCAAACGGTTTTCTTAATAATAAAAGTAATTTGTAAAAATAAAATTTGCGTATCACTTGTAATAAAATGTTTATCACTAGTAACAAATATATTAGTTATAAATAATCTATAAACTAGATATATTGGTAACTCTGCTAGTCGTGAAAGTTCTGAGGGCCTGTAGGTCGAGAAATTTAAAACAAATGGATATGCGAAAAGTCTAGTCCACGGAAATTGATATGCAAATATCCTAATTCCAGAAAGTAGCTAATATATATGAATCATGGATGTAAAAGAAGGGGAATGAAATCACACACAAACACATAGTTTGTGCCTATCGTTGGATAATACATGTGGTGGTGTTGGATAGTATATAACTGGGTGTTGGTCGCTCTAACAGCGTATTATATAGTTATTCTTGGGTATTGGTCGCTCAAGCGATGTGTTGACGATATAGTGTGAGTGTTGGATAGTCGATAACTGGGTGCTGGATTGTAGATAACCGGATGTTGGTCACTCCAAATGGCATGTTGATGGTAAAGTGTGGGTGTTGAGTAGTATATAACTGGGTGATGGATAGCAAAGAACTTGGTAATTGTCACTCCAAACGACGTATTAGATAGTAGGAACTGGGTGTTGAATAGTATATCAGTGGGTGATGGTCACTCCAAACGGAGTGTTGATGGTATAGTGTCCGTGTTTGGGTATTAGATAACTGGATTCTGGATTGAAGTTAACTGAGTGTTGGTTACTGCAAACGGCATATTGGTTAGTAAGTGTAGTTTTAAGATTAAAGGGCATAGAGACCCATATTGTTAAATCTATGGACATTTTGAACATTACGTTGCACATCAGAGTTCATAGAAACCCAAAATTACTAATTGTAACCTCAACGTTAAATTCCCATAGCCTCAATGTTAAATTCCCATATTGTAAGTTAACTAGTTGTCCAGAATTCTTATATATTACCTACTTCAGGTCAGGGCCCTCTAAGACTGCTACTGTAAGTAACAGTAGACGGTACTACCTGTGACTGTTGACCTAGAGTGGAAGCTACACCTGGTTCCCTCTGGAAAGTCCTTCCTGGTGCATCAGGTGGCCAAGCAGATATTCTCATCCCCAACTGTGAAGGCAGATGGCAACAGCTGTGTGGACAGCACAGGGCATCAACTCAGGTGCAGTAGAAACTGATGGTCATCCACTGCATACGGACTTGTCTCCAGATGTCTCGACATTGTCGTGCCACCGGGATCAGACAGGCCTGGACGAGAGAGTGAGGGTGATTCTGCGCAACTTTCCGTCACTTAAATTCAACTCACGCGCAAGTCATGACATTATTCGCTCTCCCAACCAGATACCTTCAACTCCTGTGGCGATGGGCAGGCGGCAAAGCAGCAGGCGTGGATACACTGGGAGATGTAGCTGCAGGCCTGCACACAGGCGACCAAGGGTATATATTGGACCGAAGCAGCAGTGGAACATGGCAGTCCCCCCCCCCCCTGCGGGTGACTGACGCCCTTTTTAGGGTCACATTGTTCACCTACGTAGCATGAGAAAGGAGCTAGACGGGGATAACACCTTAGGGGTCGAAAACATAACAAGAAGACAAAGGTGATGCAACTCAATAATGCACAGTACATCAGCAGAGAGACCAGAGAGACGAACAGCTCTAATTGGTAGAGAACTGGCTAGATTCAACATCCATAAAGCAGCCCTGAGTGAAACTCGCACAGCTGAGGAAGGACAACTCACCAAAATAGGAGCCAGCTACACCTTCTTCTGGAGTGGCCGAAGTAAAGAAGAGCGACGTGAAGTTGGTGTTGGGTTTGCCAACAAATCCCAGCTAGTAAGCAAGCTCACAAATCTCCCAAAGGGCTTGAATGACAGACTAATGCAAATGAGACTCCCATTGTATGGAAAAAGAAATGCAACTATCATCAGCGCCAATACTGAGAGATGACAGCACCATACTGCTCACTGACAAAGAAAAAATACTTCAAAGATGGGCATAACACAAAACATCCTCAATCAATATTCATCTATCAGTGAGGAGGCAATTGATCCCCTGCCCCAAGTGGAAATCCACATATTACTTGCTGATCCTTCAACGCTGACTGAAACTGAGAAAGCAAAGCACCTGGCGCAGATGTTATGCCAGCAGAAGTCTACTAAGCCGGAGGCTTGCACATAGCACAGAAACTGACTAACTTCTTCAGGTCGATGTGGACTCAAGGAACTATACCACAGTAGTACAAGGATGCATCTGTCGTCCACCTGTAAAACGGGAAAGCAAATATACAATCCTCCGACAACCATCGGGGCATCTCCTTGCTGTCAATAGGCGGCAAAATCCTTGCCAGAATTCTGCTGAATCGCCTTGTGCATCACATCGGTAAAGGGCTTCTGCCTGAGCGGTTTCAGGAAAGGACGAGGGACCACAGACAAGGTGTTTACAGTTCGTCAACTCCAAGATAAATGCCACGAACAGAACTCTAACCTATACACGACATTCATGGACCTGACAAAAGCCTTTGGCACAGTCAGCCGTGGGGGGCCTTTGGACGATCATGGCAAAGTTTGGTTGTCCAGAGAAATTCATCTCGCTTGTGTCGTGGACGACGGCGAGACATCCATTTTTAGGCACCAATGGAGTCAAGCAAGGCTGTGTGTTGGCCCCAAACCTCTTCAGTATGATGTTCTCTGCAATGCTTACTGATGCCTTCCGTAACTATGACACTGGGATCGACATCAGATACCGGACTGACGGCAAGCTCTTCAATTTGAGGAGACTATAGGCGAAGAAGAAGCTACTGGAAGTGACTGTTCCTGATTTCATAATTGCTGACAACTGTTCCCTGAATACCAAATCTGAGTCTGACATGCTATAAAGAATGGACCATTTCCCTTTAGCTTGTGACAATTTCGGTCTCACAATCAGTATCAAGAAGGCAGGTGATGCACGAACCTGCACCAGGAAAGCCTTAGGTAGAGCCTACCATCACAGTAAATGGCCAAACTCTCCTGGCAATTGACAAGTTCACCTATCTCGGCAGTACACTGTCACGTGCAGTCCACATCGGTGATGAAACTTACCCCAGAAGCGCGAGCAGCATAAATCTCAGAACTGCAGCACGTCCTCTATTGATCAAGCCACAGACAGTTCAGAGCACAAATTGGCCTGATCAGCCACTCACGTTCTCACAGAAACCAAACCAGTTAGTGATGTCATGGTCATCTTCGAACTCGAAGGACGAACGACAATAATAACATATTACCTACTGGAATTAGGATTTTTGCATATCAATTTCCGTGGATTAGACTTTTTGAATATCCAGTCCTTTTATACTTTTTCTCCACATACAAACCCTCTAAACTTTCACAACTAGCAGAGTTACCAATATACCTGGTTTATAGTTTATAATTAATAGATTTTTAGCAGTGATAAACATTTTATTACAAGTGATACGCAAAATTTTTATTTTTACAACTTACATTTATTATTAAGAAAACCGTTTGATATGCCCACACTAGATCTTGTGGATAACATTGTAAGGAAGGCAAATTTACTATTTCCAAAACGAACAATTGCATTCTCTACGATATGGATATTTTAACCATTGGTATGTCAATGCTGCAAAAAAAAAAAAGCTGATTAGTTTGAAAATGTTAAAATGGTCAGAAAACATTCCTGTAAATGGACAGTTTAGAACAGTACTTTCAGACTCTACCTCCTGATCTGCGAGAACGCATTTACCACACCTTTTTACAGATTTAAGTGAAAATGCAAGAACAATTGTATCCGAAACGGCATATACTTTTTAATCATTAGAACATGAATGCTATAAGAAGACTATGTACTTTGAAAATTTTGAAATGGTCAGACATTGATCAACCGCGAAGACATTATAAAATTTACCATGCCACGAATTTTGCATCAGTGTTACACCAAATTCAGTGGAAGGAAGTCAATGACAGCCTTCAAGACCTAGTGAATTATTAGTACTTTTAAAAGAACTGATTCGACAAGACTAGAAGATTTTTTTGAATTTTGGACGCCGTGGTGTGTGTGTGTGTGTGTGTTTGTACGCTTCCATTTACCATTCAGATTTGAACTGTTTAAATTTAACAGTGTAAGTATAAACAGTCGTTCTAAATGTTCTGGAAGCCATTTTTGGGTGGGACGAATGTTAAAATGATTTTCTTTGCTGATTTTGACTCTCGTGGTCATGTGGTAGAGGTAGATGGTGTTGGCTCAGGATCACTCGTGTCTTCTTCAAAATCACTAGCGTGAACTTCTGCCAACACTTTTCGGAGAGATGTTGGTGACATAGAACTTCGTCGTCGCTTGGTTTCTGGTTTCTGCTTGGAAATGTGTTATCGTTTCATGACAGTTGATGATTCAAATTGAATTTAACTAGGTTACATCTCTCTCCCTCTATACACAGAGACCTCCTCTGTGAAGATGGAAAAGCTCCAACCGACGACATTTCTGGTTAGAGATTTACAGAGAGTCATTCAAAAATACATTTTCACCAAGATTTATAGAGCAAACTCTAAACTACTCCTATCAGAATAGAAGGAAAGATACCTGTTTAGTCTGTCGAGAGCAGGGGAATTAGGCCCCAGAATGTCCAGAGCGTGAAAGGAAAGGAAAGGAATATCTAAGACAGAAGAAAGGAGAGACAAAAGTGAAAAATACGTGTTATTATTGTAAAGAAAAAGGGCATTGGTCTACAGAGTGTCTCGAGACAATGAAAAGAGAGAAAACCTAAGAGATTTCGGAAGAAGCTGAAGAAGAACCCATTCCAGCAAAGAAATTCATAAAAGCAAAAGATGCTGAAGAAACAGCAGAAGAACCCATGCCAGTGAAGAAATTAAATAAGAAAGACAGCGAAAAAGAAGAATAAATGGACTTTGTGATGTGATTTGAAATGTCAGCGTGAATCTGATTTCACGACAATATACTAAAGAAAACGTAAGTGTCTCTTTGTCTTGTTTTGTTCTTTTATTATGGATAAGATACTCAAACACACTTTTAAGGACAAAAATAATTGCGTGTTGGATAGCAGGTGTGTGGTGTTGGATAGTAAATGTGTGGTCTTGGAATCTAGAGGACTGGGTGTTGGTCACTCTACCTTTTTCGTTGGTTAGTAAGTGTGGGGTGTTAGTCACTGAAAATAAAGTGATTTTTTATATTTTTTATATTTTTTTATCTTTCACAACTTATAAAAAAAGATATGAAAATTTTAAATTTGATTATTACAATTTGTAAAACAAACAAAAAATTGAAATTTTTTAATTTGTACGCACATTTTTCAGTCGACCTTAAATTCGGTATAATTTATTTGGAATTTTTTTATTTTGTAAAAAAAAAAAAGTGTAAATTTTTCACTTTTACATTTCTTTTATTAAACCTTTTACATTTTGAGGGTAAATTTCTTTGTAATCTCCCCTAAACTCTACAATTTTTACATTTTTAGGGTAAATTTCTTTGTAATCTCCCCTAAAGCCTGTATTAGTTTAGAAATTTTAGCATTACTAGTCTCAACCAAAATCTTAAACATTTTCCGTACTGTAGTCTCCGCTAAAGAATTACTACTTTTAGTCTCAACCAATATTTGATTTTTTTTCCCGGAGTTTTTCAATCTCCGCTAAAGTCCGGTACAGTGTAAAAGTTTTAGTTCTCCTTTAGTCTAATTGAAAACTGTTACATTTTTTTTCCGGATTTTTTTCAGTGTCCGCTAAAATCCGGTACAGTTTCAGAAATTTAGTTCTACTGTTAGTCTAAGCCAAAATGTTTACATTTTTTTCAGACTTTTTCAGTTTCCGCTAAAGTCCGGTACAGATTCGGAATTTTAGAAGTCGAATCAAGATTTGATATATTTTTCAGGATTTTTTTCAGTCTCAGCTAAAGTCCGGTACAGTTTCAGAATTTTGGTGCTACTTTTAGTCTTACCCAATTTTTCTTACATTTTTTCCGGAATTTTTTTTTCTTCAGTCCTGGCTAAAGTCCGTGACTGTTTCGGAATTTAGTGCTACTTTTAGTCTTAACGATGTTAGTGTTATTATGAGTTTGTTCCCTTGCTAACAACTATTTATAATATCAGTACGATATATGCAAATTTACTGAAGCTTCCAATAAGATTTAATGTATAGGTAATGGTTTATATATAAAATCTCAGATACATGCATATAGCCACAAGGCACCAGGTCACTACACACGGCTTGTTGATTGTATAATGTTGGGTATTAGATAGTAGATGACTGGGTGTTGGTCACTGCACACGGCGTGTTGGATAGTATATGTGGGGTATTGGTCACTACGCACAACGTGTTGGATAGTATATGTGTGGTATTGGTAACTACTCACGATGTGTTAATGGTATAATCTAGGGTGTTGGACAGTAGATGATTTGGTGTTGGTCACAACACGGCGTGTTAGATGGTATTTGTAAGGTATTGATCACTACACTATATTTTCCCATGTTAAAATTCCGCATGGGTCTATAATCATTCTCCTTGTTAAATTCCAGTTTGGGCCTATAAACGTTCACCCAATGTAGGTCAACCACTTCTAACAATGTTATCATTTTCCCCATGTTAAGTTGCAGTTTAAGCTTATAAACATTTGACCCATTTGAACACAGGAGGCGTGTATGGGTCTATATCGCCTACCTAAACTAGTTTTATCTATTACTGTCCTTTAATATTTGAATTTTATGTTGCACAATAGAGACAATATTTTTTGTCTATTTATATTGCTATAACACACCTGAATTTGTTAAAACAATATGTACATTACCACTTTTCTTTTGCACAAGAATTAATATTATCAAACTGGAGAAAATCATAAAATGCCGGAAATCGATACCAATTATAAACAGCAAATGAACAAAACTTGAATTACCGTTACATAAGTTGTAATACAATATAAAAAGGACTTGAACCTGTCAAAGTAAGTGTACTTGAACCAGTCAAAGTAGGAGTACTTGAACCAGTCAGAGTGGGAGTGGCGGAGCGATGGAGGGTGGGGAGTGGCGGAAGAGTGGCAATTGCAGCCGGGCGCCAGGCGAATGAGAGCGCAGTTGGGATTTGGTTTTTTGTTTTTTGGGGGTTTTTTTGGCAGCTGAAATTTTAATAGCATTTCACACCACCTTAGTGTAACGGGGGCAATTGTTCAGAAAACTTATGTTTAGGAGGTTGGGGGGAGGAGGGAGGTTGGCAACTGACATAAAAACTGTTTTCTGTGGCAAAGTAGGGGCGCCACTAAAGAACATTGCCCGGGCGCCTCAAACCCTCGCGCCGCCACTGATTCCCAACCCTGACAAAACCCAACATCCGAAACCCGTGTCATAAATCTTCAAATTTACAACCTATCCATTCCCTGCCAGTACTCGTTCTGACATCTTTGATACATTTTGTTCCGGAAACTAGACGTGTTTATTAAATGGAAATGAATAGTTGATGATGAAAACATTTTTTAATCAAAGACTAGACAACCCATCAGAACTCATTGATTTTAAAGTAATGACGACGGGGCGATTAAAACATTTCAAGTAGAATAAAATATACACAAATGTACCTGTTGATATTGATATTAAGTGATGAAGCTTGATTCATTTTTACATCAACTCATTCTCTTTGGATTACTTTTATTGTAAACAATTGAAATTGAATTTAAAGACAATGTTAGTAAAGTAAAATAGTAAAATATAAGTTTCAGGCTTCGGTAAATAATTACGGAGTTTCAAGGTTTAGATTGGCATGATCATGAACATAACATAGGGACATACATAAAACTTGAATGAGAAAGCTTATTTTTGCAGCTGATTTGTAGCCACTGACCAGTTTTGTATAGAACCTGAACTATCCAACGTCAAAGGTAAAGATGTGCTGGTTTTAGTACATACATTTTGAACTTGTATGATAGAACTGAAGGTAAGTGCTGACATTAAATAAATTAATTGTGATGTCTCTTATTATTCAATGAGTCCTTATCTCAATCCAATTGAAAAGCTAGAGAAACTTTAAGTATATTTGTATTCATCATTTTCTTTATATATATATATATATATATATATATATATATAAGGAACTTTGTCTATGAAACTAAGACTTCATTTGGTGCTGCAATATAAACTTAATTGAACAAGTGTTGCTCATAGCACGAAAAGTTAGTTATTATTATTTGACATAAACGACCATTTTATCAAAGTGAAACCACGCTTTGATTCATAAAGTTGCATTGCTGTCCTGCTGCCCTTTCTGTCGTACAGTTGTAAGATTTCATGTTCTTCTGAATGACAGAATATTTATGGCGTATCTGGAGGCAGACGGACTCTTTGATTCTGGACTTGCAAACTTAGATCAACTATAAGAGAGGACTGGCTGTGACTCATTGTTAAAATCCAAACTTGTTCCCAACACGAGTGAAATAATATATTCTGCTAAAGTGAGTTACGGCTTACGTGGAGCAGTTATGGACAATTTAAGTTTCTTTTACTCTCGCATAGAATGCGAATATCGCCATAGTTAGAGAGAATTTTGGCATGATACAAGGAATATCACCATAGTTACTCAGGATTTTGGCATGCTACAAGGAAAGTTTCAAGAGTGGTATTGTGTGTTCTGGATACAAATGTAGGAGGAATGCTGAACCTCAGTGGCGCAGCGAGGCAAAGTGCCGCCCAGGGCCAACTACCAAAAATTACGCCCCCACTCCACTCGTATTATTTATAATATATACGGTACTCTTACCAAATTGCCGCCCCCTAAAAGTGCCGCCCGGAACAACCGCCCCTTCGTCCACCCCCCCCCCCCCCCTAGCTACGCCACTGCTGACACTTGACATTCGAGTGGCAATTTTAATAGCGTTAGCCAAACTTGAAGTGTCATATATGTCTGTCAATATTTTATAAGTTGCCAGTAATTGATGCATAAAATTTCACTAAATTATGGTAAAAGACCGATTTTTTCTGACGCTGCCTATAAGGTGGTATAAGTAACATACAGAAATATTAGTAGTGACCTAAAAGTGTGCAAGTTTTGGTATAATTTACCTTAAATATATTCACCTGTTGTCATGAATATGCCATTATTTTGCCTTATACACTGATGTGTGTGTGCACATCTAAAGCGGAAACAGCTAGCCAGGTTATTATTTCTTATTTCAGAGTGTTTTATAATAAGTTCTTTCAATTGTGAAAGATATACGATTGGCGCAACACTAATTTTCATAGTTTATCTGCGAAAAATATTCTAATTCGTGATTATGCCGTCAGTTTTTTCACATTTCCATGATTACACGTTATCATAATATTAAGAACACTTTATTACCTGTGTTGAGGCACGTGTCGAAATGAAAGATTGTCTTTGGAATCATTGATCCGGAAGATGAAATTTTGTTATTTAAGTTTGGTTGGAAAATCAAAAGCTCACCATCAGTGGACGATTTCCTAGTTTAATCTTAACGGATTTGTAGGGCTAATGACATCTGTTACATTCCAACTAGACCACAGTAACCAAAAATAAATTTAAAATGACTATGCAGGAGGATAAATATAAACAGAATACCCTTCCATTGTTTAATTTAGGCTGTAGCATCAATGACATTAAATCACATAAATATTTCCAATTCTCTAGTGAATAATTGTATTGATATAATAACACTGAAAGCAAACTTTAACTGATTTAACTCAAAGGAAATAGGACGTTTGTGCCTGATTCTGTTCAAATCTGAATATGACTTGTTGAAGGTATTTTTTTCAAATGAGACAAGAAAGATGCAAATAGCTGAAAACGATTATATATATATATATATATATATATATATATATATATATATATATATATATATATATATATATATAACTTTATGTGCATTATACACAGTTGCTGTGTGCACAGTTTGTCGGAGAATAGGGGAGGAATTTTAGCCCTAGCAAACCATATATGATCATTATTTTGACATGCTTATTTAATGTGTACATAAATTATACTAGTAATCCAGGTACCTAAAAAGGATTTCATTACACAAAAACAACATTTACTAAGTCACCATGTTGCATGTGGCAAACCAGCTGCAAAGGGCCTGGTCATGAAAGAGTTACTTTTTCATTCACTGTATTATTTTTATAAACTTTCGCTTTCATGGTTCTTTCATGTGATTATGATTTGGTCAATGCAAAGATGATTAAGTGGTGAAATCTCGCAAGGTGTTACACTTGTATTGCATAAAACCAGGGAGTAAAACAGAACAACAAGAGATGATCGCTGACTTATTTTCAATTATTCTCGAGCAGTCAATATTCCTCAATTTCCGAGAATCGGAAGAGATAATCCCTTAATACATTTATTAAAAAGTAATTTATCAAATAAAGATCCTTACCTTAATGAAAAATCAAACTTGATTTGCTTATGAATAAATTTATGGCTTCGCCCTGTCTTGTTAGATCTTGGGTTTTAATCATTCTAACGAGACGGGGAGACTTCTCAAAATATAACGAAACGGAAAGTAATGGCTTGAATTTACCTCACGACTATCTACAGTAATTATGATTCTGTAGAAAATAGACAGTCTCAATGAGTTTCAGTCATTACCACATTTTAGTTGTATGTTATAGCAATAACATGATTTGATACTAACTATTTTACCTGCAATTAAATTCTAATCTGGGGTGCGTTTGGGCACATTTGATCGGAAATATGAGTTTTCTTAAATCCCCACTCAGATGTTTTGATGACCTTGGCTAAGCTGAGTTCGAAACATGAATCCGTTTCATTTCATCATAACTTAGATTATCAACACTGCCGAACAAAATTAAATGTGAACCAGTCATCACACTGTACCACACCCTTAATGTTTAGACTTATATTTGACTTTCATTGTTGTTATAGAAAGTCAATTGCAAAACACCTGAGTACCGAATGTGCTACGCTAGGATTTGGGTAGAATGATATCAAGAAATAAATTTGACCGTCAAAGTTGGTTGGTTACATTTTTTTAACAGGTATAAAATGAAGTTGTATTTTCAGAAAAAGGTGAGCAATACATTTTTTTTAAATGTTCACTTACGTCAATCAAACATTTATTTCCTTAAAATCTGAAACGACAAGACCTTGTTGATTAAAGATTATAGTATTGTGAATGGTAAAGCAAGCGGTGATAAAATCCTAATTAGAAGATATACAGTGTTATTCCTTGAAAAAAGAGCTACATACATTTTCAGATTAAAACGAACTAAAATGAGTACTTTTAAGGTTATATTTGTTGTGTAATTACATTTAGGTGCACACATTGCAAAGAATATGTCTGAATTAAAGAACGCATGCTGAAATGTTTGAATTAAAGGAAACATGCTGAAATGTTTGAATTAAAGAAAACATGCTGAAATGTCTGAATTAAAATAAACATGCTGAAATGTTTGAATTAAATGAAACATGCTGAAATGTTTGACTCAAAGGAAACATGCTGAAATGTCTGAATTAAAGGAAACATGCTGAAATGTTTAAATTAAAGGAAACATGCTGAAATGTCTGAATTAAAGGAAACACGCTGAAATGTCTGAATTAAAATAAACAATGTTTGAATGCTGCCATTCCTAACATTCACATTTTCCCATAGCAAAAGAAACGTTGAAAAAATAAATGAGGTATAGAATTTCTTCAATATTAATTTTAGTACTAATTTGTCATATTTAGGTGGGAATGGTTAGCCCTATATCTAACCCAACAAATATAAATGAATGAATGCATCAATGAATATAAACTCCCCTTACTAGTCTTTAACCATACGTATATGCAATAATGTACGGGTGCACCGGTTGGCCGAGTGATCGAAGGCGCTCGCCTTTACAGACCACTGACATCTCACCTCTGTCCGCGTAGGTTCGAGTCTCGGGCTCGGCCAACGTGGGTATGTGAAAAAGCTTGCCACTAGCTTCCCGCGGGTCGGTGGTTCTTCCCGGGGTTTTCTCGGGTTCTTCCTCCACCAAATATACTGGCTGCCATGTATAGCCTATCATGTGCTGAAAAATGGCGTTAAACCCATAACAACCAACCGACCAACCAACCAATAATGTACGATCTAACAATTTACAGTTGCTTAGACATGCAAATACTGTTTGTATGCATATGAGCTTTGTTAGGATATCCCTAGGATCATCTCCTGAGCAAATATGCTGTAAATCCGCATCTATGATTCATAATTTCGTAGTTAAAGATAATTAGAGAGGAAATAGAGAATTATATACATTTCATCCATGGTTCGATTTGCATCAAGCCATTGTTTTCTTTGAACAAATCACGATCACATTGCAGGTGAAAATAAAAAGCAATATCTATATTAAATTCTCCCAAAACATGTACATGTATATTGACAAATGCATCTTATGTTTTATGTAAGTGTTTACGTTTAAGTCAGTTGACTCGAAAGCTCTCCCTCTAATAGGTATTTACGTTTAAGTCAGTTGGCTCGAAAGCTCTCACTCTAGTAAGTATTTTACGTTTAAGTCAGTTGGCTCGAAAGCTCTCACTCTAGGAAGTATATGCGTTTAAGTCAGTTGGTTTAAAGCTCTCACTCTAGTAAGTTTTTACGTTTAAATCAGTTGGCACTAAAGCTCTCACTCTAGCAAGTATTTACGTTTAAGTCAGTTGACTCTAAAGCTCTCACTCTACTAAGTATTTACGTTTAAGTCAGTTGACTCTAAAGCTCTCACTCTAGTAAGTATTTACGTTTAAGTCAGGTGACTCTAAAGCTCTCACTCTAGTAGGTATTTACGTTTAAGTCAGTTGACTCTAAAGCTCTCAGTCTACTAAGTATTTACGTTTCAGTCCGTTGACTCTAAAGCTCTCACTCTAGTAAGTATTTACGTTTAAGTCAGTTGGCACTAAAGCTCTCGCTCTGCTAAGTATTTACGTTTCAGTCAGTTGACTCTAAAGCTCTCACTCTAGTAAGTATTTACGTTTAAGTCAGTTGACTCTAAAGCTCTCACTCTACTAAGTATTTACGTTTAAGTCAGTTGACTCTAAAGCTCTCACTCTACTAAGTATTTACGTTTCAGTCAGTTGACTCTAAAGCTCTCACTCTAGTAAGTATTTACGTTTCAGTCAGTTGGCACTAAAGCTCTCACTCTAGTAGGTATTTACGTTTAAGTCAGTTGGCTCTAAAGCTCTCACTCTACTAAGTATTTACGTTTCAGTCAGTTGACTCTAAAGCTCTCACTCTAGTAAGTATTTACGTTTCAGTCAGTTGACTCTAAAGCTCTCACTCTACTAAGTATTTACGTTTAAGTCAGTTGACTCTAAAGCTCTCACTCTACTAAGTATTTACGTTTAAGTCAGTTGACTCTAAAGCTCTCACTCTAGTAGGTATTTACGTTTAAGTCAGTTGACTCTAAAGCTCTCACTCTAGTAAGTATTTACGTTTAAGTCAGTTGACTCTAAAGCTCTCACTCTAGTAGGTATTTACGTTTAAGTCGGTTGGCACTAAAGCTCTCACTCTAGTAGGTATTTACGTTTAAGTCAGTTGACTCTAAAGCTCTCACTCTACTAAGTATTTACGTTTCAGTCAGTTGACTCTAAAGCTCTCACTCTACTAAGTATTTACGTTTAAGTCAGTTGACTCTAAAGCTCTCACTCTACTAAGTATTTACGTTTCAGTCAGTTGACTCTAAAGCTCTCACTCTAGTAAGTATTTACGTTTAAGTCAGTTGGCACTAAAGCTCTCACTCTAGTAGGTATTTACGTTTAAGTCAGTTGGCTCTAAAGCTCTCACTCTACTAAGTATTTACGTTTCAGTCAGTTGACTCTAAAGCTCTCACTCTACTAAGTATTTACGTTTAAGTCAGTTGACTCTAAAGCTCTCACTCTACTAAGTATTTACGTTTCAGTCAGTTGACTCTAAAGCTCTCACTCTAGTAAGTATTTACGTTTCAGTCAGTTGGCTCTAAAGCTCTCACTCTAGTAGGTATTTACGTTTAAATCAGTTTGCATTAAAGCTCTCACTCTGCTAAGTATTTACGTTTAAGTCAGTTGACTCTAAAGCTCTCACTCTACTAAGTATTTACGTTTCAGTCAGTTGACTCTAAAGCTCTCACTCTACTAAGTATTTACGTTTAAGTCAGTTGGCACTAAAGCTCTCACTCTACTAAGTATTTACGTTTAAGTCAGTTGGCACTAAAGCTCTCACTCTACTAAGTATTTACGTTTAAATCAGTTTGCATTAAAGCTCTCACTCTGCTAAGTATTTACGTTTAAGTCAGTTGGCACTAAAGCTCTCACTCTAGTAGGTATTTACGTTTAAGTCAGTTGGCTCTAAAGCTCTCACTCTACTAAGTATTTACGTTTCAGTCAGTTGACTCTAAAGCTCTCACTCTACTAAGTATTTACGTTTAAGTCAGTTGACTCTAAAGCTCTCACTCTACTAAGTATTTACGTTTCAGTCAGTTGGCTCTAAAGCTCTCGCTCTAGTAAGTATTTACGTTTAAATCAGTTTGCATTAAGCTCTCGTTCTAGTAAGTATTTACGTTTAAGTCAGTTGACTCTAAAGCTCTCGCTCTAGTAAGTATTTACGTTTAAATCAGTTTGCATTAAGCTCTCGTTCTAGTAAGTATTTACGTTTAAGTCAGTTGACTCTAAAGCTCTCACTAAAGTAAGTATTTACGTTTAAGTCAGTTGGCTCGAAAGCTCTCACTCTACATAGTATTTACGTTTAAGTCAGTTGGCTCGAAAGCTCTCACTCTACATAGTATTTACGTTTAAGTCAGTTGGCTCGAAAGCTCTCACTCTACATAGTATTTACGTTTAAGTCAGTTGGCATTAAGCTCTCCCTCTAGTAATTATTTACCTTTAAATCAGTTTGCATTAAGCTCTCGTTCTAGTAAGTATTTACGTTTAAGTCAGCTGGCATTAAGCTCTCACTGTAGTAAGTATTTGCGTTTAAGTCGGTTGGCACTAAAGCTTTCACTCTAATAAATATTTACACAAATTTTGCTTCTTCCTGTTTTTGTTAATTAGCTGCGTTTTCCAAGGTCCCATTTAAGCCGCATTTTATTTTCTATGAAGAAATGTCTGTGGAAATATTACCTTTTCAGTCTACTACTTCATCTCAAATGTCTTCGTCGATTCTCTTTTACAATATGACCATCCCATCAATATTTAAACAGTCAGTATCGATGGATATCAAAATTCCCTTTGAAGTAAATATTTCTCTCATTCACGGAATAAATTTATAACTTTTGTCAACAAAGTTGCCGATAAAAGATATCCGAGAAAGCATGAAGTCTCATTTGTTTCGTAAACAAAGAAAACAATATACAAACGAGCACTGATTGCCAGTATTGCTTAAGCTTTCAAAAATTTAATATGAGGTTCAAATAATGTCACGATATCTGCGATAATGCTGCCTGTACCCAATTCGATGACTATATCTGTGATAATGCCGTTTTTAAATAATTTGATTACGATATCTGCGACAATGCAGCTGTCACCAACTTCTATTACATCTATAAGTTACATCTCTATATTGACTTCGTGTCATAAGTAAAATATTAGACCTGGCATTTTCGTGTTGTAATAGAGAAAGATTGATACACGATGTGTGTGGAAAATAAGTGCGATATTTACCAATTAAGGGCGATAGGAATACATTTTAGATTAGACAGTAAGTGTGATTTTTATTTAAATCTGAAAACCAGTTATTGTTGACACTTGCGTCATAGTGTCACGAGAATCTTTGTTTCAAAGAGTTATTCTTATATCAATTTAATATCGATATATATATATATATATATATATATATATATATATATATATATGTATGTATGTATGTGTGTGAGTGTATATATATATATATATATATATATATACACTCTGATTGATAGATAAATAGATAGAAAGACAGAGATTGTTAAATAGATAGGTATATAGATGAATAGGCAGACATATAGACAGATACATAGACAGACAGAGAGTGATAGATAGACATATAGATAAATATAAAGACATATATATATATATATATATATATATATATATATATATATATATATATATATTCAGCAGACTGCTGTGTCTGAAATCTGTACTTCTGTTACATTTTTTTTATATAATTTTTTACGAACAACAAATTATTGCCGTCATTGTTTGAGACATATGAACTTCGGTATATTTTTACTCGGTATACTACAAATATTATTCTTAAGTATTTCTATTCATCCAGATATACAACAATATTCATATGGAGTTCTACATATAACATCAAATACAGTAAGCGTTTGTGTAGCTTGATTAATATGCCTTTTAATACATGTGATGTTCGTGAATTTGGAAAAGATGTTTATTGACAAGTCATTGCATATGAATCAAAACTGATAAAGTCAAAGTGAGAGTCATCCCAAATTGTCAACAAGGCTTGCCCTCGGCATTTCACGCAGTGAATCCTGCTGACCAGAAAATCCTACAAATAGCTTAGAAATTTCTCTACGAGTGGACGATAATATCAGAAGAGCTAAAACACTGCACACATTAGGAAATGTTACACGTGTTTGAGTAAGCGGTTTCGTATCTTGAGTACAGTTTCAAACATACCATAGGCCATATGGCAAGTGCAATGCTACACATATCTAGAGTTACAGTTTCAAATATACCCTAGGTCATAGGGCAAGTGCAATACTACACATATCTAGAGAACAGTTTCAAACATACCCTAGATCATAGGACAAGTGCAATGCTACACATATCTAGAGTACAGTTTCAAACATACCTTAGGTCATAGGGTAAGTGCAGTGCTACACATATCTAGAGTTACAGTTTCAAACATATCCTATTCCGCAGGGCAAGTGCAATGCTATACATATCTAAAATACAGTTTTAAACATATCCAAGTCCATAGTCATAGAGCAAGTGAAATGCAACACGTATCGAGAGTACAGTTTCAGACATATCCTAGGCCCATAGAGCAAGTGAAATGCAACACGTATCGAGAGTACAGTTTCAGACATATCCTAGGCCCATAGAACAAGTGAAAGGCTACAGATATCTAAAATATAGTTTTAAACATATCCAAGTCCATGGAGCAAGTGAAATGAAACACATATCTAGAAAAATGACTAATATAAATATTTCCTGCCGGCTTTAAATATAGCACACCAAACTTTAAATATACTACACCTTACTTGATTGCCTGTAGGCTTTCGATATAATACACCCTACTTTATTTCCTGTAGGATTTTAATACAGTACACCCTACTTGATTTCCTGTAGGCTTTAAATATAGTACACCCTACTTGAATGCCTGTAGGCTTAAAATACAGTACACCCTACTTGAATTCCTGTAGGCTTTAGATATAGTACACCCTACTTGAATTCCTGTAGGCTTTAAATACAGTACACCCTACTTGATTTCCTGTAGGCTTTAAATACAGTACACCCAACTTGAATTCCTGTATGCTTTAGATATAGTACACCCTACTTGATTCAAATGAACTGAAGTGGTTCCTGTAGGTTTTAAACAGTGTACAACCTACTTAATTCAAATGTATTGAAGTGGTTCCTGTAGGCTTTAAATCTAGTACACCCTTACTAAATTCAAATGAATTGAAGTGGTTCCTGTAGGCTTTAAATAGTGTACAACCTACTTAATTCTAATGTATTGAAGTGGTTCCTGTAGGCTTTAAATCTAGTACACCCTACTAAATTCAAATGTATTGAAGTGGTTCCTGTAGGCTTTAAATCTACTACACCCTACTAAATTCAAATGTATTGAAGTGGTTCCTGTAGGCTTTAAATCTAGTACACCCTACTAAATTCAAATGTATTGAAGCGGAGAAATACTTTAAAGTTAATTCCACACCGCGCACACACAGAGAGCAAATAATATTTACTTGGTTTGCAAAGAATTCGATAGTAACTTTGTTCTCAATTATATTTCCAAGTTTTTTGTTAATGTTCACCTTTTAGTAAGTTTGCGTTTGGTTGTCAGTGTTTGTAAAGAAACCAATAAATAATTTTTTGGATGCAATACCACAATATCCTTATTCGGTGATCTACAAGCCGATCGGAAGCGTTTGCTCTCCTCTGCCGAAATAGCTTTGTACGAGATAATAGGGAAGTATAGAAGATTAAACGTACCGTGCATACTCGCTTAAAAGTCGAGTCCAACTGCAAACAACTTAGACCCTGATATGCCGGCGCATTATACAGCTCGACTGATTAGTGCTAACAAAATGCATAGAACCAGATCTGCCAGCGCATTGTGCGACGGTAGATCTGGGTCTGTGTGATTTGCAGTTGAACGTGACTAATAAGCGAACATATACTGTACGTCCGTCATGTTGCACAAAGAGTGCAATTTTGACACCTGAATAACCAAGCTTTCATCTGCCGCCACCGTGGATGCCTAACAAATTTAAATTCAAATTCTTTGGTACTTAGAAGGATAGAGAGTTTATGAGTATACGTGTTTCCAATATTTACATTAATTACATTAATACAAACTATTCACCGCCCGATTGATTTGGGCGTGATCACTTGGTTCGTCAGAAGACGTGATATTTCCAGAATGTCGCGGACACTCTTTAGTAAAATATTGAATCACGTGTGTAAACATGCGCAGATGACAAAGGTTTATCTCCCCTAAAATAATCATTGCATCCGTCATAGACAGTTATCTTGTTGAACTGACTGTTTCAGGATCTAATTCGTATGAATAATGATTTTGACAGCATGGGAGGCTATTGTTTTTCAATCAGCTGTAGTAAATTAACAGCATGGGAGGCTATTGTTTTTCAATCAGCTGTAGTAAATTGACAGCATGGGAGGCTATTGCTTTTCAATCAGCTGTAGTAAATTGATAGCATGGGAGGCTATTGTTTTTCAATCAGCTGTAGTAAATATGAGCTTTGCATTTTTTGTTTTATCATAAAAACTATACAGACCAAATTTAAAAAAAAAACAAAACAATACTGAATAATGTATTTTAAGGTTTACCGATCAATAGCTCAAATATGATGTAAAATTCTACAGCTGATGGCCATGTTGATATTTGTGTGCGCACACTCAGAAGTATGTTTCTAAAGTAGTATATATATTCATACAATGTATCTAGCTACTAGTGTCTATCTATCTATGTAATACACGTATCAGCATGCATTTATATATATATATATATATATATATATATATATATATATATATATATATGCTGTCTATCTATCGATCTAATACACGTATCCGCATGCATTTATATATATATATATATATATATATATATATATATATATATATATATATATATATATATATATATTTATATATATATGCTGTCTATCTATCTATGTAATACACGTATCAGCATACATTTATATATATGTATATATATATGCTGTCTATCTATCTATGTAATACACGTATCAGCATGCATTTATATATATATATATATATATATATATATATATGCTGTCTATCTATCTATGTAATACACGTATCAGCATGCATTTATATATATATATGATGTTTATCTATCTATCTAATACACGTATCAGTATGCATATATATATATGTGTGTGTGTGTGTGTGTGTGTGTGTGTGTGTGTGTGTGTGTGTGTGTGTGTGTGTGTGTGTGTGTGTGTGCTGTATCATTAAAGTTGTCATGGACAAGCAAGTCAGTCTTTCCCACAGTAAAAGTTTATACAGGACCATATTTGAAGGGATCTCCATTTCTACCTTTTTTTTATTAATTAGGGCAGCAGAGATGGTGTGCGTATATTCAGATTTTTCTTTTTAATTACGTGGATTGTAGTGAAGAATTTGATGCACCTTGTACCATGTCAATGTGTTTTTTTTTGTGTGTAAGGCATTAAGAAGGACTATTATATTTGCCGCGTATGATTATTTTTTGCCCGTTTTTATCTGTCATGTAAAACATTATCAGGTAATTGATATGTTGTAATTTACTGGGTACACAGATATAAAGAGATTAATTGAAATACTTACTCATTTTCAGAATCTGAAAGTACTATCCAAACTTCTCAGTCTTCTGCCAATTTACTGAAATGAATATCCATTTAAAATTGAAAATCTTTTTTTTTATTATTCAAAACGATTAATTTTCATATTTTTGTCATGATTTTCTGAAGATTTATAGGTATGTAAATAAGCATGTAAATGATTTCAAGGCATGTAAGCACGGTATTGGCTATATAGTTCTGATTAAAAGTTAAGTTCTAACAGTATTAACGATGAAGAATTGCAACAAAAAAAAAGACATTTAGGCAGATAAAGCCTTCCAAATGAACGTCGACGTCTTACTACAAGATAAGAGAAAAAGATGTTAAAATTATTTAAAATTATATAAAAGGTATATAAAATAGAATCTAATGGTTAAAAAAATTAAAAAATCCGTTATATAAATCGTATTACCTCGAAAAGTCCAAAATTTTCTATGGTGGTGCATCATCATACACATTTGTAAATATCTAAAGCTACTCACTTCGTTTATATTTTATTATACTCAAGTCACTCAAGTGTTGATCAGACATTTTAAAAAAATATGTCATTCTTTTCTTAAATTCTAGTCGGCCCACTTACATTCAAACTGATGCTAGCTTGGATTTTGTCTCATATTATTTTCATCCTCGTTGTTGGTCGGATATTTGCCACCGACACCAAGATTTTCGTAATAATCGGTATTAGGTACAATATTTGGGACTTTCATTTAGGTTGTGTTCTATCCAAAATTGTGAACTCCACAAAATTTCCTCCCACCCACCATGTGTCATTTTTAAACGCTAATAGAATGGTCATTATTTCTGATGAACAAAGTGTTTGTGCCTGGTACACCATATCCATTGACATTAAATATCAGAGGAAAATCACTTTTATGTCATATATCGCAATTAAGATGTTTGCTATGAAACTGAAACCGACAACCATTAGGTGTCAAAAAAACTTGGCTGAAAACACGATTTATGCTTTATAATGGATATATAATTTGTTTCAATTGATTTTATTTCTAAGAGCAGTCGTATTAATTCAAGACTTTCTCATGTGAAAACACTTTATCATTTTAATGTCAATCATGAATACACTATTGAAAAATCTTGCATGTCAGCCTAATGTAATTAATACTATCCAGATTTATGTGTTTGTTCTAACATATATTTGTGGGATTAGACGCGCATGCAAGCGCTATCGAAAATCAGTCACTTGAAAGCTTACTTTATATTTCATTTAATTAATTAGATTCATCGTAAACAGGACCATCAACCTACGTAATATTTTGGATAGCACCACACACATGCCTTTTTACCCTATGGGATGTAAGTTTTGGCGTGTTTTTTAAAGTAATTGGTGGCATGTTTCAGTTAAGACTATGCCCAAAGTACACAGCACATAACAAGGAATCTACGGGTATTGAAAGCGTTATTAGAGACGCTCTTTTTTCACAAATATTTGCTAACAATTTGTAACTGTGCTCTTACTCGAAAGGTCAGTGAATGTTTGTGTTAATAAGGGCGTGTAAAAAGTAACGCTTTGAATACCCCCAAATTATCTGGTACTTTCTTGGTATTGGGCGTAGTCTCATTAAAACTTTGCCAACAATTAAACAAAAAAGGCCAAACTTGCGTCGAAGGAGGTAAGAGTTTGTGCAATCCTTGCTGTGACGTAGATTGTTGGCCCTGGCATAGAGAAGTTTCCGATAAATGCTGCAAACTTCAAGATTGATAAATATTCAAACATGTGATGAAACTGACATCTAGCAAAGACCGAATGATATGTTCAGCTTAGTGCATGCATCAAGCGAACACCCGATTTCACGACAGAACTTGCAGTATATAAAGAATAGGAAAAAAGATAATATTGAAAGGTGTGAATTGATTAACTGTTTGATAATATTCTTTCTCCACACATACAAACACACGCACGACTTTGGTAGTGGCAGGGAGTGATATTATTATCGTTTCTTCCACCCCTACCGGCACCCCTACACATACAGCGATAAACTTTGTGAAGAATCTAAAACGTCTGTTGAATAAACATATTGGAAACAAGAAATAAACATACAAAAAGACGATCGTTTCACTTATTTTTAGTTCATCCATTGTAATAAATACAATCAATCAATGGGAATATGACAAAATCAAGGTTAGGTAATACATGTTCCAATTATAGAACTTGCATGCTATAATATCTGTTGGTGTTTTCACTTATCATCTTATCATAAATTACATTTATTAAACCATAATTCGTTCTGCCATATTAAGTTTACAGTGGAAGTAAAGCAATAGTTCTTTACAGCCTACATAATGCAGTACTAATGGCAACGAGAAGTGGTTCTGTTGACATCCGCCTTCTGGCAAGGGACAACATGTGGCACATTAAAAAAGGCAACCTAATTAGTTTTATTTAATATTGTAATTAAGCTTAAAAGGAGATGTGTATCAGTGCATTGATTGACTTGAGTATGATATATTACAGTGTTACAGGGAAATATGAGATCAGGATATTAAAAGGGTAAAAGTGAGATAAAAGAAACACTAACGTTTATGAAGACTTTTGTCTTGTTACGTTTAAATCCTTGAAATTATGAGAGTTTGATCATGGAAAAGTCACATATTGCAATGCAAAGAACTTGACATAGAAGGGAAAAATAATTAGTTTTGTGCCAAATTATGTAATAATTTCTCTCATAACGCAATAAATATTTTTCTTGCTAATCAAACACATACATCTGTCAATCTATCTATGCAAACGATAGAGACGGAGACACAGGTAAATAATTATATGAAAGGATAGAGAGGGAGACACAGGTAAATAAATACATGAAATGATAGAAAGGGGGACACAGGTAAATAAACACATGAAAGGATAAAAGATACATTGGTATGTAGATTTTATTGATACAAAGAAAATGAAATATGAAAGACAAAATGAAAGGTTGGGATGGACACTAGAAAAGACAGGATCAAAGAGAAAAAGAATAAAAGATATATATATATATATATATAAAGAGAGAGAGAGAGAGAGAGAGAGAGAGAGAGAGAGAGAGAGAGAGAGAGAGAGAGAGAGAATTACAAATATACACCAAACAGAGCGGAAAGTGCTATCCCTGGATTCTACAGGAGAATGCTTGCTAACATTAACAGAATTTTTTAAATACGAATAAATAATATTATCATACATGTTAGAGAATTTAAATTCGTACTCTACGGAGATTCTAACCCAGATCAACGGGTTACGGGACCCATCGCCTTGCCCGTAAGCACCAACCCCTATACCATCTCGACCATGTACACATCACCAAAAAATGATGCTACAAAGTTTGTGATATAGGCATTCGTGCGTAGCAGACATACTCGCATGTCGACCCAGTAATTAATTCTCATCTAAGTACACAGTCCATCTGTATTCGTACTACATATTATATATATATATATATATATATATATATATATATATATATATATATATATACACTCCTTAAAAATAACATTTTAAATATTTATAAAACGTCCTTGTGATTTGCATATGTTAAAGCTACATTTTAAAAACGGAAAGACTATTATTAATCATAGAACTGATATTAATTTTTATTGTTTAAATGATGTTTATATGAAGGACGTTAAAATCGACAATATAGACTTTGTTGCAAAAGAACACGCAAACCTAGCAACACTATGAAAAAGGCATATATGAATTATATATAATAATAATATTAATAATAATAGTAGTAGTAGTAGTAGTAGTATTTGCAGTCACACAGGGTTCAACCTGAGCAAACTTAAAGGTTACAAAAGGTAATTATATTCTTTTCGCGACAGAGTGGCAGTCGTCGAACATACACGTGCCACAATCAATGATAAAATCGTCTCCAGTTTGAGACACGTGACCAGCTCACGCGCCGAGATGCACAACAGCCACTTCCTTAGAAACCGCATCAAAGTGTTCAGTGCTTTCTCTTGAATTGTAAAGGAACAAAACGTGTGTCCATTGACTGTAAACTCCAAGAATATTATAAAATTATGTCTGAAATCTTCAATTAATCCAGACTCTTTCAATTTCAAGCAAACGAAAATGACATATTATTCACGGAGTCACCGTGTTTAAGGTTTTTACTTTTGACACATGATGCATTTGTATTCAACGCATAATTGATTTATAACAATTGCGGGAGAAAATAACATCGAAGGAGAAACCATAGATTAGAATAATCTCAATTATCCAAAGATCAATCCTAATTCGCAGGTAAAATCAGTATCATACCTCAATCACTATTTTACAATTTGTTTTTATTTCTATCGTTGACACTTTTATTATCGTTATTTTAAGGCGATCATTACCGAACAACTATGAATATTGATTTAAAACAAAACAATTTGATAGCAATGGGTTTAAAAGCATGCAAGTTTACACTCATTGGCTTGGGTTATCACGCAATGGGTTTAAAAGCATGCAAGTTTACACTCATTGGCTTGGGATATCATGCAATGGGTTTAAAAGCATGCAAGTTTACACTCCTTGGCTTAGGACATCATGCAATGGGTTTAAAAGCATGCAAGTTTACACTCCTTGGCTTAGGACATCATGCAATGGGTTTAAAAGCATGCAAGTTTACACTCCTTGGCTTAGGATATCATGCAATGGGTTTAATAGCATGCAAGTTTACACTCCTTGGCTTGGGTTATCAAGCAATGGGTTTAAAAGCATGCAAGTTTACACTCCTTGGCTTAGGTTATCAAGCAATGGATTTAAAAGCATGCATGTTTACATTTCCTTGGCTTAGGTTACCAGGCAATGGGTTTAATAGCATGCACGTTTACACTTCTTGGCTTAGGTTATCAAGCAATGGATTTAAAAGCATGCATGTTTACACTTCCTTGGCTTAGGTTACCAGGCAATGGGTTTAATAGCAAGCAAGTTTACACTCCTTGGCTTGGGTTATCAAGCGACAGGAAAGACAACGATGAACCTTGGCAAACTATATTTTAGTAGTGTAATGCAGTTCATGCTATTTTTGTTGTAACGTCCAATATTTCAAGATCTATTCAAATAAGTTATATGTATTCTACATATTGCTGTTATTTATAGTAAGGTTAACACAAGTCTTCTCTAATAGGAAATTGGTATCTCCAGCATTTATACAAGCATAACCTAAAATTCGAAATTAAGTCAACCTCTAAAGTAAGCCAGCTCGAAAATAAGTTATCCTATTCCTATTTGCTCTTCAAAGTAAGCCAGCTCGAAATAAGCTGTCCCATTCCTATTTGCTCTTTAAAGTAAACTAGCTCGAACATAAGCTGTCCTATTCCTATTTCCTCTTTAAAGCAAGCCAGCTCGAACATCAGCTGTCCTATTCCGAGAGAGACACTTGCGTCTTTACAGAAGAAACACGGATATTGAAAAATATGAATCAAAATCAAATTTTAATATCGTCTGTCAATACATATATAATTGTCATGTTCTCTATCGATGCTTCATTTAACAGTGTGGATTTAAAATTTCTTTAAATTTCTTGTATTTTACATTAATAATTGTTAGACACAGGCAGACTATTTTTCCATCGTCAACCGACATTTTGACTCCAAAATACACCTACCTCAGCAAGCGTCCTCTAAAGTAAGTCGAGTCAACATTGGTAATGAATCATATAAGTCGACCTCAAATTCTGAGACTACGATTCTCTACCTATGATAATGTTTGAGATACATTTTATGATAACTTTTAATATCAATATTAACTATAATTACTATATGTTGACCACTCGGTTTCGGAGGGACGATTTATTGAAAATGCGTAAATCGTTTGAAATTATTAGTAAGGAAATTATTGCATAGAATAAAAAGGTGCTCACATTGTTATAGAATTGCTATGGTAGACACCGATTATATTTTCAAATTAAGAAGTTCGAAAAATCATGATCACACACACGCACACACACACACACATTTCTGAAAGCCATACTATTCGGATATTAAAATCTTCAGTATACTTTTGATCATATGTGAATCATATAAATGCTTCTAGTACATCGAATAAAAAGAAACTATCCTTCAACGTTCTCGATTTGCAAAGAAATTACTTATCTTTTAGGCATGGTATCTAAGTTCACAGAAATAATGAAGGCTGCATTAAATTTACCTTTATTTATTTCAAATATGCTTTAATGTTTCCGCTTAAGGACTGTTTAATTTCTTTTGTTTATTGAACTTATATGACGGATTGAATTTCCTCACACACACACACACACACACACACACACACACACACATATATATATATATATATATATATATATATATATATATATATATATATATATATATAAATACATTCGTTCTGCTATTCCATCCTTAATGGGCGTTTTAAATTCCTTTTTGGAAATTGGTAGAAAATGAATGCATTTTCAGGAATTTGATCATTGAAATCTAGATGAGATAGGAAAATAGGCAATACACAGCGACCGAACTTGGCAACGAACGCAATATGACATCAGTTGACAATAAGTAAAGCAAAACGTTGTTATGCTTGGTTAAGAAACACCATCGTTGTTAAATTATAAGAAGCCGTTATTAACTATCAAGACTGGCGGAGATGGATATCGAGAAACTCGACATGCAGGAGTTCGTTGATTTGTACAAAAGCAAAAGAAAATGTACTTTATTTGATTAGATTTTCTCCTCTGACTTCATGTTTATGATTGCGTGATCCTGCTGTTTGCATAGGAAATGCACTGAGAGCGGCATAGTTCTGTAGTCAGATGTAAACTGTCTTAAACATATGAAATATTAATGCATTAGCTGGAAGCATTTGAAATCTAGAGGTCGCATATTGAGTCAATTTCAATGTAATGCATTAGCTGGAAGAGTTTGAAATCTAGATGTCGCATAGTGAGTCAATTTCAGTGTAATACATTAGCTGGAAGAGTTTGAAATCTAGATGTCGCATAGTGAGTCAATTTCAGTGTAATACATTAGCTGGAAGAGTTTGAAATCTAGTTGTCACATTAGCTGGAAGAGTTTGAAATCTGGTTGTCGCATAGTGAGTCAATTTCAGTGTAATACATTAGCCGGAAGAGTTTGACATCTATATGTCGGATAGTGAGTCAAATTCAGTAATACATTAGCTGGAAGAGTTTGAAATCTAGATGTCGCATAGTGAGTCAATTTCAGTAATACATTAGCTGGAAGAGCTTGAAATCTAGATGTCGCATAGTGAGTCAATTTCAGGCTTTGACTTTGGTTCCCAAAAAGAACAAGAACAGAAACTGGCACTGCTGGAAACTTCGGAATTTTTAAAAAGCAAGTGGTTTTGTAAACCAGCAATGACTTGAATATTTAATTTATTCTGTTGCTGATTTTAAAGTGGTTATTTGATAGCATGGGATTTATTTTATTAATTGTTAGAGAAGCTAACATATTCAAAAATCTAGGTAATCAGATGTGAATGATGGCCAATATAAAGAAATGGAGATAAACCCGACGCAAACATATAAAATATGCATATAAAGGAAAACACTGATAACTCATGTTGAGTTAGGAAAAAATCGTTATCTATCGGAAAGATGACGGAAGTCTCGGATATACAGAATAGGTGTACAGTAATTGAAATGAATATGTTGGGTATAGTTCGACTCAATGTTAAAGCATATTGGCGTTGTTTAAGATCTTATCTTTGATAAGATTTCATGGCAAAATTGTGGACAATATCGGAATATCCATGCATATTTCCAGCTTAATGTCAAGTAGAAATTTTAGTCGCAATCCACAATAAGTGATGATATATTTAAGATAATCATAAAAATACTGTAACAAAACAATCATTTTTTGGCCAGCCTGGTTTTTAGACTGCGCTATATTGACCGAGAATTAGAAGAACAAACTTTTGATCAGTTGTATGTATGGCTTAATGGCACACAAGCACACTCCTGGCTGTATTGTGTCGCGTAAGTTTAGGTACCCAGAAAAACCATGCAAAACATAGATATAGGCAGAAGAGGGGAAAATCCTTCAAATACAGCAATTTGTTTTATATGAACTGCACCCTTTTAAAATGACCAAGACCTTCTCAGCCGAAACATAATCACCGGAAAAAAACCCAGGGCAAAAGGTTTGTCTCTATTAGTCGCCTCTTACGACATGTTGGAGGGTGCATGGGGTCTATTCTCGTTACTTAGAAAAAGCCGGAAATAAGACTAATTTTCTCAAAGACATTGAGTGGTCTTTATTAGCTATGTATGATCCCTGTTCAGGGGCTAGTGTAAAAAGGACAAACTTATTCGAAAGACCACACGCAACAAATATACAGTTTGAAAAAGAAAATGATTTACACAAAGAACTTGCTGGTAAGAAAAACTATAGTGACTTTAGCGTCTCTAATGTGTGTACCAAATGATAAAGCCTGATGCTACAACCCCCTTTTGAGACATATTGTATGCACTGATTTATTCTGCTGATTACTTATAATGTAATAAATGACACCCAGAATCTGGTCTTAATGGACCATTAAAAACTGGCCTGCGTCTAGTCTAATTGATCTGAGTCGGCAGATCAGGTCTATGTAGTTTGTTCTACTGATTAGTCTTAACGAACTGCATAGGCCCAGATCTACCGGCGCATAATGCGACAGCAGATCAGGATCTATGCTGTTTGTAGTTGGACCCGATGTATACACAAGTACATACGGTAATTGGTTGCTGAATACCTATCGTACATTCCAAATAATATGTTCTAATACGTTTGTAATTGCATCTTATGCTTTGATAATTGACTGGGTGTTGTTGTTATTATTATTATTATTATTATTATTATTATTATTATTATTGCGAGGACAGATCTTGATCTGTGCAGATTGCAGTTAAATCCTACTTATACGCGAGTACAGACGGTACTTCAAACCATGTCAAAAGTAACATTACGAATATTCATAAAGGTGTAGCTTAATGTCTAAATCAATTTTTATTCTTCTCAAGATATCGGTATCGGTCAAGCACTGAACACCCCATAGAATACCATTATTTCAAACTTGGTGAAGAAAAAAAATATAGTTCTTTTGTTTCCGCGCGCAAGTGTTCAACTTGTAAATCACTATGAATGTGGAAATTCGCCATTTATTGAAAAATTCAGAAATTTGGCTTTATAATAATAAAGTCTATGCGCCTGAAGTGAATCTCCGCAGTAACCGAATTACACAGTTTAATATTACTACGCAGTTTTGTCCATGCTCCTTGAACTAACTACTTTTGTAAGACGGCTTTTAAAAGAAATGCGCAAAATCTAATTTTCTACATAGAAAGTCATTCCATACGATTATATTTCTTTTACTAAATGATCACGATGTATAAAGACACGCTTCCACCCAATGAGGTTTCAACGAATAAAGCATTTATTAATATAATGATTTGACAATTGTGCTTTCAACGCCAAACTTCCCGGTGTATTACCCTAATTTTGCATTCATTGGATGTTCAATTAATTGAGTCACGATAAATAGTCTTCGGTATCTTTTTTGAATGGAGAAACTCCCGTCGATGAACAATTATTCAAATTTATCCTTTGTGTTGAACTTTATCGAGAAGTGGAATCAATCACAGTTGAGGTCCTAAGATTTACATTCACGGCAGTATAAATGTGAACGGTTTATAAGATAACATTAACTTAATCATGTCTTACTGAGCAGACACTACAACTAAAAGCTTTAGTTTCTTTTTTAAATGTAAAAAAAAGAACTTTTCCTGATATCAAATAATCATGTCTTGCTTCTCAAAGTTACAAGCTTTTTCCCATATGTGTATGAAAAAATGTCATTTTCCATCTAGAACCGCAGAGGAAAAGCTATTGAAACATAAAAAGCAACAGCACCATCAACAACAAGAACAACATTAACAAAAATAGTAACTGCCACTAACATTGCCAGTACTATCACCACCAACCATCACTACTACAAGTACTACTGCTTCTTCTTACTTTTCTTCTACCAACACTGAATACATGGCGACTGAGTGAGGTAGCGCGCTTGCGTTGCACCTCTGCGGTCCCACGATCGATGCCAAGCTTAGGCATGTGCAAAGGTAAGAGGTTGCGCCTCAACAGACTGGTTTCCTTCGGGTTTTCCGGTTTCCTCCGCCATAAAAGGCTGCATTATACAAACATCTGAGACGTCAAGAGTGCGTTTGTGTAAGATCGAAGAAATTTGTACTTTAGTCGGCTTGAAAATAGATCAAGTTTAAACCTCTAATGTTCCTCTCTTATTTGGTTTTGATTCTCCCGCCGCAAAGAAAATAGTAAGTTGTCTTTGCCAGCTAATGCCACAGTCACAAAGACTCTTGTATTGGACATTGAGGTGACATCTTGAAGAAAAGCATTCATTTCACGTTATAGAGTGATTACACTTGATCAAAAATCGATATGATTTTCCACACCTTCCTGAAATATGTCATATTTGTAGAATAGAGATATATTTTTATATGAGTGTATTTCGTCCTTATTAATCAGGCTTCTTTATTTGGCTTGAAGAGAAAATATTGTTAAAAAGATAAAAATGGATAAAGTACTGCAAATATAAGAAATAATTATATAACCACCAAATATCACTCATGTGTGCAGAAATCAAGTAAACACTTCAACAAATATGACCGGAAAGAAACAAGTGACTTAGCATATATAATTATGGTATTTTTCATTATTCTTATCAAGAGAAATTAATATTATATCAATCAAAATATTGTATCTGACACATAGGTTTTAGTGTTTTATTCTTTGAAACATTTCTGGTTCTATTTATGGGGACATATCATATTATATTAGAGTATAACAAATGTTTGTAATTTGATTTTGTGGATAACCCTTCTGTTGAGTAACAACATCCTCTTATCCTTACACCCTTAAACCAAAGCCCCTTATCCTCGCCATGAACATTCAAACTGGTTGCCTGATTGTGTTTCAAACACATTAGGTGGCTGAATCTAAAAGAGTTAATTTAATAATAATGATAACTTGATAATGAAACCAATTTACAACTGAGAGTGGAAAGCACGTCCAAAGTTATCGTGGAAATAATGCTATCTTACATATGCAGAAATTGGCACATGGTGCTTTTCAGACTTTTAATGAGCCCCAACTGGCAATTTAGAATTTTCCGGGAAGAAGAAAATATGTGCAAATGCATCAGTTTCGTTAGCTATTACTCAATTAGTACTTTTGTCTAGTGTACACTATTTTTGATAGAAGACAATCACGCGTTAAAAACATTTTACTTTGTCTTAAATGACAAGTATAAGCTTAAAAAATATCAAGCACAAGAAGCTTTATTTGACTAGAAAAGAGAAATACAAAGAAGACACCGAAACGTCATACAGAACGTATCGTAAAAAGTGTGTTGTGCACAGGAAAACTGTTATCGCAGTGAACAGTCATTGTTCAGGACGTAACGAAACTAACAAGGAAACCTCTAAGACAAATTGCAATGCATTGACCGCGATCTAGAACGTCTGTTTTCCTTCGGGTTCTGTCAAAATCAGTTTCCTGTATTCGCATTGCGCGACATTATCTTAACATCTTCGAGCACAATCTTCCCCACAGAGGTGGAAACATTACGATTGTAAGGACCACAGGCATCAATCAAAGACACAGAATAATGTCCCCTAAAGCCAAGATGTGTGCGTGGGTGTGTGGGTGTGTATATATATATATTAAAAATATTAGTAATCGAAATCTGGGAATAGTACAACGAAATTCATTACTACCTTTTTATACTCGCGTATAAGTCGAATCGAACCGCAAACCGCAGAGTGGAACGGCATATCAGCGTCTATGTTGTTGCACTCTGACTGAGTATAAACAGTATTTGTTTTTGTATACACAACATGATGCATCCTACGTTCAACAGATTTATCCATACAAAGAATGTAATATATTGCTCTGAATAAAAATAAAAAAATTGTAAAAAAATATTCAATATGTAAAGTCAGGGATGAAATTTCTACTACAATAAATACTGATAAAATGAAATAAAAAACATTACTTGCAAATTATTAATGTCAATATCACAATTATTTGTTTAATAAATAAACTTGTAACAGAGAAAACTTTAATCCAATTCCAGAATGATACTAATTGAATCTGAGTAAAATTGAATGATCTAATTACGCGCTTTCGAATTATTGTGCATTACTGTGGCACGCAATAGTGTATTTTGTACACGGAAACCATCAATTAATCATTGACTTTAACAATAAGTGGAATGAAGTGGAATGTGTCTATGCTATAATAATCCATAATTATAATATTAGATAGAAAACAACGATCATACACAATGCTATATAATCAACATGATTTTTCACCTTCACAAAAATGGTTTCCTCATGAGGGAATAAGGTAGCACTACAGAATCCGCACCTTAAAGGGTGTGGCTTACAGTTTACTCGTCTAATAACATGAAAATAGTGGCTATTTAAGTTATTAATCAATATAATAAGTCAATAAGTTTTAATGATCTAATCATATTGCTGGTGTGTTTACTCTCTCTCTCTCTCTCTCTCTCTCTCTCTCTCTCTCTCTCTCTGCTTTCTGTAAATCTTTTGCAACGAAAGCATCTGCTTTTAATTAGCTTCAAAGCTGGCAATTTCTTTCTTACGTGAATGGTACACATAAGAAAGGTTTCGTTTGACTAATATCTTTGTTTTTCTCTTGAAGTATTAACGGAATCTACTTTAATAAGTAGAATTCATTGATTACAATCCATACGGCAAATAAGAGTCTCAAGGGATCCATTGGATTCCTTGATGCCAAGTTTGTCAGAATGTGAACAAACACACAGACACACATAAACACACACACGCACGCACACACACAAATTGAACTAGCAATAACGCTTTTGGAACCTTGAGGTCCTTTATCAAAGGCAAACAGTCATGAAAGACACAAAAACAACAAAATAACAATAAGCACATAAGCACAGTAAAATCGTTAAATGCAAAATGCTACATGACACTGCTTCTAAGACATGGATCACAAATCATACGGCAAATAACAGTCTTTCCAGGTTTGGAGTCTGCAGCTGGTATCTTAGGTTATAAAGATAAAAAATAACATTTATCGGGCTTGTTTCCACACTGTTTCGCTACTATTTCTATCAAAATCGCAATATTATGTTGTAATAAATATCTTGGCATTAAAGTTTATTGTACTCTCTCTCTCTCTCTCTCCATATATATATTGGGGTCTTCATTGGACAGCCGGTATTTTCTCTTGAGTAAGCATCACTAAAAGAATTTTGAAGCCTAAAATCTTTCTTTTTGAGTCTTTCCTTTAATCTTTCTTTCTTTTTCTTTTGTTTGCTGGACTACAGCTCCATGTTGTCTTTCACTAATTCATTTCTTGTTTCTTTAATTGTTTGGCTATTCGCTTCTTAATATCGTTCATATCATTCGCCGTCAACGTTTATTTTATTTTAAACCTACCTGTTTGCTGTTGATAACTCAATATTTAGTTGGAATTCTGGTAAGTAGTAAATACAACTGATGAGTATTTTGCTAAGTACTAAGTATTGTATTAAGTGGGACTAAGCATTGTACTTAGGGTTCTGAAAATGCACAGTAGGGTATTATGCATGTCATGCTTCGACAGAATTTAATGCTCAGACATATATTAGTAAATGTTACAGACAAATAGACGATCAATTTTTTCAATACAGAAAATTATAAAAATAATGATTCATAAAAATATGCGATTTAGAACAAAATGAAGTAAGATTCATAGGGAACATATTACATATATTTTAACCAATGTATCAAGCATACATTAAAAATCATGGCAATGCATCAAATTAATTACAAATGCATTTTGATTGTGTAGAATCATACCAATTAAAGTTACGACAGATTGCATAAATGATGGCATTTCTTTCTTTTATACCTAAATTAGAAAACTTAATATATACCTTATGGAAAAAAAATATTCGTCTTAGAAAGTCATAGATGCTTTAAAGTCTGTTGATAACTTAATATATGGCTTCTAGTCCAAAATACTACTACAATCAAAAGATGGAGAAAAGTTTTAAAATTAGTGTATATAGCCTTTGTCTTAAAAATTTAAATTAATTTCAGATCTGAGTTTTGTATTTTCATCTGATGATTTGAATACTGTAATTACAACCTTCAAACACAGACACACTTATTTGTTTAAATGAATAGATCTTTGAGAACTCATCGCCGACCCAGATTGTTAATACTTTAATCAATCGATCGAGCAGTAACTTACATGTGAAAATCCGCATTATCTCCAAGCAGAAAATATTAATTAGTCATTTGGCATATGCCAGTAAACATTTTTTTACATAACGCAGCCATAATTAATTTACAATTTGCCGTGTCGTGCATACCGCTCCATCTGTCGTTGATATTTTAGCCTTCCTGAAGGAAACCACTGTTACTATGTCCAATGAAGCAGGTAGAATAGATCATTTCAAACAGGATCGACCATCATTCTCTGTTGTGTATTTGTGTGAATCAAACTGTCCTCCGAAACGGCCAAAATAATTTTTTCTTGATTTATTCATGTCTGTGGTTTTTAGAACTAACAGATCCTGAAAGCTACTACTATTGCCGCTACAAATATAATAACAACCATAGTTGTAATAAGGATAGTAGAAAAAATGTCTTCAGTACTTCTCAAACATTGCTGATATGAATGTGTAATCACTGACTTTCAATAACTTTAAGAACAGCGAAATAGTAATGAAAATAATGCAATTAATTCCAGTTGCCTATGCCATAATGAGCTCTATAGACCAATGAAAGTAATATATTTCCTTAAGCATAATGTATTCATAGAAGCCTTTTGAACCATATGTGATAACTGTACTGTGCGCCTGTAATTAGCAATCTTGCTCTGTACTGAAAACATTTCCTATAGATTTGGTATTGTTTTGTAGGAACAGGGGTATATTACCTCTGATATTGTTTGTTCCCATGCAATCGTTTTCTTTCAATTTTATTTTTGCATATTTTTATTCATAAATTCAAATAGCATAGTAAATGACTGTCAAAGTCATCCCTACAAAATTTAGGTGAATACTCCATATGACATTACATATTGTAAACAAGCATCGTGCTGCTCGTGCATAATATTAATGTTTCTTACATATTGTAAACAAGCATCGTGCTGCTCGTGCATACCATTAATGTTTCTTACATATTGTAAACAAGCATCGTGCTGCTCGTGCATACCATTAATGTTTCTTACATATTTAGAAATCATAAGTCTACATTTTCTCTAAAATTTAAAGTATTTGATAACTACGAATGATTTCCCAACAAGTTGGAAATAGTAAAAGATGTTGTTTCTTTTTTTTTTACAAATTTCCTATAGTAATGATATTAAAATTGTACTAAGAATGGTATACAATGCATTCCCTTTCTCTGATGTTACCGTCACCCACGAGGGAACCTTTTACGGACAAATGTGTAGTGAATGATTAATCTTGACTTTGACAAATCATAGTTAATGTATGACCTATTCGCACAAATCTGTCGTTTTTCTCACCGATATGCACTGCACTGTGTGAAAAACAAAACTTGAGCAGAATTTATTTTCATTCCGTTTTAAATTCCGTATTATTGCATATCCTTATACAAAAGATACGATTAATTTGACACAAAAGTTATAGAGTAACAGATGCGACTAAACATCAACTGCTTCTGTTTGCACCGTCAGGGTTTGTACCTTATACTGATTAAATTTCTTGTTAATTTTAACAGCAATCTATTACCTTGACCGAGTCACGTGTCCATATGAACAATCAGCTGCGATATCAGTGATCCGGAAAATAAAATCTTTCATTACGTCCATAATGGAAAATTGAATGCTGTCATAGAATGTTTGTCCGTAATTGATTCTCGAGGCAACTGGTTAGTCTTACATTCATTCTAATGTAAATTCCACAAGGAGCAAAGGATCTAGTGACACATAAGGGTTGACTGCGTGAGGTAACCGTCGGCAGAATTTAAATTTTGTTTGGAAAGATGAAAGGTGTTCTATATTAGATTTGAATAATTCTGATGGAAGAAACTGTATTAAGATTTATAACTACATGTATATAAACCCATTTTATTCCAAACTGAACCAAGCCAATTTTACAAATATGTCTATTCCATGACTTTCTCATGACAATAATGGAGAAACACGTCGAATAATAACATTTTATTTATAATATTGAATTTCCATGTTATATTTAAGTCTGATTGTGTATACACATGACTAGTCCATGTTAATGTTTATGATCCATTCAATCAATGCACAAGAAGGCAACACAATACTTGATGAGTTTCGATGAATTGCATTGTGTCTTCCTGTAAACAATACCGTGTAACTGTAATATCAATGAAAAAAGATTGACTTTTTTGTTAACAACTGATGAATATCTGTCTTTATATACAACATAATAAATGAAATAAATCTTCGATGGCGCGACACAGGTATTGAATATAAAAGCTTGAATGCATCTGTTGCTAATAGATAATTGCTGAATTATCCCCGTTCTTCTCGAGTCTTTCCCATTACCGATAATCGGAGTAGATAAATTGCTTACCGTGTTAATATTTTTTCTCGTCTTAATGAAATCAAATGTGCTGCAACGTTGATAAGTTTGTAAAAAAGTCATGTATTGTAAGGTTTTGTTCTGGAGTATTACGAAGGGACTTAAAAGACTTTTCAACAGGGAAACGGAAAGAAACTAATATGAATTGCTGTAAGATGACCTCCTATCATTCCGGTTCTATAGACAATTTCATTCCGGATTTGTGCCCTACCTGCATTTATTCTGCATTCTATCAATTGATTTTATATAAAATGTCTTTACTTAAACAAGCTTATGTCACGAATGTCACCTCACTTCCAAATAATGGCGTAGAAATGGGATTTTAATACATACACAATAATACATGCGTGTTTTCTGCTGAGTCGGCGGAAAGGCTGAGACGTATTCATCAGCCATATCAAACGAGTTCATTCCCCCGACTTAGAACAAAAGTCGAATTTGGTTTGTATTAATAAAATACTCCCTCTTTACGCTTTTAAAATATTTTAGCTTTACTGTGTGAATGATATTCAAATACTGAGTGAATGATAGTCAAATACTGTGTGAATGATATTCAAATACTGTGTTAATGATATTCAAATACTTTGTGAATGATATTCAAATACTGTGTTAATGATATTCAAATAATGCCTGAATGATATTCAAATAATGTGTGAATGATATTCAAAACAAATTGGGATGTATAAAAGTTCGATTCACTGCATCTAAAAATATCAACGTGCGGACGCCAAAGAAGAAACATAAGTAGTTCCAATCTGGGTTTGTGACGCGGAAATACGGATTGAACAGCTGTATCGAACGCTAGATGAAGCATGTAAGATTAAATGGGTATGTAATGTTAAATGAGTATGCAATACCAACTAATATAACCCGATGTTAAAACCATGGGATATTTATTTAAAGGTTAGAAACACGCGTGAATGTATGCATTTATGTATGTATGTTGTTACGACTCTATGGTCTAAGAAAAATGTAACAGAAAGAAGTGAAACCAACAAATCAAGTAAAAATCAACAAGCAATTTATTTCTTGACAATAAAAATGAAAATCAAAAGACACTTACAGTAAGGTGAATTAAAATCCAAATAATCCAATAATCCTAAGTGTCCTAAATATAGAATGTTCCGAATTAATTACTGTATCCTTTAATGTGCTGATGTGCCAATAGTCTTTAATGTGCTGATGTGCCAAAATGAAGTACTCCAGAATATCTTTGAATAAGTTCACATAAATCCCAAAAATCATCAGTTAAAAATTCAAAATCCAAAAGTCTGAGCACTTTATAATCCAATGAATATTTAAAATAATTCTTCTCTCTGAATTTGGAATGATTTTTCCCAACTGTAATGACTCCTTAAAGACTGATGGTAAGGTCGAAATTGAAAAACTGTCCACTAAACATGGTATATATAAAGATAGGTCACATGACAAAATGTTCTAGAATACTATATGGTGTGTGTGACTTTTGACACATAACTCTAAAGGAAATTCTGGTTTTATCTGTAACAAAATCAACCCTGACATCAAATGGAATAAACAACTTGTTTACCAAAACCGTCCTTGAACTTAAATACTAAGTAAACAACCTAATTCAAGGACAATAGCTAAACATGTCAACATTATACTTAACATTAAGATTTAAGCAAATATTAAAGTCAAGAAACATTTATAATTTCCTAAAATATTTATAATATTATATAAACATCACACATAACAATGTACGTATGTATGTATGTATGTATGTATGTATGTATGTATGTATGTATGTATGTATGTATGTATGTATGTATGTATGTATGTATGTATGTATGTATGTATGTATGTATGTATGTATGCAGGAAATACTTATCTGTCAAGTGTACGGAAGGAAATATAATCCCAAAAGTTCAAGTTAATGTTCCATAAAAAAGGATGAATTGTCATCAAAAGATAGGTTTCTTAGAAACTTGTTTTTTTAAATAGACGATAAAATTTTGCGATTGCTTTAATGCAACCATCAGCTGTTCAATGACCAAGGTATTAACAATATTTCCTAAAAGGAAGGCTGCAAATAAATGCATATTAAAACTAATGGAACAGTTAACTTTTATTAGTACAAACTACTGAATTTACCATTTTGCAGATATTTAACTTTCTACATTTTTCAATTTGAGACATATATGCAGCATATTTATATTTTATTTTGTCATATGATTTGTTTACCTTGATATTTTATTTTGCCATATGCTTTGTTGACCTTGATATTTTATGCCATATGATTTGTTGACCTTGATAAAAAAAATTTTGGCATTTGACTTGTTGACCTTGCCATTTGATTTGTTGACCTTGATATTTTATTTTGCCGTATGATTTGTTGACCTTGATATTTTATTTTGCCATTTGAGTTGTTGACCTTGCCATTTGATTTGTTGACCTTGATATTTTATTTTGCTATATGATTTGTTGACCTTGATATTCGTATTTTCGTGTCGAAGAAAAATTTGCAAGAACATGCAGATAGTCTTCAAGGAAATAGCATCATTATATTTTCAGAAATGTATATTATCTGTCTCTTCTTGCACATATTCTGTAAAAAGTTCCGCAGTCAAATCTCGACCCCAGACGTCAAAGCGACACTTGCAATTATGTGTGTTGCTTTCTTAGTCGCTAAAACTAGTTATATATATAAATTTTCTTTTCATCAAGCCATCGTATTCTCTGTCAAATATAGTCACCATGCTTCAGACGAAAGGGACTAAAATCGTTTAAAATTAAGCACATGTGTGCTTTTGATTTAGTAGCTCAAAGTGTTTAGTTTCGTACTGAATATATACGTTAATTTGAAAGGGTTTATCGTTTTAAATTTTTTTTACAGTTCTTTATCTTTACATTTTCAAAACTTAACGTTTAATGTGCACTCTGTAGTCAGCATTGTGATGATGTGCCATTAAACCCTATAGATACATACATACTGTTCAAGTTTGATATTAACATTTTAATGATGTTGTAAGGGCTTTTCTGCCCATATACATATATATATATATATATATGTATATATATATATATATATATATATATTACCTCAACAGGAAATCAGTAATATATTCATTCTTCATTCCTTCTAGCAATTTCGCATTGTCGTCTTTGATGCTCTTCAATGAGGTACACAATATTTTTCAAGCATGATATATCTACCTGAAGAGTATCCATGATGATGAATTTGAAAGCGCAAGATGGAATAAAGAATTGGTATTGTTACTGATTTCCTGCCGAAGAGAGACAGAGACAGAGAGAGACAGAGACAGAGAGAATTACAAATACACACCAAACAGAGCGGAATATATATATATATATATATATATATATATATATATATATATATATATATATATATATAAAGACACAGCAATTGATAACGGCACACATGCAAAACAATTTCCCAACATTTCGAGCTAAACAAGCTCTTAGTCAGGTGAAGATACAATATACATCCACAAAACAAGCACTAAAGACAGAAACCAACAGAAATTCTTGACTCCTACATGTTTTAATCACAGAGAAATATACAAATAAAAGAAAACAAAAAATAGAAGAAACAAAGGATAAAAAATTGAAAAACGGTCTTAAAATGGGTAAACTACATATCCATTTTACGCTGCAATCAGCCCAACAAAGTTGTATAAAAAAAATCAAGAAAGGGTTTATCGTGCCTATGAAGCAGAGAACCAAACTGTATCTTACCTAATTCCAGGCTGGGAACAAAGAACTGACACCATGCGTGGCGTGACCTCAACACCATCTACAAAATATACAATAAAATTTATATCCCGATAAAGTTATGCATGGAGGTACTAAGGAAATATGTCAAGAGCATGGTCTAGCGGAATAATGGACAAGACTTAATAATAATAATAATAATAATAATAATAATAATAATAATAATAATAATAATACATGTAAAGTGTGAGGAATATTTCCTTGGGTAAATAGTATCGCAACAATTGGGTACGTCTGATAAACTGATGCCTGGCTGTAGTTTTGATAAGATTACATTAGGAAGGTTATACTTTTTCATTGAGGCCGAACTCCCCATGAGTTTTCAGTTGTAGTATTCAGTATCGTTCCTTACGTGGGCGTTCTATATCGCTCTAGCCCAAGTTAGATTCAATCGGAAGCATCTCGAGGGACTCGACTGAATGCCCAGTCGAGTTGTAGTTTCGCGTTGATTTTGTTGAGAATATGACTCTTGTAGTTATTCATTCGTTTTCTGAAATCAGCCGTTTCACCAACATATTGAGTAGCACAGATTTTGAATGTTAGAAGATAGATTACATTTTTGGTCCGACGTCGTAACTTCTGATTGATAGTGTAGCTAACTTCTGTCATCGATCTTCTGAACGATTTGGTATTGGGCATATCTTTGCAAATTAGGCAACGCTTGTCTTTGCAGCAATATGTGCCTGAATCTGTGGTCTTGTTTGAAGTTATCATGGCACGTACCAGATGGTCCTTCAGATTTTTAGGTCTACGGTACGCAACCATAGGAACTTCTTGAAATATGCCCTTCAGACTATCGGAGGACTCAATCTGGTGCCAATGCTTCCGAATGATCTGTTGTAAGTGTGGGGCATCGGAGTGGAAAGTAACCACGAAGGAGATTCGTCTGTTGGTTTTCTTGGTTTTATATTTCAGGAGGGCTTCTCTATCGTGGAGTCTAGTTTTTTTAATAGCCTCCTCAGTGTAGCTATTTCTGTATCCTCTCCTTCTAAGGTGCCCCTTGAGCTCTCCGAGTCTGTTTTCAAAAGTAGCCGCATTAGAGGATATACATTTGGTCCCTAAGAAGATGTGTTAGTACGTGCTGGGGTTGGAAGTAGATACTAGTGAGAATCAGTTGGATTAGAATACATCTTGGATATATAGGCAGTTTTTTTTTTCCACGAAAGACCAAAGGTAAAAATCAACGAATTCAGAATTGTTTTCTGTGGGATGGTTGTTTCCCGAAATGATTGGCCTCCATGGGTTCCCTTCTTTGTGTATTTTAGGGAGTAAATAAAATCTCCCTGGTTTTGGGTCAACTCGTAGGAGCTAAGTCAGTGTTTTGTCATCAATGTGACCAGCGGTATGCATATCTTTTAATGTCTGACACACGATTTCATGTGTTCAGCTGTTGGGTCATGGCTAAGTTTCTTATAAAATCTCTTTTCTGAAAGTTGACTGTTTGCCTCAGCGGTGTAGTCAGACGCATTCATGACAACAACTTCAGGATCCCTTGTCTGCTTGTCTACTGAATTGATAAGAATATCTTCCCTCTCGCGCAGTTTTTTCAGCGACTGTCTTCTTATCGGGTTAAATTGGCCTTTTTGGTATGGTTCTATTGGTGCAAGTTAATGCCATTTTCCACTGCGGACAAACATGTCTCTAGAGCTTGAAGGGGCTGGAACATAATCGCTTTTTGGGCCGAATTCATGAGGTTCGTCATATATGTATCTACCACCCGATGTATACAGTTTTGATTAAAAGGAAAGAATGCTTGCCTAGTTTCCTTTTAATTAAACTTTTTACAACCACTGGTATATCAAAGATAAAGCGCACATACTATACTTGTATTTCATTTATATCAAATACAAATATTTAAATTTCGAACGGAGTTAAGATTAACTACAGGAGACTGTGTATTGACGGAGGGAGTACACTCTTTACGTCCCAGCGCAGTGTGTTGGCTATAAAATGTAGTTTTGCAGCTATTGCAACTATTCACACTCCTTTCGGAAACTGTTAATAATGTTTCTTATTTGAGCTTCTATTTTCATTCATAGTGATTGAAGAAATAAAAGAGACGATTAGGATTTTACCGTGAAAGTTGGTTTAAATGAAGAAAGTAGAACACTATAAACATCGTTTGGTTAGATTCTTGAATAGTAAACGCGCGGCCATTCAATCATCGGTGAGTACATCGAAACGAGCGGGTGATTGACTAAGCGAAATGACAAACCAGCAAAAGGTCATTCAAACATCTAAAGTTTTTAACAGTTAAGTCTAAGTCGTAAATATATATACTTATCTTTGCTACTGACCATCTCTCTCTCTCTCTGTCTCTCTCTCTGTCTCTCTCTCTCTCTGTCTCTCTCTCTGTCTCTCTCTCTCTCTCTCTCTCTCTCTCTCTCTCTCTCTCTCTCTCTCTCTCTGTTGGTCGGTTTGTCTGTCAGTTTTACCATCATAGGTCTAGAGACATCGTTGCATACGACGGGCGAAAATCCACTACGTTCCATTTTCACAGAATTTCACCCGTGGCTTGTGACGATGGTCCAAAGAGAGAGAGAGAGAGAGAGAGAGAGAGAGAGAGAGAGAGAGAGAGAGAGGGAGAGAGAAAAGTGGAGGAGGAGACTTGCCATAAGATTCTTTTTATCGTCTTTTGTTCTCTGTTGCTCGATTAATCTCTCATTTGTATTGCCAGAGAGAGAGAGAGAGAGATCTGGATCAATCGAGGTAAAACTGACATGCTGACTGACCAACCAAAAGAGAGTGAGAAAGAAGGAGAGAGTAAGAGAGGTCTTTAGACATTTTAATATTTTAAAATTGTATGTTTAGAACGTTATTATAGGTTAAAAACAAAATCAAATTAAAGCATCAAATAGATTACAGTATGTGTGTGCCGCCTATCCAAGGAATTTAGAGTATGTCCTTCTCGTCGCGACAGACATTTGCAACTTTATATAATTGGCATCGTGTAACACTGTACAAAATTGTCATCGTGTAACACTGTACAAAATTGTCATCGTGTAACACTGTACAAAAATCCCATGGAAAATGCACACACTATAAGGACTTGGGTTCTTCTTGATTACCCGGTGTAAATTACAGTTTAAGGTTTTCAATTTAGCTCAAATTCTTTTTTCTCTCTCACTCCACAGATTTCCACGTATTTGTGCCCTTATGACACGAGAGAGAGAGAGAGAGAGAGAGAGAGAAGATAAAGCAGAGGAGATTTCGATGAAATCGTGTAACATGTTTAATTCATTTAGAAAACGGGGATTATAAATATTGTTCTCATTATTTTCTTATCTAATTAATGATTAATAAGAGAAAATTCATCACTAATCTAGAGACTATTGAAGCATTAGCCTACTGTTGAACCATAATAATTATATCCATTATATGCATATTCGTACGCCATGGGCGAATAAGAATTTTAATTTTTATATATATAACATATATATATATATATATATACACACACTCTTAAATTTCTGATAAAGCGCCAGCTTAAAACTCATTTTGTCGCTGTATAATTCACATCTTTTTGACAGTGACGTATTGATGGTTCATTGTATGCATATGGTTGGAGTTTATGTGTCCTTTCCGTCTATAATTTCATCTCAGATTCCTTTGTGGATTTATTTTTCAAGATTTCCTTCCCGTAAAACATCTTTACACCATTTTTAGCTAAACTCAAGAAAAGTACTCATCTATGGATATCCTATTTCTAATTTCCCAAATAAATAACCTTTTCTACTTGAATGTGGAATAAATTTATAGATTCCATCCAGGATGTCACCCATCAGATCATTCTTTCAAGCAGAGGAATTCATTTGCGATGTCCACAGAGAGACAGCGTTACAAACGAGCATCAATTACAGGTATTATTTATGTTGAAGAGAATAAAATACGGAATTAAATGAATGATCAAGATCTCCGCGATAAAACCACTGTCGCCTACTTAATGTACATCTTAGAGTTAAAGTTTTTATCTGAACCCCATAAATTATAGATTAGATCTCACCAGGAAGATTGGGTATTGTGATGGATAAACGTTCTTAACCGTTTTATTCAGAGAATAATTACGGTATTTCCAAAGTGTATGCAGAAAATGATTACGGTATTTCCAAAGTGTATGCAGAGAATAATTACGGTATTTCCAAAGTGTATGCAGAGAATAATTACGGTATTTCCAAAGTGTATGCAGAGAATGATTACGGTATTTCCAAAGTGTAGCTGCTCCGAATATTATTCCCATAGGCAAAACGTGGAATTTTTCTTTCGGACTAAGATTTCAGGTACTATATTAATGACACTCACACCACTATGTCAAGAGTGTCTTACTTAAAGGGAAACTCAGGACTAAGGTATAATATGCACTCAATCCATAGAGTTTATTCTATTTATGACTTACCCATCATTATACAACTCGTAATAAAGTCTTCTTTTCCCGATGCTAATCTGAAACATTTTATCAGATTTGCATCTGGTCAAGGTTTTGATTCCTCACAATCAAAGATAACGTCACCTAACAACGGTAGCATGACGGAAGTAGATGGATGGAATCTAAGATAACGTCACCTAACAACGGGAGCATGAAGACAGTAGATGGATGGAATCAAAGATAAAGTCACCTAACAACGTAAACATAAATTAGTATTACAGTAATTAAATAGTCGAATTATTGTTAGTTTCATTATGCTTTTGACTTTCTAAATCTTGTGACGTTTTCTATAGAATAGCAAATCTCTTTGCCATATTTTATGTTTGTTAAATCCTTCGGCGCGACGGCGTCATGTAACAGTCTGATATTTTTGACCTTACTGCATTATACGACGGCCGATCTGGGTCTGTACAGTTTGCAGTTGGACTCCACTTATAAGTAAGTATATATAATTAAGAAAAAACTCTGACCTTGACAATGCTAAAAAGACAATGTATACTTATCATTAATACTACGAATATAATATTATGTAGTCATTAATACAACGAATATAATATTATGTAGTCTTTGATTCATAAGAATAAATATACGGAGTCCAACCTTTCAAAACCAGTTTAACTATAAAAATAAAAATCAGAAATTAGTATGATTTTTTACAAAGTGACACTTTTTATTGTGTCGCCGGAGTAGCCATAAATATTAAAAACATGTAAAGTCAATTTTTTTTCATTATAAATAAAAACAGAAAAGAATACCTCCTCGATGTATATATATATATATATATATATATATATATATATATATATATATATATATATATATATATATATATATATTAGAATCGACAAGATACGATAGAATCTACAAGATACGATAGAATATACAAGATACGACAATATTACAGATGGAGAAAATGTCTTTAGCATCTTCATCAGCAGTTTCTGAAATAATCTGAAATAATCTGAAATAATCCGACATTGTTTTCTGTTTGCATATAAAGTTATGTCATGCATGATTCTACACAAGAGACTCTTTAGATGGTATACTTTTACTTTGAACTATTAGATATCAAAGGTTTCAGTAGGTATGCTTATATTTCACACTTGGGACTTGACAGTCAATAAGTCAAATGTACCAAAACAAGACGAATGTACCAAAACAAGAAGAATGTACCAATACAAATTTCCGTATGCTTTTTTGTGACTTCAGCAGATAAAAACAAACATTGGAAAATATTGTATTATTTGATATAGTTTGTTATGGCATTATTTCCCTTTTGGGTATCAGGTCGATTTTATGTTCACATACATGTATTTTATTAAAAATCGATTTTGGTAACAGCCTTAACGTAAAGTTATGTTTCTTTGTTTTTTTCAATACCTATTAACACACTTTGTTGTACCATAGATAGAATATTCAGTGGCAAAACAAAAACAAAAACACCCAAAAATATATCTCCAGAAGATCTCCTAATTACCTTTCTCCACAAAAAAAGCATCATATGCAATAAAAAGGATGACAAAATATAACAATTATTACAATATATGACAATTAATAATATCACAGTATCTGCTCTGGCTTTTTTGCTGTAATTTGTGGTAACTGTTCACAGTATTTGAGATAATATTACTAAGTGTTAGTTTTATTACTGTTTGTATGTGCCTAATTTAGCTCTTAGTCGATTTTAGTCTTTGTTTTTATATGTGATTAATCTTAGCTCCCAGTCGATTTTTAGTATTTTCTTTATCTGTGCTTAATTTAGCTCCAAGTCAAGTTTTAGTCTTTGTATTTATGTGGATTTGGTCTTTTAGCATCTTAGTATTCTCGTTTTCACCTTTTCTGCATGATATGCTTTTACATCTTTTTTTAATTTTCGTACCCCAATTTTCATGCTTCGAACTTTACATTTACAAATTGAAAAAAATGTATGTATGTTAACATTATATGTATGTATTTATGCATATATGTATATATATATATATATATATATATATATATATATATATATACATATATATATATATGTGTGTGTTTGTGTGTGTGTTTCTGGTGTAGGTACGAGAATGTAATTATCTGTATATTGTATGTGTGTAGTTTATATGTATCTTATCACTATATGAGTCTTAACATAATGTGGTCATGTCTGTTTAAGTCTTTTAAATATGTATGTGTGTTAATGTCTGTTTAAGTCTTTGTTTTAAGTATGTATGTGTGTTAATGTCTGTTTAAGTCTTTGTTTTAAGAATGTATGTATGTTTCAGTGTATGGTAATGTCTGTTTAAGTCTTTGTTTTAAATATGTATGTCTGTTTCAGTGCATTGTAATATCTGTTTAAGTCTGTTTTAAATATCTATGTATGTTTCAGTGCATGGTAATGTCTGTTTAAGTCTCTGTTTTAAATATGTATGTATGTTTCAGTGTATGGTAATGTCTGTTTAAGTCTTTGTTTTAAATATGTATGTCTGTTTCAGTGCATGGTAATATCTGTTTAAGTCTTTGTTTTAAATATGTATGTATGTTTCTATGTATGGTAATGTCTCTATGTTTTGTATGTGTGTGATATGCATACACATTGATGTCTAAAATACCTTTGTTACTCTAACTGAATCTACTTTTAGCTGATTGTTGCTGGAGTTCTTCAGATCGAATGCCATTAGATGTAATATTTGACTTTAAATACAATTTCTTATGTCTTATGAATGTACGTCTGTTTGTATATAGTTCTCCTTCACGACCAAGAAATGTCTAAAAATAATACACAGTGGCAGAGAACAACTTGTTGGTACAGCAACTATCATGCTTCTAATGTAATGTGGTAGAAAAAAAATATATCATGTATAGAAAAAAATATATCATGTATATACGGTCTACTATGTTAACAATTGGACTTACAATTCAAATAAAAACACAGTTAAATGCTTATTCTACAGTATAATGTATACTACCATACACATATAGTTAAACAAGATGTGCTTTTTCTTTAACTAAACACAGTTTAAGTAAAGATAGTTTCGCAAGAATCTAATTGAGAAGGGTAGTATCCCCGGAATATCATTGCACAAAGGGTCTGAACGATGAGTTAAACTGGATTTAAGCCCCAAACAATTTCCTATTCCCAACTTCTGATAGGATAGAAAGAAACTCCGTATATGTTTGTATCCGTGAGGTCTTCATTCGACATGTGAGAAATAAATGGAAATTGGACATTTTTATCACCTACATCAGTAAGAGATGAGAGAATAGACCTAGCGTTGTAAGTATCAGTTAATGACATTTTAAAAGTATCTTCTTCTCTGGTGTCTGACCTTCAAATACTCTCGTCCATCGTGTTTAATGTTATTGTCAAGGATTACTTCATGGGAGCAAGCTTTCTCATAGGTAGATACATTTATATTCCATACCTGCTTCTTTCCTTATGTTTTATATTCAATGTTCTTTTTGCTATAGAAACATGTGTTATTTATCGGGTGATATTCCATTTTTGCAACTTGTTACCAAGTCGTAAAATTAGCAAAAGTTAAACCGCCCCCCCCCCCCAAAAAAAAAAAAAAAAACCCAAACAAACAAACAAACTCCCCCTCATGTTATGTTACTATCGCTGATTGATTCGATGAGCGATTATTATTGATCAATACCTCCCTGGGTTATCATTAAAAGTGTCCATTGAAGTTAAACTTAGCGGGAAATAACTTGCATTGGGACCAGATATTTGAATTTCGAGTTTACTTTTAAACTGAAACGGGCATCCACCAGCTGTCAAACGCTTTAACTAATAATATGGTTTTTACATTGTAGATGCTTACTTGGTGACCCCAAATATTTGGGTATCAGGAATAAATTTACTTGCTGACATCCTAGCTAAATACGCACAAGAAATTAAATTGAAACACCAATAAGTTCAGCGAGGGTGGTCTCAGAGTGAGGAAATGAATTCAAAATCAGTGAAATCATAATAATTAGTACTTATTAGACCCACCTCCACAGATGTTGCTTTTTAATTCAAGTCACTGAGCTTCAATGTAATCGAACTCTGATTGAAATGATTGAACTTTAATGTAATCGACTGCTAATTGATTTGACCTTTCAGGGTTTTATGGCTTGCATTGAATGTAATTTGTTGTTTTCATTTGGTTATTGCTTTAAGTGACTGCGTGAGAAAATTGTTTGACTTTACAGATTTATTGCCAACAGTCATTCACAAACGTCAAGCGAATAAGGTAACCTCCCCATTGTTGCATATTTATTCAGTATTGACTAGCTGCTTGATCGTTTTGCATGGAGGAGTCTTCATCGATTTTACATTTCAATTTCACTTGAATCCACATATACATCTGTCTGTCTGTCTGTCTGTCTCTCTCTCTCTCTCTCTGTGCATATTTGTTCATGTAGCATCAAACTCAATATATACTAATCAATCTACAACTAAATGATTACATTAGAAATGTATATCACATCTAAGTTTGTTAGTGGTTATTATGTATGTTTTAATTACTATTTCTATAGACTACATGTTTATTTAAATAGTCATCTTTGACATCAAAGCAAATTTTACCGAATTAAACATTTAGCTGATATTTTTTTTTCTTCAGTTGTTTTTATTAGCAATTTACGTTATTTTATTAATCGTTTTTTTCCAGATTTAATCTTTTTCGAGACTGCTTTAAACGCACCTTCAAAATGCAAGTAAATTTTAATTAAATAAACATGCATACACGGGTACGATATTGTATAGGGTTGAATCCAAAATCTAAACAGTTATTCCAAATAAAAATATTTACTAAACAGTCATAATTGGATTGGCTTATATGTACTCTAAATCTGGTTAGGAACTGATTTGCTGCGAAGATAAGTATCTCTAAAACACATTCATTTTGTTTGTGTGTGCATATACATAAAGAAAGGAATAAAGGTTGAACATCTTACTGATATTCTGTTGACTTAACATATATATATATATATATATATATATATATATATATATATATATATATATATATATATATATATATATATAAGAAGGTGCTGTACTATCCATTATGTATTTTGGAGCAATATATCCTTATTAATTGTAATGCCATTATACATTATAGGTGGAATGTAAGAGCAGTTTTTTTGTTATATTATGACAGAGGCATCTACTCACATGTGCAAAAGAAAAAACAGCCTATGGGAAAGGTGCAAAATGATTTTTAATACCGGGAAATAATGTTTTACTTGTGAACTGGAGTGTGTATTCTGGAGAATGATTTTAATTTTGCTTTCCACGTAAATTGCTAATAAAAAACAAGATTTATGTTAAAACGATTTTGTATTGCGTAGGGCGCATAATTAAAAGCCGTTTTTATTATTATTATGAATTTACTATTATTATTATTATTATCATCATCATCATCGTCGTCATTATTTCACTAATCAAGAAATACAAAATGATAATTTACACTTTCTTTCTAGCAAAAACAATGCATGTATAATGAAATGATTTATCCCTCTAAAGATTGAACCTATAACAATCCCTTCAGGTGCCTCATCTTATATATGTTATATCATATTATATTAAATATATATATATATATATATATATATATATATATATATATATATATATATATACATATATGTGTATGTATGTATGTATATATAAAGTTATATCTGTTATATTGTATATATCAAGTTATATCTCATATATATATATATATATATATATATATATATATATATATATATATATATATATATATATATAATGACAAAACAATTAATAACGGCGCAAATACAAAACAGTTTCCCAACGTTTCGAGCTAAACAAGCTGTAAGACAAAAGCCAAGAAACATTATTGACTCCTACATGTTTCAACGACGGGGAAATAAACAAACAAAGGATAAACAATAGATGAAAGAAAGTAGACAAAATTAAAAAACGGTCTAAAACTGGTAAACTATATATCTATGTTATGCTGCCAATATATATGTATACACAACATAATTTATGGATAATTTTTTCAAGGCTGACGATACAAGCAACAATTACAAACACAAAAAGACGTACACTAAATATTCATATAATACTGTTGTGCTATTGAAACCAAAATCATAGAATATAATACTAATATATTATTATTATACTATTTGATTATATTTTTATCTGAAAACTATCAAATTTATAACAATCTCAAAGAAACAATGAACAAATTTCAAGCAAACTATAGTTGTACTTTTGAAGAGAAAAGAGTTCAAGTATTTTCTGTGTTCGGTGTTCAATGTTACCTATTGCTATTATTGTCTTGAGATACGTTTCATATGTAATACATATTTTTTTATATGAACATTAGAACAAAAAATATGTATATGCTATATCTTCAAGGAAATGTGAAATTTATTTTGAATTCTCCAGTGAGGTTCACTTTGGAATGTATGCAAAGAGTAATTTCATGATTTTAACGTAAATGCATATAAATGTATTATACATTGGTAGAATCCTAAAATACTTTTATCACGTCAAAATATTGTTAACAGCAGGTTTTACTATCCTTATCACATCTATATTATTTTTTAAAAGATAAAATCTAGATTTTAGACTCTGTTTACTTTCCAGTAATGTATTTTTACCAAAGGGCAGCTGTGTATGTTTCATATTATAATGCGGCTAATGGGCCATACAAGCATCTTACTATTTGTATGTTACATATTATAATGTGGCTAAATGTGGGCCATACAAGCATCTTACTATTTGTATGTTACATATTATAATGTGGCTAAATATGGGCCATACAAGCATCTTACTATTTGTATGTTACATATTATAATGTGGCTAAATGTGGGTCATACAAGCATCTTACTATTTGTATGTTACATATTATAATGTGGCTAAATGTGGGCCATACAAGCATCTTACTATTTGTATGTTACATATTATAATGTGGCTAAATATGGGCCATACAAGCATCTTAATATTTGTATGTTACATATTATAATGTGGCTAAATATGGGCCATACAAGCATCTTACTATTTGTATGTTACATATTATAATGTGGCTAAATGTGGGTCATACAAGCATCTTACTATTTGTATGTTACATATTATAATGTGGCTAAATGTGGGTCATACAAGCATCTTACTATTTGTATGTTTACATATTATAATGTGGCTAAATGTGGGTCATACAAGCATCTTACTATTTGTATGTTACATATTATAATGTGGCTAAATGTGGGTCATACAAGCATCTTACTATTTGTATGTTTACATATTATACTGTGGCTAAACGTGGGTCATACAAGCATCTTACTATTTTAACAGTTAAGGAATTGGTTTATTATATTTTTTATTTGCAATCCAAGAAAACATTTCAAAACTAGAAAAGAAAATGTTAGGAAAAGACAAATCATTGCGACGGGACAAGAGAACACTCGATTTTTATTTTTCCATTAATCATTTTTCCCCATAATATTGTATTATTCTATTGCGATGGAGGCTGTATCATTGTTTTGTCAAGTTCCTTCTCTCCGTTCTTAATCCGTCAATAGCAAAAATAACTTTTTGACCACTAAGATCAGAGCATAGTTTTGGATGTTATATGTTAAATTACCTATATCAAATCTAGTCATTTCTAACTCTACAAAATGAAATGTAATTAATTAAATTAAATAATTGCAATTTAGCAAATCCAAACACATTTAGATTTGAATCAATAATCTATTTTGCAAATAGTCCAAACGAGATACCGTATGGTGTCCTTGTTATAGCTCTATTCTGCCCAAAAGGCTGAATGACTCCAAATTGAAACAGGAGAATGTGAAACAGGCATTTGTCGAAGAACTGTGCAGCTAACTAGAAACAATTGATGCTAACTCCGAGAATGTCGAGGAAAACTGGGCATCCTTCAGAGACTCTGTGTACTCAGCTGCATCCAAAACCCTCGGTCCCATCACACGTAATATCAAGATTGGTTTGATGAGAACGATGCTGACATACAGAGACTACTGAATGAGAAATATCAGCTACAGAACATCAGCTATTTTGAAGACAGCACTTCATCTTCTTGAGAACTGTCCAATGCAAATTCAGAGAGTTGCAAGACTCATGGCTGAGCAACAAAGCAGATGAGATTCAGTCCTACGCAGACAGGAATGACATGAAGAACTTCTGTGATAGTCTGAAGAGAATCTACGTTGTTTGTTGGCCCCGACCCTCTTCAGTATGATGTTCTCTACCATGCTTACTGATGCCTTCCGTGACTGTGACACTGGGATTGACATCAGATACCGGAATGATGGCAAGCTCTTCAATCTGAGGGGACTTCAGGCAAAGACTAAGTTACAGGAAGTGACTGTGCGTGATTTCCTGTTTGCTGGCAACTGTTCCCTGAATACCAAATCTGAATCTGACATGCAACAGGGTATGGGACCATTTCTCTTCAACTTGCGACAATTTTGGTCTTACAATCAGTATCACGAAGAGGTGGTGCACCAAGCTGCGCCAGGAAAGCCTTACGTAGAACCTACCATCACAGTATATGGCTAAACCCTCCTTGCAGTGGAGAAACTCACCTATCTCGGCAGTACACTTCCACGTGCAGTCCACATCGATGATGAAACCAACGCCAGAATTGCTAAAGCAAGTGTAGCCTTTGGCAGACTAATCGCAAATATGTGGGAGCTCAAAGGCATCAGTCTGCAAACAAAACTGAAGGTCTACAAGGACATTGTGTTGCCGACCATATTGTATGCACGCGAAACCTGGACGGTGTACAGACGCCATACCAAGAAGCTGAACCATTTTCACATGGTCTGCCTAAGGAAACTGATAAGGATAAGATGGCAGTACAGGGTCCCAGACGCTGAGGTTCTCACACGGGCAGTCATTCCAGGCATCCACACTCTAATGATGAAATCACAGATGAGATGGGCAGGTCACGTTACCAGGATGACAAAGAGCGACTACCAAAGAAGATATTCTGCTGTGAGCTGAAGGATGGAAAGCGATCTCAGGGTGGTCAAAAAGAAACGCTTCAAAGATTCCCTCAAGTCATCCTTGAAACATTTCAACATTGACACTGAGTCTTGAGAAGATCTCGAACATAATCGCTACACCTGACGCAGTCTCATCCATACTTGAGCTACAGAATTTGAACTGAGGAGAATTGCAGAGGCAGTGCAGAAGCGCGAGCAGCATAAATATCAGAACTGCAGCACGTCCTCTATTTATCAAGCAAATCAAGCGGCATCTCCTGTCAAGTGTGCCACTGACAGTTCTGAGCACAAATTGGCCTGATCAACCACTCACGTACTCACAGAAACCAAACCAGTTAGTGATGGCATGGTCATCTTCGAACTCGAAGGACGAGCAACAATCTGCCCACATAGTGAGAAGAAAAATAGAACATGTCGTGTCTGTCATAAAACATATTATAAGCTAAATCATGAATGCCTCAGAAATAGCAACATGCTACCTTGTTATACCTAGGTACAAAATGTCTCCGTGGGAGGGATAGAATGAACAGGAAAATGATAAAAGAAATGCCAAAGGATGATTTCCGACATAGATATAGTATCAAAATATCAAATAAATGTTAAGAGATAGATATTATTGGCAGCTACTAGCTACAATATTTGTTTAGAACATGAGAATTGTTTTTAATATATAATCAAGCACTCTATTCACAGTTTTCTAACGATAAAGACAGATGATCATATTTTTAATAAAACACCCACCATTATTGCACCAGACGAAACACTGACGTATACAGTCAAAAATGTAATTTTCTAATTGAAAGCCATGTGAGGTCCTGAGAGAAAAGGCAACCTGTCAAATTAGTTTATTTAATATTGTAAATTACGAATAACGGCATTTGTATTTCTCTACCGATTCCACTGACATGTGGTAATGTTACCTGGTAATCCATAAACATACGTATGTATGTATTGGGTTCAAAAGCAGATAAGCATAATACAGGCTTTATTGTGTCGAATAAAAGTTAAGTTCTACAAATGTAAAAAAAAATATTGAGAAAAAAAAAAAGAAAAAAAAACTTTAGGAAGATAAACCCTTCCAAATTACAATAAATATGTCGTCCTACAAGAAAAATGGTAAAAGTCCAAAATGATACAATTCCTTAAAACGTACATGAAATGAAATAGGAAGGTAATAATATTCCTTAAAAATAAAATGTCAAAATTTGTCTATGTAACCCAAATTCTTTTAAAAATCAAAAATCTTCTCTCTCACTGCGGTGGAAGTCGATACACTCGGCAAGAATGTGTTCCACAGTCAGTGGACACTTGTAAGGTATGCACTCTGGTCGTGATTCACCCTTTATAAGGTGTGTATAAGTCAGGCGTGTGTTTCCTATACGCGAGTGGCTCAACACCACATCTCTGCGATTTGTTCTGTATTAGGAATTCCATTATCCAAGGATGAGTTTGACTTTCCGTAGCTTGAGTTTTCGTTCTACATATCTTGCGAAGTATGTAGAACATGCCGGTTTATATAAAATTGTACTTCTTCTATATATTAAATCTTCTGTTCTGAAACGAGTGACCACAAGGTAGCATTGGCTGCTTTATCTGCCCTTTTGTTATCATTAATATCAAAGTGACTAGGCATCCAACAGTCAATCAATAAAATCTCAGAAAGAGATCGAGAAAATCCATGCATTATTCGCAGAAACTACTTGCAGTAACCACAAGATTTAGCACATAGAACTTACCAGATGAACTTAGCACATAGACTAAGCACACAGATCATAACACATAGACTAAGTACATATACTTAGTAAGTAGAACTTAGCACATAGAAGTTAGCACATATTTCATAACACATTGACTAAGTACATAGATTTAGCACGTACAATTTAGCACATAGACTAAGTACACAGACTTAGCACATTGATCATAACACATAAACTAAGTACATATACTTAGCATACAGATGATAACACATAAACTAAGCACATAGATCATAACACATAAACTAAGTACATAGACTTAGCACATAGATCATAACACATAAACTATGTACATAGACTTAGCACATAGATCGTAACACATAAACTATGTACATAGACTTAGCACATATATCATAACACATAAGCTATGTACATAGACTTAGCACGTAGAATTTAGCACATAGACGTAGCACATAAAACATACCCTTTGCTCTGTATAGCATTTGAAATCGAGATTTAGACAATCAATGACGATAAACTTACGTTTGGAACATATCATATAAATGGCACTAAAAACGAATAATATGAGCGTAGAACAAAAGACAGACAGATAGATTAAAGAAAGATATATATATATATATATATATATATATATATATATATATATATATATATAATACCCAGATAATCATACATACATACATACATACATACATACATACATACATACATACATACATACATACATACATACATACATACATACATACATACATACATACATACATACATACATACATACACATACAGTCGGTTTTAAGACCAACTTTTTCCAACAGCAAAAGTGGAGAATAATTTCTTTTCATGCTTTGAGCTTACCCTGATAATAATTTGATCATTATAACATTTAAGCTGATAATAATTTGATCATTATAACATTTATTCACGAGATAAATAACGCATTAAATAGCTTCAGTTAATCACATTAACTATAAAAGAATAGATCATAACATTATCGATCATAATCAAAAGCACTTTTCCTATGTTTTTTTTTTTTGTCTTCAAAATTGCTCATCAAAATAAGGTAATTTCCCTTAATTCTTCTCGAGAGAAAGTGACAGATAATCATCGAATAGTCATGTGTCACTGTAAAACGATGACAGCTTCCTATGTTTGTGACACGAGACCAATTCTCGCGTAGAAATACAGAACGCCCACTTCCGTAGAAACCACGTTCATAGTGTATGGCACATTCGCACGCTTGGTAACGGAACCATACGCACGTATATTGCCCGTTTATCAATGGAGATCCAAATATTATGACAGAAACACACATTGTCCCAGCGTCTTTCACATTCTTGAAGAATATGAGTTCAGAATGTATTCATATAGTCAGTAGATAGTTAGGCTGTTATTCTGTACCTTGAATTCAGTCCTTAATTGATTACTTGCGACAGCGTAAAGAATCAGACACAGAAGCAAGCCCTATTAACAACGGTGTAACTTGAACTGCAACATGAAGTCATGAACTATATTGATTACTGTCTTTATCATTCTCTTCACTTTTCTATAGCTGACACATTTATAGCTCACAAATGGCTCTTTATTGTGATATTCCTTGTTATATTCATTATTATACGCGTTATGATATTCATTGTGATATACATTATTATACGCGTTATGATATTCATTATTATATTCATTACAATACTCGTTACGATATTCATTATCATCTTCATTATTAAGTTTTTTATGATATTCATTGTGATGATCATTATTATACGCGTTATGATATTCATTATGATATCCAGTGTAATATTCATTATGATATCCAATATAATAAGAACATTTAAATTATAGACAGCAGTAACATTTCCATAAGTAGTCAATACTAGATCTGTTTAAACATATCGTCGGTGGCTTTATTATGGGAAACTTATAGGATGTTGATTAATTATGGGAAACTTATTGGATGTTGATTAATTATGGGAAACTTACAGGATGTTGATTAATTATGGGAAACTTATTGGATGTTGATTAATTATGGGAAACTTATAGGATGTTGATTAATTATGGGAAACTTATAGGATGTTGATTAATTATGGGAAACTTATAGGATGTTGATTAATTATGGGAAACTTATAGGATGTTGATTAATTATGGGAAACTTATAGGATGTTGATTAATAATGGGAAACTTATAGGATGTTGATTAATTATGGGAAACTTATTGGATGTTGATTTCATTATGGGAAACTTATAGGATGTTGATTAATTATGGGAAACTGATAGGATGTTGATTAATTATGGGAAACTTACAGGATGTTGATTCATTATGGGAAACTTATAGGATGTTGATTAATTATGGAAAACTTATAGGATGTTGATTAATTATGGGAAACTTATAGGATGTTGATTTCATTCGAGATAGAGAAACATTTTTATTGTAGAAAGCATAAAATGCACACTAAATACATTTTAAAATGCACATGTACTTATACAAAAGGTAAATATTAATGGGAAAACAAAAATAATAATTATTTTTAACTTGTATATTTTTAATGGTCTTATGTTTATATATATATATATATATATATATATATATATATATATATATATATATATATATATATATATGTATAAAGTTATATCCAACAGATATATTTGTTCTGTGTATCCTATTCGTTTGGGTTTTAAAAAATCAGTGAAAAAATGGACCTGCTGTGTGTAATGAGCATTAGAAACAAGCGACGTTTTGCAAGAACAGAGTTGACGATTTGATTTTTTACTAGAATCACCTATGATAGGCTAAGAAAATTATCTTCGAAACATGTTCAACTTTAAAATGTCGAAACTCCTTTCATCACAGATTGATATTGATTCTGTCTTCCCTCTTCATGTGAAGAAGTCATTTTTTCCATACCTCCGTATTTCTGACATTGGGTGCAGATGAAACATAGTAAAAACACCCACACAAGTTTGACGACATATTAACACTTATTTAATGTGCTGATCTCCTTGGAAAACATATTTCTATTCTGAGACACAAAATCTGCGTAGTGTGTAGAAGAAAAACACAGAACACAGATCACACAAGAATCTTTACTTTAATTTTTTCTTCACGTGGAATTAGGAAAATGTAAATCTTTCAACACTGTTGAAAATAATGTTTATTAACCCTGCGTGACTAGCTTAAGTTTTTGGATTTGTGTCAGAAATTGCATTTTTATTTTCAGCAATTTGATCTCCTCGGTATGGAGTAAAGAGGAAATTTATTTTACAACTGCAGCAGTTAAGGTGATCATAAACTTTTAATCATTTGACAATTAAGGAAGGACAACGCCTTAAATATTTGTTTGGCTTGGTTAAGAAACTCCACGGCCGTTATCAAATTAGAGGAACTTCATTTCTGTTTAAGAGTTACAGTAAATACCGCTAATGAAAACTATCTCTGTGTAACTTTAGAAATGGGTTTGCATGAAGAGCAACAAATACAAAAGATCATCAACTCTCTAAATACAACCTCCGCCCTTAACGTCTTTCATTAATGTAATTACCTCATTAAATGATTAATATTAATTCGATTTGTTTTGATAGTTTGTTACCTTTAGAGTTCTACGTTATTTTGTAAAAATTTATTTATTTATTTATTTATTTATTTATTTATTTATTTATTTATTTATGAAAACACAAGTAAAGAAATGCAGGATACCTTCAGCTTCGGCAGCCTAACCTGAAAAATGTCACTCTATTTTAATCAGTGATTGCTTGTCTTTTTTTTTCCTTTGTAAAGTCAGTGTTTCAGTGCACCAGAGATATAGTGTATGTTAGTTTTAATTATGCTGTCCCAATCAACAGGTTAGTTTCAATTATGCTGTTCCAATCAACAGGTTGGCTTGCAACAATTATTAATAATTTCATTTATTCTGTTGTCAACAATATTCAGCATTATTTATTTATCTATCTATTTATTGATTGATTGATTTATTTATTTATGAAAACACAAGTAAAGAAATGCACGATACCTTCAGCTTCGGCAGCCTAACCAGAAAAATGTCACTCTATTTTAATCAGTGATTGCTTGTCTTTTTTTTTTCCTTTGTAAAGTCAATGTTTCAGTACACCAGAGATATAGTGTATGTTAGTTTTAATTATGCTGTCCCAATCAACAGGTTAGTTTCAATTATGCTGTCCCAATCAACAGGTTGGCTTGCAACAATTATTAATAATTTCATTTATTCTGTTGTCAACAATATTCAGCATTATTTTTTATATTTTACTATTTAATACTAATATTGTAGAAAAGTCTCCTTCTAAAATTATCTCCACAAATGGGCATACAAACACATACAGGCAGCAAGACTGATCGATTTATGCAAACAATTATAGAAGATAATCACCTCGAAATTTTGAGAACTTTGTTTCAAATAATAACGTATTATTTTTGTAAGCGGTATTTTGCGAGAGAAATCTGATGATATTAACCGCAGATGAAACTTATTTGGATTTTTGTGATAATGATTACACAACGACGTTAATAACAATGACAATGACGACGATGACGACGACAATGATGACAATGATTACGATGATGATGACGACGACAACGACAGTGATGTTAATTAAATGACGACTAGGACAATGTTGGTGATGTATTCAAGAACGAAATGTAATGATGACGAGGATAAAGGCTTGATGATTTAAAATTTTCACGTACAAATATTTATTTTACAATTTGATTTACACATGCTTACCAGTTCCACAAAGAATTTCATAGATGTATCATTAATAATAATAATAATAATAATAATAATAATAATAATAATAATAATAATAATAATAAAAATAATAATAATAATGGTAATAGTAATTCTTCTTCTTCTTCTTCTTATTAGTATTATTATTATTATTTAAAAACCTATAACTGCACCTTTCACCACACTTTGTAGTCTGCGTCTGCGTATCAGGTTCGTTTCCAGGTTTAAACCAGCATCCACAAATGTTTTCTTACGACAATACTCTTTAAAAAAGATTATTTATTCATTTACTGTTTTCACGATCTCTGAGACTCTTGTTTCTCTTTTCTGTTGAAGACAGAAACATAAGGACCATGCATAAGGTACAAGCCTTATCATTGCTTTCCTCAATTAAAGTTTCAAGTTTCCATCAACCTTTACCATTACAAAACTTTTATCATTTTCTTATTAATCTTATAAGAACACGAGATGAATAAGTATTTGCAGTGATCTTATATACAAGCATTATAATTAGTAATTCAACACCTCTTTATTCCCACCCTCATAGAATAATGTTCTTATATGTGATTTGGCCGTTATATGAAAAAGGAGATAACTCTTACATAAAAAAAATGTCGAAATTCTCACAAATTCAAGGAAATTGTGGATAAGGTATATATCTGAATATATTCAGATTTACTCAAGCAATGCCGCAGTCGTAAGGAACATTTAAGTATGTCAGCATTAAGTACAAGAAAATGTTTTTACATATGTGTTCTTTTTGTCGCATAATTCCAGCCATATTTGTTAGCATGTCTGTTATATGATTGTAGATTACTGTCATTTCAATTGTATGCGTCATGTACTTATGACTGAGTACTAAATAGCCGTGTGTAAAATTCTGCAAAACATATTTTTTAAAATCATATTCAACTCATCATCAAACACCATTCATAGTCACATAACAGAGATGACAATATTATTTCCGTATCTACTGTAAGCCCAACAGACATTTTCTTGTTGGATCGAATAACTGATTGTGAGATATGGCTATCCCATTTGGAATTTTAATATCTCAAACATGACTGGTTAATTTATGATAATATGAAGTGGAATAACGTCCTCGAATATATCCGGATTATTCCAAGATAATCCAATAAGGCTACTTTGAAAGAAAGAGGTAATTACGAATGTATTCAGGGGCGGATGAGGGGGGGGTGAGCCTAAGGACCTCCCCCCCCCAATAAAAAAAGAAAAATCAATGAATAAGTTTTCTTTACAGTTAGATGGGTACAATTATGCTCTGAAAACGCTTAAAATGTAGGAGGATCCTGTGGCTTCGCCCCCAGGGCTGACCAAACCATGGATTCTTTCACACAGACTCCCTGCAAACTGTTTATGCCCCCCCCCCCCCCAGCTATTTCTGGATCCGTCCGTGGTATTGAGAAACAATTGTGCAACTGCAAGAAGAATATGAGAAATACATAATAAATACCAGCAGTAGGTAAAATAGCGCGCTGCACATTCTATATTAAACTTTATTGAGTTCTCCCGTTTTCGCAACAAAACAAAAAAATCATTAACGAGTCATTATCATTATAATTATTAGTTCTTCTAATATACTGGACGACATTCAACTTTCAGTATAAATCGACCATTCAAAATGTCTCTCTCAAGACAAGTTTCATAGATTACCAATTGATCCAAATAAAAAGAAATGGATGACTGAAGGATTTATTTGGTATGCCTTGGTGTTTTACGGCACGTCGACACAAGACATAAGTCGCAAAAAGAATGAATGTATCGTCGATTTCAATAATAATTATTTGCCTCGTCTCAAAGGTTATTGTTGTCGCTGGTGTTGTTGCTGTTGTTTATGTGTTGGCATCGTTACTGCTGCTGCTTTTTGTTGTTGGTTGTGTTTGTTTCTGTTCTTGTGTTGTTCATGTGCTGATCATTCCCAATTTATAAATATTTTTCTATTTTCAAGAACTAAATATTGTTGATACACACATTTCTAGGTTCGCATTCATTAAATTACTGTGAGCAATGTTGGGACGGGTGGGAGGGAGCAGTGCTTTGGATGATGCATATTATATCACACTTCTCATATCAACCGCATTATTTAAGAATATCCAAGATTTTTTTCTGGTGCTACATTACTAAAAAGCCTCTAAATCGAGTTGTCATCAAAGCACTTTTGTCCCACAGAAGGGAGAGTATGTATAAGGTTTAACGGCACATCACCATAATCCTGGTTATATAATACTGAGTGGGGAACAAACCGCAGTGAAAATTGTAAAGAAAATTGTAAAGGGTAAATAAAATTGCTAAAATCTTTTGGAAGATAAACCCTTTAGAATAAAGGTAAATATATACTCCTACAAGATAAACGATACAACGTTAAGATCAAATATTCTTGAAAAGGTATATATGAACTAAATATTTTTAATGGTTATGATTTTATATTTTACAGATACATGTGTCACTTTAGTATTGAGTACTAAGGCCATTAAATATGAATATTTAGCATGGAGTATTAAGGCCATCAAATATGAGTAGTTAGTATTGAGTACTAAGGCCATTCAATATCAGTATTTAGTATGGAGTATTTAGTCCATCAAATATGGGTATTTAGTATTAGGTATTAAGGCCATCAAACATGAGTATTTTGTATTTAGTATTAAGGCCATCAAACATGAGTATTTTGTATTAGGTATTAAGGCCATCAAACATGAGTATTTTGTATTTAGTATTAAGGCCATCAAACATGAGTATTTTGTATTTAGTATTAAGGCCATCAAACATGAGTATTTTGTATTTAGTATTAAGGCCATCACACATGAATATTTAGTATTGAGTATTAAGGCTATCAAACATGAGTATTTAGTATCGAGTATTAAGGCCATCAAACATGAGTATTTAGTATCGAGTATTAAGGCCATCAATTATGAGTATTTAGTATCGAGTATTAAGGTCATCAAATACGAGTATTTTGTATTGAGTATTAAGGCCATCACACATAAGTATTTAGAATTGAGTATTAAGGCCATCACACATGAGTATTTAATATTGAGTATTAAAGCCATTAAACATGAGTATTTTATATTGAGTATTAAGGCCATCACACATGAGTATTTAATATTGAGTATTAAGGCCATCAAATACGAGTATTTAGTATTGAGTATTAAGGCCATCACACATGAGTATTTTCTATTGAGTATTAAGGCCATCAAACATGAGTATTTTCTATTGAGTATTAAGGCCATCAAACATGAGTATTTTCTATTGAGTATTAAGGTCATCAAACATGAGTATTTTGTATTGAGTATTAAGGCCATCACACATGAGTATTTAGAATTGAGTATTAAGGCCATCACACATGAGTATTTTGTATCGATTATTAAGTCCATCATATATGAGTATTTAGTATTGACTATTAAGGCCATCAAACATGGGTATTGAGCATTAAGGCCATCAAATATGAGCATTTAGTATTGAGTATTAAGTATTACAGATTTCAACGGATGTTTTGTGTGTTTTGTTTCTGGGAGGGAGAGTGGGGTTGGGGGGTTAAACGTAAATATGAGCTTTGCGTGAGTTAACATATATTTAGTCCGATGTTTGCTTTAATCTTTATTCTTAGAGTATCCGTGTCGGCCGTAGATTACGCTGATGTGCGTCAATATGGAATATAAACCATTTATGAAAAGTTAGGCGAGTGACATGTGGAAACAATTATTTTCAGTACGCTTAAAATCTACTTTTCGTACATTTGAATTTATTTTTCAGGGAATTTTGGACTGAGATCCATTCATTGCTGCACAATAAGAGCGGATTGATTTTATTAACTGAGGAGGGAGAAAGATAGTCTAGATGAAGAAAGAAAAATGAATATGGAAATATCAACCAGTGGAAGAGATATTTTCTTAACCGGACAAAGGTAGCTCCAGAGGTGATATTACCGCAGTGGCGATACCACTTTCGTCGCCACAAATGCGATATACATCTTTTTTTCACGCTAATATATTTCAATACTCCGCTATCAAATATTTAATTAAGACAATAAGACAACGATTTCAAATATGCTATAAAACATTATTCTATGATTTCATCTTTAGCAACTTTGTTGTATTTCTGGTAAAAAGTGTAATAATTTAAGTCGATATGATGAACCCTTAAGTAATGTTTAATGTTAATATCGACTTTTGTCAAGAAATTGTGTTGTTATTACAGTATAAACTCCATAGAAGACAGTAATGTAAAACAGCTGATGACAGATTACGACACAGAATATCTCGTATTGCTTGAAGTCTTTTTTTTTTCCACAGAACTTGAAGATGTTAAAAATGATGACCCTTTAATAAAAGCCTAAAATTAAGGTTGATAATTGAAAGTCTATGCGCTCAGTTAAATCGGAAGAACCCATGAAGTATTTCTCCACAGAGACCGCAGTACACTGTTTAATATAACTGCGTCCTTTTTGTCTTCGTTCCTTGAACTAACTGTCTCAATCAGACGATTTTTCAATAGCGTTAGAAATCTAATTTTCTGAACAGAAAGTATTTCCGCACGTTTGAGTTTCCTATACAAAATGATTAAGATGTGTAAAGACACTCTTCCATCTTTCGCGTTTTCAATGCATGAATCTGTTATTAGTGTAATGCTCTGACAATTGTGTTTTCAACGCCATCCCTAGCGGGATATTATCCATATATTGCCTTCACGGAAAGTCGAATTCATCGACTCACGAGAAATTGTGTTCAAGACCTCATTGAATGAAGAAAGTCCCATTCGATGAGCAATTATTCAAATTTTGTCTTCGCTGTCAATTTTACTTAGATTTGAAAGGAAATTCAATGAATCACACTTGAGATGCAAACATTAGCAATAGGGGTCGCCTTAATGTAAAATAATCGTAAATTAATATTGTCGTAATATTGTTAAAGTAATCGATTGCATCGTAAATTAATATTGTCGTAATATTGTTAAAATAATCGATTGTATCGTAAATTAATATTGTCGTAATATTGTTAAAGTAATCGATTGTATCGTAAATTAATATTGTAGTAATAGTATTAAAGTAATCGATTGTGTCGAAATAATACTACCCTCCATTAAATGTTTTATCTTAAGGACATGGAACATGAACTTTTAACGTTTTCCGTATTAAATTGTCATATATTATTGAAACCGTCACAGAGTTAATGGACACAAGGTGATTAAAAACCGTCACAGAGTTAATGGACACAAGGTGATTAAAAACCATAACAGAGTTAATAGACACAAGGTGATTAAAAAACGTCACAGAGTTAATGGACACAAGGTGATTAAACTACTAACAATGGCACATAAATGTTGTCTTCAAAAATAGTGATGAAAACAACTTCCATTACTACGATTCTGCTACCACCATGATATGAGTAATCTTCAACTTAATAATACCATTTCAATTGACTTTGACGTGAATTTTTTTTAAGTCAGACTTTCACCTGAAACAATATTTCAGTTCTGGATAATACAAAAATACCATGCAAACAACGATTGTAAAGCATACACAAATAAAGGTCATGAAAATCTCAGCAGGAAGACATTGATCTCTAAATATATTCATTACTTTATATGTATATCACTTAATATCCAGACAAAAAGCCTTTAATAATGCTACACGTCATAATATTGCGCTCCAGTATTTAATTATTTATATATATGTAATGTAGTATGGATCGGTGGCCTAAGTTGCCATAATAAATAAATCATAAATCATAAATATATTCATTCGAGAAACACTTACATCCGAAAAAAACAACACATTCCCTGACTCCTAAAAGAGATAGCCTTTAAAAACAGCGGGCACATTTATATTTACTCATGTAATTCAAAAAATGAAATATAAAATAGGTTATGTTTATAAAACCCATAGAAACAGTATGCAAAAAGAATCTTAGGCTACATTTCAAAGCTTAAAAAACAAAATTCAGAAAGAGATACATGAATATCTGTAATTGTAACTGGTATTAATTATAAAGGTTTATTGACCAAACAGGACGAATGATGTACTCGTAGGTACAAACCTTGCAAACTTTACTGCTAAATCAGCAAGATAACTTAAAGAAAAGGGAATGGCATAAACTTCGTTATGTAATGATTTGTTTTTCATTTGCGAACTAGTGTGTATTTACATGCAGTCTCGTATTTATATATATATATATATATATATATATATATATATATATATATATATATATATATATGTGTGTGTGTGTGTGTGTGTGTGTGTGTGTGTGTGTGTGTGTGTGTGTGTGTGTGTTTGTGTGTGTGTGTAAGCTGATAATGACCAAACTTCCTATTGTCAACAATATATATGTAAGCATTTTCTAAGCATTTGCACAAAAAAGCAAAATAAAAAACATTTATTGGGATTAAATGATCAGAAGAAATGGACATATTGTCCATAAACAGTAAGACATCAGTCAGTTACATCTAAACTACACTAATATAAGTAATGGCCATGAACGATAAAACATCAATGAGTGAGATCTAAACTACACTAATATAAGTAATGGCCATGAACGATAAAACATCAATGAGTGAGATCTAAACTACACTAATATAAGCAATGGCCATGAACGATAAAACATCAATGAGTGAGATCTAAACTACACTAATATAAGCAATGGCCATGAACGAGAAGGCATCAATGAGTGAGATCTAAACTACACTAATATAAGTAATGGCCATGAACGATAAAACATCAATGAGTGAGATCTAAACTACACTAATATAAGCAATGGCCATGAACGATAAAACATCAATCAGTGAGATCTAAACTACACCAATATAAGCAATGGCCATGAACGAGAAGGCATCAATGAGTGAGATCTAAACTACACTAATATAAGTAATGGCCATGAACGATAAAACATCAATGAGTGAGATCTAAACTACACTAATATAAGCAATGGCCATGAACGATAAAACATCAATGAGTGAGATCTAAACTACACTAATATAAGTAATGGCCATGAACGATAAAACATCAATGAGTGAGATCTAAACTACACTAATATAAGTAATGGCCATGAACGATAAAACATCAATGAGTGAGATCTAAACTACACTAATATAAGTAATGGCCATGAACGATAAAACATCAATGAGTGAGATCTAAACTACACTAATATAAGTAATGGCCATGAACGATAAAACATCAATGAGTGAGATCTAAACTACACTAATATAAGCAATGGCCATGAACGATAAAACATCAATGAGTGAGATCTAAACTACACTAATATAAGTAATGGCCATGAACAATAAGACATCAATCAGTGAGATCTAAACTACACTAATATAAGCAATGGCCATGAACGATAAAACATCAATGAGTGAGATCTAAACTACACTAATATAAGTAATGGCCATGAACGATAAAACATCAATGAGTGAGATCTAAACTACACTAATATAAGTAATGGCCATGAACGATAAAACATCAATGAGTGAGATTTAAACTACACTAATATAAGCAATGGCCATGAACGATAAAACATCAATGAGTGAGATCTAAACTACACTAATATAAGCAATGGCCATGAACGATAAAACATCAATGAGTGAGATCTAAACTACACTAATATAAGCAATGGCCATGAACGATAAAACATCAATGAGTGAGATCTAAACTACACTAATATAAGCAATGGCCATGAACGATAAAACATCAATGAGTGAGATCTAAACTACACTAATATAAGCAATGGCCATGAACGATAAAACATCAATGAGTGAGATCTAAACTACACTAATATAAGCAATGGCCATGAACGAGATCTAAACTACACTAATATAAGCAATGTCCATGAACGATAAAACATCAATGAGTGAGATCTAAACTACACTAATATAAGTAATGGCCATGAACGATAAAACATCAATGAGTGAGATCTAAACTACACTAATATAAGCAATGCCCATGAACGATAAAACATCAATGAGTGAGATCTAAACTACACTAATATAAGCAATGGCCATGAACGAGATCTAAACTACACTAATATAAGCAATGTCCATGAACGATAAAACATCAATGAGCGAGATCTAAACTACACTAATATAAGTAATGGCCATGAACGATAAAACATCAATCAGTGAGATCTAAACTACACTAATATAAGCAATGGCCATGAACGATAAAACATCAATGAGTGAGATCTAAACTACACTAATATAAGTAATGGCCATGAACGATAAAACATCAATGAGTGAGATCTAAACTACACTAATATAAGCAATGGCCATGAACGATAAAACATCAATGAGTGAGATCTAAACTACACTAATATAAGTAATGGCCATGAAGGATAAAACATCAATGAGTGAGATCTAAACTACACAAATATAAGCAATGGCCATGAACGATAAAACATCAATGAGTGAGATCTAAACTACACTAATATAAGTAATGGCCATGAACGATAAAACATCAATGAGTGAGATCTAAACTACACTAATATAAGCAATGGCCATGAACGATAAAACATCAATGAGTGAGATCTAAACTACACTAATATAAGCAATGGCCATGAACGATAAAACATCAATGAGTGAGATCTAAGCTACACTAATATAAGCAATGGCCATGAACGATAAAACATCAATGAGTGAGATCTAAACTACACTAATATAAGCAATGGCCATGAACGATAAAACATCAATGAGTGAGATCTAAACTACACTAATATAAGTAATGGCCATGAACGATAAAACATCAATGAGTGAGATCTAAACTACACTAATATAAGTAATGGCCATGAACGATAAAACATCAATGAGTGAGATCTAAACTACACTAATATAAGTAATGGCCATGAACGATAAAACATCAATGAGTGAGATCTAAACTACACTAATATAAGCAATGGCCATGAACGATAAAACATCAATGAGTGAGATCTAAACTACACTAATATAAGTAATGGCCATGAACGATAAAACATCAATGAGTGAGATCTAAACTACACTAATATAAGCAATGGCCATGAACGATAAAACATCAATGAGTGAGATCTAAACTACACTAATATAAGCAATGGACATGAACGAGAAGGCATCAATGAGTGAGATCTAAACTACACTAATATAAGCAATGGCCATGAACGATAAAACATCAATCAGTGAGATCTAAACTACACTAATATAAGTAATGACCATGAACAATAAGACATCAATCAGTGAGATCTAAACTACACTAATATAAGCAATGGCCATGAAGGATAAAACATCAATGAGTGAGATCTAAACTACACTAATATAAGTAATGGCCATGAACGATAAAACATCAATGAGTGAGATCTAAACTACACTAATATAAGTAATGGCCATGAAGGATAAAACATCAATGAGTGAGATCTAAACTACACAAATATAAGCAATGGCCATGAACGATAAAACATCAATGAGTGAGATCTAAACTACACTAATATAAGCAATGGCCATGAACGATAAAACATCAATGAGTGAGATCTAAACTACACTAATATAAGCAATGGCCATGAACGATAAAACATCAATGAGTGAGATCTAAACTACACTAATATAAGCAATGGCCATGAACGATAAAACATCAATGAGTGAGATCTAAACTACACTAATATAAGCAATGGCCATGAACGATAAAACATCAATGAGTGAGATCTAAACTACACTAATATAAGCAATGGCCATGAACGATAAAACATCAATGAGTGAGATCTAAACTACACTAATATAAGCAATGGCCATGAACGATAAAACATCAATGAGTGAGATCTAAACTACACTAATATAAGCAATGGCCATGAACGATAAAACATCAATGAGTGAGATCTAAACTACACTAATATAAGCAATGGCCATGAACGATAAAACATCAATGAGTGAGATCTAAACTACACTAATATAAGTAATGGCCATGAACGATAAAACATCAATGAGTGAGATCTAAACTACACTAATATAAGTAATGGCCATGAACGATAAAACATCAATGAGTGAGATCTAAACTACACTAATATAAGTAATGGCCATGAACGATAAAACATCAATGAGTGAGATCTAAACTACACTAATATAAGCAATGGCCATGAACGATAAAACATCAATGAGTGAGATCTAAACTACACTAATATAAGCAATGGCCATGAACGATAAAACATCAATGAGTGAGATCTAAACTACACTAATATAAGTAAACGCCATGAACGATAAAACATCAATGAGTGAGATCTAAACTACACTAATATAAGCAATGGCCATGAACGATAAAACATCAATGAGTGAGATCTAAACTACACTAATATAAGCAATGGACATGAACGAGAAGGCATCAATGAGTGAGATCTAAACTACACTAATATAAGCAATGGCCATGAACGATAAAACATCAATCAGTGAGATCTAAACTACACTAATATAAGTAATGACCATGAACAATAAGACATCAATCAGTGAGATCTAAACTACACTAATATAAGTAATGGCCATGAACGATAAAACATCAATGAGTGAGATCTAAACTACACTAATATAAGTAATGGCCATGAACGATAAAACATCAATGAGTGAGATCTAAACTACACTAATATAAGTAATGGCCATGAAGGATAAAACATCAATGAGTGAGATCTAAACTACACAAATATAAGCAATGGCCATGAACGATAAAACATCAATGAGTGAGATCTAAACTACACTAATATAAGTAATGGCCATGAACGATAAAACATCAATGAGTGAGATCTAAACTACACTAATATAAGTAATGGCCATGAACGATAAAACATCAATGAGTGAGATCTAAACTACACTAATATAAGTAATGGCCATGAACGATAAAACATCAATGAGTGAGATCTAAACTACACTAATATAAGCAATGGCCATGAACGAGAAGGCATCAATCAGTGAGATCTAAACTACACTAATATAAGCAATGGCCATGAACGATAAAACATCAATGAGTGAGATCTAAACTACACTAATATAAGTAATGGCCATGAACGATAAAACATCAATGAGTGAGATCTAAACTACACTAATATAAGTAATGGCCATGAACGATAAAACATCAATGAGTGAGATCTAAACTACACTAATATAAGCAATGGCCATGAACGATAAAACATCAATGAGTGAGATCTAAACTACACTAATATAAGTAATGGCCATGAACGATAAAACATCAATGAGTGAGATCTAAACTACACTAATATAAGTAATGGCCATGAACGATAAAACATCAATTAGTGAGATCTAAACTACACTAATATAAGTAATGGCCATGAACGATAAAACATCAATGAGTGAGATCTAAACTACACTAATATAAGCAATGGCCATGAACGAGAAGGCATCAATCAGTGAGACCTAAAATACACCAATATAAGCAATGTCCATGAACAAAAAGACATCAATCAGTGAGATCTCAAATATACCAATATAAGCAATGTCCATGAACAATAAGACATCAATCAGTGAGATCTCAAATATACCAATATAAGCAATGTCCATGAACAATAAGACATCAATCAGTGAGATCTCAAATATACCAATATAAGCAATGGCCATGAACAATAAGACATCAATCAGTGAGATCTCAAATATACCAATATAAGCAATGTCCATGAACAATAAGACATCAATCAGTGAGATCTCAAATATACCAATATAAGCAATGTCCATGAACAGTAAGACATCAATCAGTGAGATCTCAAATATACCAATATAAGCAATGTCCATGAACAATAAGACATCAATCAGTGAGATCTAAAATATACCAATATAAGCAATGGCCATGAGCAAAAAGACATCAATCAGTGAGATCTATTGCTTAATAATATGTCTAAATTCTATGTCCTCTTCCGAATGTGTTATGTGAATGCCTTACAGACGCGTAATTTGTGAAATATATGGTGCGGCATAAAATAGTCTTGAATGTCTAAACTGATAGACTTATCACAATTGAAATAAGTTGACATAAACATATAGACAGAGATGTTAGACACTGTGAACTCTTTAGCAAAATAAATATGAATATAGTATAAGACTATGTACGTCCCAGTTACCTAAAGCAGTGGTTCCCAAACTTGCTTTGATCGCGACCCTAAATACCATCTTTTTCTACCCTAAACGCTGTACCGGTATAGGGACCCTCATTTGGGTCGCGACCCGGGGTTTGGGAACCACTGACTTAAAGGATAACACACACCAGAAATACTGTTATGTATAATAGTATAATACTATGTACGTCCGAGTTACCTAAAGGATGTCACACACCAGAAATACTAATATGTACGTTTAAGCGTATATTTGTCATTTTCCAAGGATGAGTTTTTTGTTTGAATAGGAATTTAAAGTTGAGCACTTTAAATTTTCTGGACAAAAAACACCTAAGATGTTCTTCGATGAACCTTGATTTTCTATGATGTTTCAGGCAATATTCACTTCGTGTTCTCTTTATTTTATGCTGGTTAGAAGAATGACACATATAGTTTGTATTTGAGGCGGAGATATAGAATTATAGAATCGGTATTTCTGACGGTAGTAATTAAGTAACGACTACAACTGCTTCTACATTTTTGGGGATTTATTGGCTGCTATAAACTACGCATTTGAAGACCCAAATTCTTCTGTGGAAACAATGGAAACACTTCCTCATTACACGAATTTAAGTACAATAGAAATTAAATTTTTCATCCCAAAACTACGAAACTCGATCCTACAAAAATATATAAATTCAGAGTAGAAAAAATTCGCGAAAATAGAAAATGAGGGGAATACATGTATAAGAATAATGAGCAAAAATGTTAATGGATTGTGATGCAACCATGCTGTAAATTGGGAACCAATACAGAAAGCAGCCTCTTGTCTGCAAGGTTTCGAGGAGCGTAGACGCCTTCCTCATTTATGTATATGACTGCGTAGTCCGTACAAATTTTGTCTTAACTAAATTTGTCTAACTTCTCCACTCTTTGAAAAATAACGGTTGAACATAATTTATTATTCATCGCACAATTATAAAATCAGATATTTACATCAGTAGTTCCATTTAGCCGGCAAAACCTTATGTTTAATAATAACCCCTTTTTAGCCATGCAAAACCAACATCCCAAATGCATGCTAACATTTCAACATTTGTCGTCCTTTTATTACTTGTCAGCATTCATCCTTGTAACTTTGACGAATATTTGTGCCAGAATCTAGATTAGTTCATGAAATGAATGTAATTACTATATGATAAAATCGACCTATAACGAGGGACTGAAATCCAGTCAGAAGTAATTGGTAAACACATATTTGCAAAGCGTAGAAATAACGTGCTCTTTCAGCATGGATAAACTTACATGTGCCATGTTTGAGAGTTCCGGCGAGCATTACAGGGCTACATTCAATGTTCCTGGCAGACGTAAATGCGCAACTGATCAAATAATTTAACTTTTTACTTAATTTTATCTTTGCTCAACCCTCGGAAGTTGTGAAAGATAATCACGTGGAAATATAATATAGACTAGGTTGATAGGAAACTAATGTAGGTAAAATAATGATTTGGGAAAAGACGGAGTAATATCAGTGTTTATTAGAACTTGATAGTGACGAGCACACAAAGCGATACAAATATCAAATGCATATATTACTAAAAAGAGAACATTCAATAAGCTAGAAGTATAATCTTTTAAGTTTTTAAGGGGAACTTTGTTCATGGCCTAACCAGCGATGACATAAAGTTAAAAAATACTCAACAAATTATTCACTTCAGTGTGGAGCAACTATTTTCCTACAATTTATGGTTAAACCAGTTTTTCTCACTCGAGAGACAAAATCTTCTGAACTTTCGTACACTGTCTTCGTCAGAGAAGTGAGAGATGGACCTCAATACACAGACGCAAACTTCACGGCAATTACAGGCGACAATTAAAGACGAGGGATATGGTTTCCTGGACAAAAGTCAGCCAATGCTTCATTGCCATGCTCTCGAGACCTTTCTAAAGAAGCATAAGATCCTTTAACCTGTCTACTGGTGGGCAATTTAAGTTATCAATAAATACTTGATGTATAGGGTCTCCTAACAAGTGATCTACACAGATGAGTAAGCAGGAAAAAACAAACTTATGTAATACTCAAAAGATGGGGTAAAATATGGACATTCAGTTTTGTACATTCCATGGTTTTAAGTCGTTTTTTGGTGACAGAAGATTTACACAATTCATAAGGCAAGTGGGTTATGAAATCGTCAGTACCAGACAAAGCATTTACATGAAGCCTAAAACCATGAAGGACATGACGTGGCGGTAGTGAAGCACTTGTCACCATCAGGTACATGACGTGGCGGTAGTAAAGCACTTGTCACCATTAAGTTCATGACGTGTCGGTAGTAAAGCACTTGTCACCATCAGGTACATGACGTGGCGGTAGTGAAGCACGTGTCACCATCAGGTACATGAAGTGGCGGTAGTGAAGCACTTGTCACACTCAGGTACATGACGTGGCGGTAGTAAAGCATTGAATACTGCAAGACACTGAAATTTACGACTGGTTTTAACTGTCTATATTTCACGAAGACAAAAAGGAACGCTTAACAAATCAACATATAACTGGAGAAAGAGATTTGCAACCTTTGGATTTTAAATTATACCGAGATAAAGAAATAGAGGGCAAAAACAATAGTACATCCTCACACAAATTACAAGGTAGCACTGAAAACTTAAAGTCAAGTTTCAGGACACAGCCGCAAAACTCTCATAGGACTAACAAGCCCATTAGAAAATAGAAAACAAAATACAATTTACACGGTGCAAGCTTTGTCAACTTTGATTGTAATTTTCTACAAGATGAAGACTTCATATCTTTCAGTTGAATTGGATATTTATAAACTATTTTATATGGTAATACAATTTTCGTAAACGATAGAGTAGAATGCACACATTCACAAAAGTTGGCAACCACAATATCTTAGTCAGACAGGAAAATGAAGTTGTTTTTCCTTTTGCAGTTGTGAATTTCTTATTTACATATTCCACTATGTTTTAACAAGAATGACAGGACATCTTCTATTGGAATTACAATTCCAAATCTAGTTTCCATATTCCCTTCAGACTCAATGTGGGCTTCAAACTTTTGCTTCTGATGAAGGTCGGGTATGCTTTATACTTTAAAGAAAATTAGTAAGGAAAACAAAATTGAGTGTGTTGGGGTTGGCGGTGGGGGTAAATTTCAGCGTTAATTGGCTGCCCTTTTATTAAGTCACTCTGTAATCATCGCATAACCCAATGACTTTAATGACCATTTAGATGATGTTTTTATAAATAGTTCTCTTTGTTATGCTCCTAATTTGCACAGGGAATAATTTTATAAATAATAATAAAAACGTTTGAATATGGTATACACAGAAAATAAGTAAAATGCAATAAAATACACATTTATTGTTTTGGTGGCCCATATCTGGCAAAGAAGTGTTAGTCATTTACGTGTCTTCCTACCGATTCTCTTTTTATGAAACTAAAACATAATCTTTACTTGTTTATTCATTAGATTCAGAGAAAGACACATTCAGAGACTGAATTTTGTATCACAAAGAAACAATAAACGTATTTAATGAGCTTCATACACGAAGAAATTTCACTTCTAAAGATGACGAAAGCGAAATAGATACACCGGATTTTTAATTTTTTTTTAATTTATTTTTTTGTGTCCCTAAGATACAATTTTAAGATATCCATTACTTTAAGAATTCACTGGCCACGTTATTGAGAAGTGTCTGATCAATATTAAATGGACATGTTTAATCCATATTAAATTGATACAAATTGAGTCAGAACAACATTGCATGACGTAATTAACAGTGTTCACTTCACTGTGGCTTCAAGCAAGACGTTGTAAGGTTTGTTCACTGAAACGATTAATTATTCATTTATTTTGGAAATGAGTGTAATGAAATTGAATGTTTTCATGCTAAAATCGTCCCTGGAGCGACATTGTTATTCCAAATTTATCCATTGAAGTCGACTGTTTACCTCCATACCACATGATCAAATGGTATTTCTCTTCCTATCATGGCTTGTTCGCGCACAGAGATAATGATTTCAAAGAAAATTCACACTCCAGTTTCGCGCAAGGTTAGATATTTTGTCCGGATATTGATTGCTTTATGATTTCAAGGTTTGAAGAGGGAATGTAGTTATATATAATTTATTGCTTTCGACATAATTTGATGTGCGTTTGAAATTATTGGCTGTTAAAAATTTATTATTGTTATTATTTATTTATTTATTTACCAATCAAAATGGAATAAACTGACTTTTACAAAATATATTTAAATTATACTTTGAATCAAAATACAGAATCTAAACTATGTAAACTGAAAATCTAATTGTGATTTACTATTCTTGCTTTTAATGTAACGACTTGACTAAAGCATCTTGGTAAAATAGTCGTATAAGTCACCGATTAGTTTTATAAAGTCGTGATAGTTTCGAAAAGATAGTTATTTTGACTGCTATCATGGTGTATCAAATTGTATTAAGCTTCCAAGCGGCCTAATAGTTCCATACAAATGAATGTATCGGGGGTTCATTGGATTCTCGGATAAGCAAATAAATAAACGTTTTGATGCCTATCCGCTGAATCTTATAGCCCCTATATATGTCCTTGCTAATTGTTTGACTTTTTCTTAATTTACTTATTTGTTGCCTCTGTATGAACTAACTTTGTTATTAGTAGATTGTGTATTCATAGTATTCATACTCTGGTGGAATCACAGACGTTGTAGTTATTAAATCACATTAATTATAATATGACTGTTCACATAATATAATATGACTGTTCACATAATATAATATGACTGTTCACATAATGTAATATGACTGTTCACATAATGTAATATGACTGTTCACATAATATAATATGACTGTTCACATAATATAATATGACTGTTCACATAATGTTTTATATTTCTCAGTAATAACCTGGCGTTACATCTACAAATTCTGATCAAAATCAAACATGAAACTTCACTCCCATTAATATTGTTTGCACTAAAACATACTCAAGCACTTACACAGAAGCTTACAAAATAAAGAAGGGGATAAAGGTTTTGAAGTAACCATGTTCTCATTGCTTACGTGCACTCTGTCATTTATCTTATAATACTTTTATTTCTTTTTGTTTGATATTCAACTAGTGGCATTGAATATTCCAGCACAGACATCAATGATATAAATAATTACATGTTTATAAAACTACTATTCATAGTTCAGCTACTTCTTGTTTTAATTAAATAATTTTTAATGGGAAAATGTATTTTATCAAGTCAATACAGATTAATTAGTCATTAGGCCACTTGACGCTATTCTATCAAAATAAAAGCTATAACTGATTTATAATTTTTCATGAATGTCGAATGGCTCCATCTGTCACAGAGTTGTTTCACATTATGACTTGTGACACAGCATTTATTCCACGCGTCGATGCAGGTAACTGCAATGATTCCGGATACTGCAGCGTTTGATCACCGAATACAGATCATTTCTTGAAGTTCATTGTTCTATTGCAAAATGTTTTTCAAGCAGGTTAAATTATTCTCTGTTTTGCTTTTACGTACGTTTAAGTCGAACAATATTATTGTATATTTTATTTTTTGACACACGTCTTTATTATTGTTATTATTACTATTACTATTATTATTATTAGTAGTAGTAGGAGTAGTAAGAGGAGTGTTCTAACTCTAGATTGTACAAAATATGTGTGTCCTTTATTTCATGTATCAGTTCTACTAATTTTTGGATTTCATTTTCTTGAAACTAAAACCAATAGAGACTATTCCCGATTCTATCTGCATCGGTCGCTCTTCTGCCGCTATTGGCATCAAATTCAAAATTTCTTCTTCAGTCTCAGAATATAGTGATTTTGATGTCCCTGCGATCAGTGTCTCCATACGCCATATTTTTTTTTTTTTTTTTTTTTTTTTTGTAAAAAAAAAAAATTGTCCTACGGTCACGTGGTTAACAACGGTACATTTAAAAGTTCATCTAAAATATGACCTGTTCTAAGTTAAACATGGGAAAATAATGAATAGCATCTTTAATTAAAAAATTAATAGGACTTAGTTTAATTACATAATAAAAACGAAGAATATTAATTTTAAATAAATAAAGCTACAGTATATTTATTGGTATTCATAAGTCTTTCGCTACTTTTTTATTTATTTTTTTTTTTTTTTGTCTTTTTCTATTTTAATTTTATTTCTTTGTTTTCTTTGTCCTATAAAAGCCATTTTCTGCACATGCTCCTCAGTCAGTGTCTTACAAAAATTATAGAAAATAATGGCGGAAATATAGGGTACATTAATTTCCAGTTTTCGTCCTTCTTATTTGTATGTCACTTATTCAAACAATGCTTTTGATTCCATAAAAAGTTCTTCGAGTAACATGTGCAGTTAAAATCAAAGCTCTTCCATGTGTACTGATAGTACTTTGTTTTATTATTACTTAAGTGTGAAATATAAAACCTTATTGGCGAAATAATTTTCATATTTTTTTTTCATTCCTATATTTTCACATGTGAAAAATATATACTAATAGTTTCAGATGTGAAAATATAAGATTTCCCATCATGCCATGCGACGCTTATTTGTGTGTCCCTCGAGAAGTTAGACCTGCAGCAACAATAACGAGCACTTTGCGAGCTAGAACAAATAAATAGAAACTGCAATACGTTTCAGACATGGAAATTAATTTTTGCTGAAGAAATTTGACTCAACGCCGTTGGCGTCTGTATGCAGTTATTTCCCCTTATTTCCTTGACAACGATGATAAACACTCTGTGATGCATTGCTGAATCGGACTTGATTTGAGGTCAGATATTATCAAATAGCTTACAAAGTGTCAAAAATGTAATTTTCTGGGCCAGATTAGGTCATTCCAGTCCTACCGCTCTCATAAGTCACTGATATTTATATGATCAGCCTTTGAAAGTGAAGTGAATTTACGAAAATGGGGGTGGGTGTTGTGCTGAAGACTGAGTTTAATCTTCTAAGCTTTGACTCTGGAGCAAGTTTGGTATATAATGAAAAGAAACATTTCTTTTCTTGCATAAATACCGGATATATTTCATCTTGTGGTACAAAAAAAACCCCGATATATTTCAACTCTCAGCTTCGGCACTCGTTAAAATATCACGTTTTTTGTACCACACGATGAAATATATCCGGTATTTACGCACGTAAAGAAAATATCCTCTATTTATTGCCATAAGATTTAGTGTTCATTTCAAAAACATTTTATTACCTGGGCAAAGAGACGTGGGCTGAAAGATTTCGGCTCAGAACTCAATGATCCTGAAAACAGAATTAGTAGATTGTTGTCTTATTTTGTTTCTAGTTTTTTTGTAAAAAAAAAAAAAAAAAAAGCCAGGAGAAATGAAGAGAGCTAGTGGCATGTTTTTTGGTATAATGATCTTTCCAACATTGGAATATAATTTTGAAAGACTATAAACATTCTACGTTAAAATTGTACGAGTTTATATTGACAAAAAATATCAAGATTTATAATGCCCCTTATCTCTCGTTCAATTTACATATTTGCATGAACATATGTCCCTTACAGCATGAAAAGCTTCATTCTCGTAAGATTCTACTGATTAGTTGACTTCTTTAATTTATTTATTTATTTATTTATTTATTTATTTATTTATTTATTTATTTAGTTAGTTAGTTAGTTAGTTAGTTAGTTAGTTAGTTAGTTAGTTAGTTAGTTAGTTAGTTTAAAATATGAAACTTCTAATTGTAAAGGTAAAACCGAACTTTGTGTCAACATGTTCTTGTCCACTCACTGCTTACACAAATGGATGCCAAATAGAGGTGCAAACAGTTTACGTGATATGTCCATTAAGAAAGCAAATTGTAACAAAAAATATAAGCACTATTAGGAAATTAAGGAGAATTTTCCCGTTGTTATCCTACATGTAAAAACCTCAATTAGCAAGCAGGCTCTCTTTTTTCTGTTATATTTTATTCTAGCAGACTCGCGAAAATTTGATTTATTAATCTCATCTCATCGACATTTTAAAAATATTTTAAGTATAACTTCTAAAACATAGCCTCAAGATTCCTCCTTTAGTATAGCATTTTTGCATTTCTTGATGTCATTTGCAGTAGCCCAGTTGGTAGGGCATTGGATTTGTAATCCAAAGGTCGCTGGTTCGATACCCGCGTAAGCCAACCCGTGTAGGCTGCCTCGGTGTCTTTCATTGGGAAATGTACTTAGCTTCTATTTTCTTGCCAGTATACAACCAATAATGTCTTGAACGTAAAATATCATCCAACGAACTAGCTGATAGCATTTTCATATATTTAGGATGTGTCTTTGTGCTAAAGGGTGCCAGTATGCCAGGACCATAAATCTAACCGAATGTAACATTTTTCTTCACTCTTTTTCCAACAATTTTAAGTATGATTTTCAGGTTGTGTAAACATCCACCGTAACATACTTTTCACCTGATCTACTAATGTTACTCCAAATGTTAATTGATGAGATTAACTGTGTCGTTCAGTAATCTATTTTGAAACTTATATATATCACTCAAATGTCCCGCGTCCTCGCCTGACATCCGCATTGATTGGAAAAACCAAATGGAAAGCAATACGAACTGATGATGCCATGAGTATTCCCCCTGATTAACGACTCTTTAGTCATTATACATTTCCTTGAGTTGAAAGAGATAAAATGTATAATGCCTCAATCTCAATTAAATCTATCAGATTAAGGTTCGCTTCTTAATGAAATCAAACGTGTTTTCTCCTTGTTTTGGAGATAAACATACTCCATATTGTTCGATCTTCGTCATAATATCGGTTACTGCACGAAATGACTTTTCAATATACAATAAAACGAAAAGTAATTGGTCTATAGAAATCAGATCGATACCGATTCTATAGCAACTATACAATCTCATTTAAAGAATGACACCTTTATCCAGCTCTAAAGCTGAATTCAAATAATTGATTTGGTTTTAAACCGTATTTAACTGCAGCTCCTTTGTCAGCTAATATCAAGCATTTCATCTCAGGAATAATAGTCCCATGAAGCTTGAGTAAGAATGCACACTTAAGGATTCTATATGATACTTAGACACAAAGGTATAATGAAATACATTTTATCGGCACAATCAGACGGCTAATATGTGTTTATGTGTAACTAATGAGACAAATTCAAATGAAGCTGCACATATAACTTTGTACGTTTTTGGATAGGTAAGAAGGTACGTCGGGATATGCGTGCTTACATCTATATCAAGGGAGCTAATCATAAAGCTTTAAGGCAGGGGTATCAAACATACGGCCCGCTGGCCAGATACGGCCCGCCAGACTATTTATTCATTATTATTATTTATTATTATTTTTTATTTTTTATATCTAATCTGGTCCGCCATAGCAAATGAGTTTGACACCCCTGCTTTAAAGTGTTATTTATCTTTAAATTCATTTTCAAACGTTCCATTTTAAAAAAAAAATAATTAATCTATATTTTGAAGTTAAACACAATTAAAAGAAGAATATTTTTGTCAGCGATTGCATCCAAACATATATGCTTTTAAGACTTTGTACTCATTTAAAAAGATTCGTTACTAAAATTATTTCCTTTTGTTCACAGTTATACATTCTTTTGTGATAAAATTGGCATAATGATATGCATATGAAAATCCCCTTGTCTGAAAACGTCATAAGGAAATAATATCATATCTTGAGACACGTTCGTTAGCAAGCAAACGTTGAAATTATTGATATATTCTTCCAGTTGTTATAGATGTTTAAGCCTTGCTCTTGTTTATTGGTCTTTAAATGACATTGTTACAAAGTCATTGTCGCAAATCGTTAATTTGCAGTTTCTTTGCACATTGAATGTTGCATGCATTCAATGGTATAATAGAAAATTAAGTTGAAGGCTTATAATTTTTTTTATCTTACGTTGTTAAAATTCAGCCACTTAATTCAGGTACATAGTCAAGCTGCTCCACAGGTGGCGTTCGCGACTCTCACGAAACGGCACCGCCACCACAGGTTGACAGCTGCAACTTTTCTGCAGAAACGCCTACTCCTGGTTTTTACCTCATTTTTCAAAAGGATTCGCGAAAGCAACAGAAGAAATAAATGTTAAGCATTGAGCCAGCAATTCTAACACTGTTATTGTTGCCTTTTCATCTTATTAAACCAAACTTGAACGCAAGAAAAACTGGTGTGACAAGTCGAAACGAGGCTGACCTCTGAGTCATATTCAGAAATCTAATTTTGCGGTGTTGGCTGAGGAAATCCGATTAATGCACCAGTATACTAAGCTGGACACAAAGGATATATGTATTATTTAACAGACCTGTAGGATGTGTACACTGAACTTGTATATCGTGATCTTTTGAAGAAGAATTGATACGTTGATTCTAAATGTCAGTGAATTACTTAAATTTGAAACTTCTTTGAAAAATGTTAATTAATTGGAAGTTGAAGGTGAGAGAATAAAGGACACAGTAACATTTCACAAAAATCCGCTACGATTTTAGCACAGAAAATATTAAGGTATTATACATTGTTTTGCTTTGCTACGAAACATTTTTTTCCGTGTCACGCCTTTCCGTCGGCAATTTTGTTCATTTCCATTTTGATCTTAACAAATCAAATCTGCTAAATGAATCCCATAGATACAAGTCATAAATTAAACACACGAAAACCAAAGGAAACCGTCTATTCAGAGAACACAAACCAAAGGACTTGAAGCATTAAGTACATATCACCATACAGTGATAATTACTGAAACTTTGATGTGACAGAAACAAAGGACATTCTTGATTATTATTAATGGTTACTAATCATACAGAACACAGAAAAGAAGGTTACACAAAACGAAACATTTATCATAATTTTAAAAATGGAAGAATGTTACTTACATGGCATAAGTAAGCACAGTAGACAAAAGACATCAATGCACTCGTACATAACACCTTAAAAGACCGTCGCAAAGAACCAACTTTAAAGACTCTGCGTTTGATTGATATATAGAGACAATAAGTTCAACCATAAATACATTTTAAGATTAATTAGTTGGGAAAATAAAACAGGATATGTCTCCAATAATTAAGCTTTTGATTATTGTACACAAACTGAGCAGATATATGTATACGGTGCGAACAACTAGAGAAGACATTCTTTTGTATTTTGATGATGTGTTTCTGAAATCTTGGTTGCGAATATTGGTGTTGTAGAAAATTTAATGTTTCAAAACTGATGATTTTCTATTAAATTGTTTGGCGAATAGAACAGTCTTTCTTTTGAAGTTTCACTTGCAACAATTTAAATTGGTCTATTGACATATATAACGTTAACTTATGAAATTTGACCGAAACAATACAAATCAATAAAGCTCGATATCACACTCTTTGTTGTGAATTTAACCGTTAAATAATATTTCGTGAAAGGGTTTGATTGCTTCTTTTCGTTTGTCATGAGGCGAGTACTCTCTTAGCTCTAAGTTCGATTTTTGGACCTACATACCCAATATCGACTGTTGTAGTTTCATTTATTTTTCGAAAAATGGTAATTTGTTTTTACGTTCTTAAGATCAAATAAGCCGAAAGTTAGACTTCCCTTTGAAACGTACCTCAATAGGAATACGCATAAACTATCTATCCATCTATCTAATATATCTATCTATCTATCTATCTATCTATCTATCTATCTATCTATCTATCTATCTATCTATCTATCTATCTATCTATCTATCTATCTATCCAGCCATCTATCTATCTATCTATCTATCTATCTATCTATCTATCTGTCTGTCTATCCTAACTAATCTACAGATATTTGCAAATGAAAGTATCTTTTCGGATAGTGTATATGTTTCCTTAAAAAAATGATATAGTCATAAATAATTTAATGCAAAAAGCAGACATCAAGTGATGTCTATTTAAGAATTTTTAAAAAGCATATGTAAAGACAATCCAATCACAATACTCCGAAAAATTCACAGCCTAGATTTTGCACACATACCAGGACATTTATTCTGAGATTCAAAACGCTTGAATAAACAAACAATTAATATGTTCCTTAAAAGGTTACAACCATGAATAAACTAAATAAAAAGTATATTGTAACTCTGAATAAACTAAATAAAAAGTATATTGTAACCATGAATAAACTAAAGAAAAAGTATATTGTAACTCTGAATAAACTAAATTAAAAGTATATTGTAACCATGAATAAACTAAAGAAAAAGTATATTGTAACCATGAATAAACTAAATAAAAAGTATATTGTAACCATGAATAAACTAAAGAAAAAGTATATTGTAACTCTGAATAAACTAAATAAAAAGTATATTGTAACTCTGAATAAACTAAATAAAAAGTATATTGCAACTCTGAATAAACTAAATAAAAAGTATATTGCAACTCTGAATAAACTAAATTAAAAGTATATTGTAACTCTGAATAAACTAAATTAAAAGTATATTGTAACCATGAATAAACTAAAGAAAAAGTATATTGTAACCCTGAATAAACTAAAGAAAAAGTATATTGTAACCATGAATAAACTAAATAAAAAGTATATTGTGACCATGAATAAACTAAATAAAAAGTATATTGTAACCATGAATAAACTAAATAAAAAGATTATTGTAACCATGAATAAACTAAATAAAAAGTATATTGTAACCATGAATAAACTTAATAAAAAGAGCAAATATTAAGTGATGCATATATCAGCACTCTTTAAAACCTCACATTGTAAGGACAACTCAGTTACAATACTCCTGAAAAATGCACAGTGTTTTGCAAACAGAATAAGATTTCTAGTAAGAATTACTTTTTTTTAAAGATCGACAATTTGTTTGTGTTTTTTTTTAAGTTTGTTTTCTTTTTTTAAAATTTAAATTCAATCATGCTTTCATTTTGAAAGGATGTTTTTAATCAGTGCAGTGGTTCCCAAACCCCGGGTCGCGACCCTATACTGGTACTGTATTTTGGGTCACAAAAGATGCTATTAGGGTCGCTATCAAAAAAGTTTGGAAACCACTGAATTAGTGAATCGTATGCTTTATGATCCTAGGGGTATTTTTTGTTTTGTCGTTCAATTTAAACTTTCGCACTAAACTTAACGTATATGTCAGGATTTTGCATTACATGTTAAGGGGGTCTCTTTAATTTGCACCCCTCGAAAATCGAGGATAATTAATTTTTGGACGAAAATATAGTATCTGACTTCATACTGGGACACATGAAATAGTATGTTGCATGGACATGTAAAGACTATTCACATCAAACATTTGCAATCTAATATAGTGGAATACATTCGCATTTGTTAGTTATTAAACTTCATCCTTGTCAGGAAAAATTAGGATAAATGTCGATTCATTGGCTTAAGTCAACCAATATACTTAAATACAGTTATTCTTTGATAATGAGTAGCAGCTGAAGTCATGCAGTACAAGCGTGAACTGAACCAAAAGTCTGGAGAAAGACTTCAAACATCTTTTGAACACGAATCATTTTGATTGAATCCGTCCATTTTCAACAGCTTTGAATGTTAATTTCTTACAAAATCAATAAATATGGCCTGATTTAGATGATAATGTTCCATATTAGACATAGAATATACAAGTAAGATGCTTAATATTAGAATTTCTTACAGACTCTTTATAAAGCAGACCGTACTCGTGTGAATCCATCATAGCAATAAAAAAAATACCTTAAAATTACTTCATTCAATTGCGCACAAATGCCTCAGAAAGCGTACTTTAATGGGCGATGAATGGCGCGTACGTTGGATTAAATTTTTTTAATGATTTTCGTTAGCGTTCATCGGCTGAAAGTTTTTTATTTAATAGGGCTTGAAATTAAACCTATTTACTAGTGCAAGATTCCCACAAGGTGTATTTAACGGCTTCGTTGCCAATTGGAAGAGTGTTGTCCCTTGGATTTATAATTTTGCATAGGCACCAGCTATATTTAACGGCGCTGTGCCAATTGCATGATTACGATCCTTTGGATTGATAGTTTTATATAGTCTGTTTGGACGTCTCTTGAATAGCAATACAACTATGCTTTCTCAAATTCTCAGTGTCAATCCGTCACAATTTTTAAGTTATTCTTGGACATACACCTGTATAATATTTCCAGATTTTTCTAGATGCTATTAAATTTATTGCTTTTGCATTTCAGTAGTTCGCAAGCAAACACATTGAACAAATTACCACAAAGGTGTTTCTCAGCACAAGGGCTATATGTGATTGGCGGACACTCAAGGTAACCTGACAGGAGGACTGTATCGCTGGTCATAGTCATTGGCCCACTTCATCCACAGAAAACACACGTGGACTGTAACGTTGGTCAAAGCCATTGCACCACTTCATATGACCATTGCACCATTTCATCCACATAGTTTATCTCTTATTAGACTGGGTAATCCCTGATATTGAATGTTGCTTCTTTATGGACAACCAGCTTTAGATCCACATAAAGATGGAGATTACAAAGATAAAAAATTAGAAATTTAAAAAAAATTAAAACACATTTAATCAAATTTGTATTTATAATTCAACACAAACAACCTTTAATTTTTTTTTTGTCCTGTGCTTTTCACACGTTTTCAATGTTTCTAAAGCTACACAATTCTGTCGTCTGCTAATGTGCAGCAAACAGACTGTACGAGGACAAAGGCACGTGAAGAGGAAGTAATTCATGTAGCACGTATGTATCAATAGTTGCCTTTTTCGCTGCTGAATAAGCATTCTTCGATAGGCTAAAAACATCAATGCTTATGGGCAACTGATAAGAATGTTTTCCCTTATTAAAATATGACACTATCGTAGGAATTATAATTTTAATTCAGGTATCAAGGACATAATAGACACTTGAAAATAATATTTTTTCTCAAGCAAGAGACTTGTGTTTCTCCAATTGTCTGCTGTAACTACGTAATTTGGGTTTTCTATGTTAATTTTCAAAGACATACTTTCGTGTAGCAAAATAAATTTGAATAAATGTCATTGACTATGATTTTGCTTAACAATGAGAGAAGGACCGAATGCAAGTGTGTTTTCACTGTGAGCAGAATGTTCTTGCAATTAACTGACTCAGTACCGGAATATACATATACTTCTTCAAACTGATAAATAAGTCACTGCTTGGAAAGCAATGGAAAGCCTCCGAAAGAAGACAACAGTAAAAATAATGTCCAAAGGAAAATAAATTTTTCAGGCGTCAATAAGACATATCATTTGCCAGGACATCAATTATTGACAATGACTTAGTGCTAGTCAGTCTCAAAAATAAAAAGAACAAGCGAACGAACATATCCAAGTGCTCTTACAGTGTTAGAGCTATCTAAATGGTTGATGTGCACATTTTACTACAACAAGTTGGTTAAAATTCATGCCTGATGCCGATTGAATGTGTATTACGTTTGAGACAGCTAACTTTTGCAGCGACATGAAGGACTATATCAAGTTCTACCACACTAGTGATCACCTCAAGAACAATATGTTTAACATCCCTCAAGCGAACAGAAACGTTCCTGGACTTTTCAAAGATGAGCTAACCGGCAAACCAACCAGAGTGTTCTGTGTGTTAAGGATAAAACTGTATTCATTCAGGTCTGATCACGATGAAAAAAGTTTGAAAATTTATATGAAAAAAAGTCTGATGGAAAAGAATTTAAAATTTGAAATGTGCCGAAATTGTCTTTTCAATCATAGAGAAATTACCAGGAAATTAAATTTCTCACGTCATACAATCACGAGAGATATAGCATCAAACTGGACAAAGTAACATTGACGATAAGCGTTTTTTGGTTGACAAAGTTAAATACGTTCACGTACGGCTACGTCAGCATACCGTTCCTGCGAACGTACACCTAGCCTCCAGCGACGTAGGGAATTTGTTTCTTTTTTGTTATGTTTCCAAATGTATCTACAAGGTTTCTTTTATTTCATATCGTATTAAGTAATATTCGTAAAATACAATTTCCATTTCAATCTTGTCTTTACTGTAAAAGACAACCAAAACACGTGTATTCACCCTACAATATTTATCATGGACTTGTACTTCTGAACGATCACCTAAACCGATATTTCAAAACGTCTTGCTCTAAAAGCTTGTGCGTGTCGTCCACGTTGCCAAAGTCATCAATTAGAAACACAGTATTGCTTTCTTGTTAGGTATCAACTAGTAAGTCTAACCACTTATCTAAAATGTCAACCGGATCTATCACTATCACAGTTTAATTTGTCAACCGGGTCTATCACTATCACAGTTTTAATTTGTCAACCGAGTCTATCACTATCGCAGTTTAATTTGTCAACCGGGTCTGTCACTATCACAGTTTAATTTATCAACCGGGTCTGTCACTATCACAGTTTCATCTTTAAATTTCATTTTTAAATACCACTTTATATTGTAGTTTGCGTTGTACAGAAAGGTTGGACAAATAATAGCAATGTGATCGAAAAACGTTTCTTTTAAAGCTATATCAGATGTAGTGCAGATTGTCACTTTTTGAGGATCATTTAAATATACTTATCCATATATCAAAGCTCTGCTATTTATTAAAGGCATAAAGTAAATTCATTTGAGTTGATTGTGTAAATGTTAATTTTACTATCAAACACAATATAAATGTACATTTTGTGGGCTTCTGTGTCTCTTTTTTGTCAATTTACTAGTGATTACCTTGTTAAGTTTTACTTTTCAGATCAATGCAGATACAATTAAATGAGTGTAATAATTGTTTACACGTATTGTCTGTGCGCTTTTGTTGTTCATCAAAGAAATACTTAGTGTCTTCCGTAAACTGTTGTCTCAGTTGAAAGCCCTCGGAATAAATTATAATTGGCACACCTTTTATTGACACCGAGATTTTATCTATTGACGAGTTGAAAACCTTTTCAGGATCAACTTATCCACTCATTTTGCACAATATAAAAACACCCTCAAACTCATACAAAAGTGGATGATTTTCTCTCTTGTGATATAATCGTAAATGAAGGTTAGCCAATTTCTGTTATTGTCATTAAATGATTGAAAGATTCATTCTAAGACAATCTTATCGTACGGCAGACCAATGATTTCGAGTTTATGGTCTTGATTTCGACCTTAAATCACTTCATTTCCTTTGGCGAGTGTTATATCCAATCTGAAATCCTGTGGAAAAGCACATGGATACTACGGTCAATGACCTGTTAGTATTTTGAAGTCGAATTGTATCCTAAGCTTCTTTCCATGCACCATTTTTTGCGCGTTGCCTGCCTCTGATTTTAATTTTCTCAATGTTTCACTTATGATGCCTTGTTCAATCATGTTTGTCCTAACCGACACAGGTAACCATACATCTTTCTATGACGTGAAAAAGTTGTAGTCATTCAACTTGAATGGATCATCAGTGCCGTATGATAGGACGATGTCTTTCACGACCATTCTTCACATATTGGTTACCACTGTAATGATAGCATCCCCTTTTGCCGATATATCGTATGAAATACACTAAAAATAAATGCCTGGTACAATTATTATCATTGGGCTGAGCTTTGGTATACAAATTTGTAAAGTTTGCTTGGGTTTAATGATGCTAGGTGTATGATATAGGGATTGAGGTATTTGACTCCCTGTGGTATCTTCTCCTGCTTGGAGTAATGTATTTTCCAAACGTAGACAGCTATTCTGCTGAGAATGCCTACACAAATATGTATGTAACATGCAAACTAACACCCATCACAAATGGGATGACTATAAATTCGTATATAACTTGTTCATCAGAAGACTGGTAGCCATGTATATTCGATTGTGCACTCGATTTCCACGGTGTTAACAATTTTGTCTGGTAAAAGTCCATTCGCTATCAGGTAGTCGTGAACTAACTGAGTTTCAATGGAATGATCAACTTTGCAACTTCTCAATGTCCATGTTGATGGTAGCGCTATTGACATTTTAAACAGTTTCTTCAAAATCATATTTTATGCAACTGTTAGAACATATTTAACTAGTGCATGGTAAAGAGAACTAATAAAGTCTTTTTTTCAGTTGACATGTTATCTATTCTCAAGAAAAATTAGCAGCCTTAATATTACATTAAAGCTTTTTTCGTATTGGGCTATATGACGTTGTTATGGGTGTGTTTTGGTTGATTGTTTGTTGTTTTTTCTACATCTTCTATCAGTTTTGTTGTCGCTCCAGAACGCCTCGCCGTAAGCGATGAAGACACTCTGGAACAACTTTACGTTTTGGCCAAATGAACAGACTGCCCAAAACAGCTACACCATCACCTATTAATAGCCAATATTTTATAGCTGGTTTTTATATTTCCCTGATATGTTTCTGTCTATTGCAGTTGTAGCATTTTACAACTGTTTAGTTGAATTTTGATTACTACAGGTGTGTATGAACACAGAATTTTCGAAATATGTACATCCACATACCGCTAAAGCTGTACTGACTTTAGCTTCATCAAGACGGCGTAAAAATTATTCCCATATTAACTGACTGTGTTGATCATGACAACAATTTTGTCCAGTAAGAATGCATAGTTGGTAGAGTATTCGTGTGAATCGCTGCTATGCGTTATATAAACAAAATGTGAAAGAAGTATACATGTTTTAATGCTAGCATAATCATCTATGCGATTCATTTTACTCGTAATGTTGTTCAAGATCTCGTAGTCCAGCTTGTAGTCTTTGACGTCGTATTTGTTTTTCAGCTTTTATATTTAGTGAAAATCAACTGAATATTTTTAATGTTGTCTCTTTTTATTTCTTCTGCGATGTCATTTGTTATGCAGATAGGACACTGCCTACACTCTTGTCGCCTTATCACAATATCATGTTTATCAATTTGGTTTTTAACTGTGCTGTTTTCAATTTACATTTGTTTCATCCTATTGCGTTATTAGTACAAATGCGCAAGACGTACTTTTTTACCTTCATTTTCTAATCCACTTTTGTTGTGTTTTTTTTTTTCTTCTTCTTCAAATCTGTCACATTCTAGAAACTCATTGTCTGTCAGATCCAAGACTTTGTTTTTCCCCTTGATGCTATTATGTCCCTTGATGCTATTATGCCCCTTGATGATGCTATGAATATGTTGTGCCTCTGATATTTATTGTCACCGAATAATGTTTTCTGTTGGTTTCCAAGTGTTAAATGATACCATTTGCTTTTCATTCGTATGGTCTTCAAAATCTTCTCAACTTTGTATATGTCAGTCTTGTCTATTGTATAGATATAGCACTTGTCCACTTGTCCATAAGACAAACAAGATGGCATATACCAAGTTGAAACGATTTTGAAGACCATAACAAATGAAAGGTAAACAGTATTAGCATGCCCTTAATATCCTTTCCTTTCAATTTTAAGGTTTGTAAACTACCAGATCACCTAAATTTACTTGTCTGATTTTTAAGATTTTGTTGATAAATTTAGGAAGGCATCCATTTGCAAAATATTGGTTTGTACTTCAAAAGTCTGACAGTTCTCCGAATATTGAAATTAATAATTACAAATGTATAATGTGTCAGTAACCAATTATATGTATCAATATTTTTGATCTGTTCGTTTTCCCTGTTCGCTTCAACTCGAATCAGGTTTATTGATGTGTGGTGAGTGTTACTGTATCCCGCAATTGGCGTTGGTAAAACGACAACCCATTTTCTGGTTTTAGGCTACTTTAGACATGCTTCGCTATTTAGACAAAATACTTCCACATTCTAGTAATGTGGGTTCTCTTAAACCTTTCGAATACATTTGTCTTTTTTGTCTGCGTAAGTTGAAACGTAAATGTTTTCCCTTTCCAGAACATCCTTAACGTCCGTGTTGTAGAACTCTTTTTACTCATAAACTTGTATTTTGTCAGGACATCTTTCTGTTACGATTTCTCTGAAAGCATCGTGTGTGTCATCTTTATGTTCCTTCTTTTTTTTTTTTTTACTTCTTCAGCCCAAGTATATTTTGAGAAGACATTATAACTGTCAGGATGCATTTGTATCCATTGTTGCATTTTTCATATGCATGCATGTTGACAATGTATGTCTGCCAGTGGTCATCCTTGTCACTTACATAGACCTTTCTTTATGAAAATCTGTTTCTAATTTTGCTTTTGTGGTGTGCAGGTAGATACCATTCTTTAAATTCCTAATATTTTATTTTATTTTTGTCCCTTTAATTTGTTTCTAAAGCTAATTCATAGTTTTGTAAGCAAGCGTACTTTCAGGATCGTAGCAAAGATGTATTAAATACTGGTTTTCTTTGTTGTTGTTTTTTTTGGGGGGAGTGGAGTTTTTTTTCTGTATTGTCTTGCTCTGAAATGTCTCCGACATCATTAATTTAAAATGCTATAAAATCCACCATTGAATAGTTTGCGCTTGACAAATTATCTTTGGGTGTTAATGACAAGCCAACAAGACCTCCATCTACCACGGTAACTTATATCTTCAGCAATTTGAAACCTATCTTCAATCCTTTCAAACAAATGAATGAATACAGATTTATGTCAAATTTGCCATTTGTCATATTTGCCAATTTTGCCATTCCTATAGTTGATTCAAAGACAACTACCTACTTCACATGCTGAGTCACCATTTACTGTTTTACATCCAACTTTGTGTTCTATAGATTCTATCTCTGTTTCTGTCAAATTATTAAAGGTCGATCGCGTACAATTCACGAGATCTTCGCATTGTACGGTAAATTTAGAAAAATCCAAATTTGTGCATTTATCAATATCAAATAAGCAATTTATTCCTTGTACTGATTACTTGTACAGTAAGCTTAGACAAGTCCAAATTTGTGTATTTATCAATATCAAATACCCAATTTATTCCTTGTACTGTTTACTTGTACAGTTCATTTAGAAAAATCCAAATTTGTGTATTGATCAATATCAAATACGCAATTTATTCCTTGTACTGTTTACTTGTACAGTTCATTTAGACAAATCCAAATTTGTGCATTTATCAATATCAAATAAGCAATTTACTCCTTCTACTGATTACTTGTACAGTAAGCTTAGACAAGTCCAAATTTGTGTATTGATCAATATCAAATACGCAATTTATTCCTTGTACTGTTTACTTGTACAGGTCATTTAGACAAGTCCAAATTTGTGCATTTATCAATATCAAATACCAAAATTATTCCTTGTATTGTACTGTCTTGATGATCTTGGTATCAGAATGGATGTTGCTTATTTCAATAATATGATCGGTGAATGCTATATGTAAATCTGCATCTTTTCTGAAAAATTTCAGGAGATCTTTCATAATATTTTAAAAGGACAAATCAGTTTGTTTCTTTTAAATGTTATTTTGTAACGAAGCTAGCCTTCATCATACTTTTATCGCTATCAAACTTGTAAACAAATACTTGTCATCAACTGATACTGAGATTACGGCCTTTATGTTAAATTCATAAAATATGTATATTGGCTCTCTGAAAACTGTTGTGTTTATCACGATATAAATTAGTGCCATTATTTATGTTGGTTAAAACATTTCATTTGGTTTACGTAAGCATTTACTGTGCATATTGTGGATGATTCTAGAAAATTGTACCTGTTGTGAAACAGAACAAACTGGAAAATCGGTCTAATAATATTAAACACATACCAGCGGTATGAGGGGGAGACAATTTTGGTCAGCGTTTCTCGCATGGTAACCAAGAGATTTGGGTAATTCTAGAAAACTTTCTATCTGTTGAGAAACATAACAAACCGGAAAATCAGTTTATAAATACACCTCCCCCTTGCCCGACGCCCGAGGGCAATTGCCCCCCCCCCCAACATTCCCCTCGCGCCGCCACTATACCATCTTCTGGAATATTAAGGACAACTCCAAACAGGTGAAAATATTTTAATGTCTCATGATATGTGCTTCAAATTACAAAATGAAAAGAGTATGATTTTATATAAGTAATACTTGTATTATATAGTGTTGTATTTGATTTTTATAATGCTCTCTTGAATAAAATCAAATTGATTTTCAATCGCTTTATGTCACTTTATGTCAATAACAGAGCAACCTTTATAAGTTTCTTGCTCATTCAAGTACCGGACAAGGTTTAATTGAGATATTTTTCTACCATTCGCATGAATTATGACTGTTATCTGTCTAACAATCACGTGCCACTATCAAAAGATGAGGTTATTGTCTCAAGTTTGTGGAGCGTGACATATTCACGCGCCGGAATACATGACAATCACTTCCGTAGAAACCGCATTTAAGTGTATGACACGTCGCGTGCACTCTAACGAAATCTTAAGCGTTCTCGTCGACTGGAACTCCAAGACAATCAAACTAGTATGCCTAAATACATAATTAACAAAAACTCCTTTACCGACTTGTAAACGACAAGGGCAAAAATATTCAAGGAATCACCGGATATAAAGTTTGTACCAGAACAACATAACGTCTTCGCATACGGTACATTTTTTGATGTAATCATTTGTAGAACAAAGCAAAATCTATGAAAAAAAATCGTGCATTCATAAGAAAAATGTTGCTTAGCCCCACTTCAAACATAGTTTTGAGGTAAAATAACAACTGTACTTCCCTAGATCAGTTCTAAATTTAATCACAATTAGGGTGGGGTTTTTTTTGTTGGACAATTTAAAGTTATCTAGTGCCCATTTAGCATGCATATTAATTAGGAATTGAAAGACATTTCAAATAACAAAGTCAAAGGTTTTACTATTTTCGCCTGGAAGAAAACGATGCTACTTTCAGATACAACCCTCTGTAAGTCTGGTAATTTGCCATATATTACAATATATTACGGCCCCTGCTTGACAAACTAAGCTTGTAATAAAAAAAAATCTCTATAAAATATGGAAGACATTACTCCATTAAAACAACGATTTTATCATCAGTCTATTTTCTTGGAGCCCATATAACGATCCAACTTTCCTCAAGTTTCCATGAATAATTCGCCTCGTTATTCAAAATGTAGCTGACGTCTTAAACATCTCCCGGAAATGCGGAGAAAATGGGATGCATCTTCAGCAATTTGATCACCGAAATCTAGAGGAAAGAGGAAATTTATACCAACTGATCCACTTAAAGCGGTCTGCCTTATGAGATCAGTTTTAAATTATAGAACACAAAACGTCTCATAGAACAGTTGTACTTGGTTATGAAAAAAAAAATAAAGAAAGAAAAAAAATACGATGCTACAAGATGTCCTTAATTTGTGGTGAAGAGTTACAGTTATTATGGCTAATGGAAAATATTAACGTATAACTGTAGAAGTTGATTTATTTATAAAGAGACAAATAAAAATATATTAGACTTAATTAGGTTCACCCGACTGACTTCCTGTTTTCGGTAATGTGATTCGACGTTTGCGTGGATGATGCGATTAAAGAGCATAATTCTGTAGACAGACATTAAGTGTTATATAAAACGTAAAGAATTTATTGAAGAGTCTGGAATCTAGATGTGGGATAATGAGTCAATTTGGGGTTAACATTTGCTTCAATGAAGGCGCAAGTACAGAAATAACGATGCCATAGGCTTCCAAACGTTTTCAAAAGGATTTACACTTTTTAATTGACCGGCAATGATTTTATCTCTTTATCTCTTTAAAAGTCTGAAACGTTCCTGTAATTATTCGAATGACTGTTATAATTTGTATGGACATTTTAAACAAATTCTCAATAGTCTTATCAGAAATCATTACTGGACAATCAGAGAAGAGTATATACATATAAGAGTAAGGTAGAGCTGAGTTTGTAAGCGACCCGAAATTTTTGCAGAGTTGGATACTCCTATTACAAATGAAAAACTTAGCTCAGCTGTAAAAAATATAAACAACAATAAAGCACCAGGTCTTGACCAAGTTTACAATGAATAACATTATTGAGTCGTTTCCAATTTTAGCAAATTACACGCTGAAACCGTTTAATATTATATTTAGGAGCGGTATGTATTCTTATTATTAGAGCAAGAGCCTTATACCAATTATTAAAAATAGGATCCATCCTATGCAAATAATTATGGAGGGATAACGTTGCTTAACTGCATAGGAACAATTTTCGCCAGCATATTAAATCAAAAACTCTTCTCTTGGCTATGAAATATGATATTATTACTGATGCACAATTTGGTTTTAAGAAGAATAATAGTACAGTATACGCCATTTTTATATTCAATTCTTTGATTCAAATACTTCTCGATGAAAAGAAAACGCTTTATTGTGCCTTTATTGATTTTTTTTAAAAAAAAGCATTTGATTATGTTGCAAGGACAAGTTTATGGTAAAAAGCATTTGATTATGTTGCAAGGACAAGTCTATGGTAAAAAGTATTTAATTATGTTGCAAGGACAAGTCTATAGTAAAAAGCATTTGATTAGGTGAAAAGGACAAGTCTATGGTAAAAGCATTTGATTATGTTGCAAGGACAAGTATGGTAAAAAGCATTTGATTGTGTAGAAAGGACAAGTCTATGGTAAAAAGCATTTGATTATGTTGCAAGGACAAGTCTATGGTAAAAAGTATTTGATTATGTAGAAAGGACAAGTCTATAGTAAAAAGCATTTGATTATGCAGAAAGGACAAGTCTATGGTAAAAGGTATTTTATTATGTTGCAAGGACAAGTCTATGGTAAAAAGCATTTGATTATAGAGAAAGGACAAATCTATGGTATAAAGCATTTGATTGTGTAGAAAGGACAAGTCTATGGTAAAAAGCATTTGATTGTGTAGAAAGGACAAGTCTATGGCAAAAAGCATTTGATTATGTTGCAAGGACAAGTCTATGGTAAAAAGTATTTGATTGTGTTGCAAGAACAAGTCTATGGTAAAAGTATTTGATATGTAGAAAGAACAAGTCTATGGTAAAAAGCATTTGATTATGTTGCAAGGACAAGTCTATGGTTAAAAGTATTTGATTATGTAGAAAGGACAAGTCTTTAGTAAAAAGTAGTTGATTATTTTGCAAGGACAAGTCTATGGTAAAAAGTATTTGATTATGCAGAAAGGACAAGTCTATGGTAAAAAGCATTTGATTAAGTTGCAAGGACAAGTCTATGGTAAAATGCATTTGATTATGTTGCAAGGACTAGTCTATGGTAAAAAGTATTTGATTATGTAGAAAGGACAAGTCTAGGGTAAAAAACATTTGATTATGTTGCAAGGACAAGTCTATGATTAAAAGTATTTGATTATGTTGCAAGGACAAGTCTATGGTAAAAAGTATTTGATTGTGTAGAAAAGACAAGTCTATAGTAAAAAGCATTTGATTGTGTAGAAAGGACAAGTCTATGGTAAAAAGTATTAAAAGGCGGAGTGACTGGGAAAATGTTAACGATAATAAGATCTATTTACAGCTTAGTGCAGTCATGTGTAAAGTACTTAAACTCACGCTCAGACTATTTCGAATGGTCACTTGGGCTTCTTCAAGGAGAAAGTCTCTCTCCATTTCTATGTTCTCTTTATGTTAATGATCTGGAAATTAAATTGCAATCAAATATAGAGACGGGTATCATTTCTTTATATATTTTGTTGTTTGCTGATGATACGGTGACATTCTCAGAGACAGCAGATGGTCTACAAGCATCCTTAGATAAGTTACATGCATACTGCATAATATGGAATATATTTGTAAATATTGATAAAACAAAGGCTATGATTTTTAACAAAAGAGTTAGAAGACTAGACGTTTTATATAAATACGGAGATGTGTTTCTAGACATTGTGGATCATTTTAATTATTTAGGACCTGTTTTTACCAACATAGGCTCGTTTTGATGTGCTACAGATACTATTGCTGGCACAGGTGTCAAAACAATGAACGTACTTTTGAATAATACTAATAATCTAAAATGTCCAGTGAATATCATGTGCGATTCATTTGAATCCTTTTTATCTCCAATTTTGTCTTATGACTGTGAAATTTTGGGATTTTTGAAAGCTGAGAATGCAGAATGGGTACATAGAAAATATGGCAAGTAGTTACTAGATATTAAACTATCTACCAATAATATGTTTTTATATAGAGAGTTGGGACGATATACACTTAGGTAAATAGATATGTGCGCATCATTACGTACTGGTTTAAATTGTTAAACACAGAACAAATTGAGTTCGTCGAAAAATATACGAATTGATGCTTACCTGTTGCGAAGGAAAGAATTATGTGAGAAAGATACTGACCTCAGGCATTGAAGAAGTCTGGTTTTAACCTAAATCAGTTCAGATATCTTCCTTTTTATCGTCTTTTAACCAAAGACTAAAATACATATTTCATTCTCACAGGAGTTCTGCTGTTGCTTCGAAAACTTTATAGATGTATAAAGATAGGAAAGATATATTCGACACCGCTTCGACACCGCGAAAGGAAATGTGAAATTTGTGTAAATAATGATGTAGAAATAATGATGTCGAAGATGATTATCATTTCGTCTTGATCTGTCCCATATACATTTCACTTAGATAAATCCCCCGAGGATTTAAGAGTACACATATTTTGTTGTCGCTATTATTCATTCATTTATTCATTAACTGTTGCAACAATGTATTGTATATGCATTATGTATTTTATTGGATCGATTCTACCCGATCAAAACTTATACTTGTAAAAATAATTTGCATTTAAAATCAAATGGTTGGCATGAGCAATGCCTTCACATTGTGTGTGCTATCTGTGTAATTACAGGGACACACTTACTGAAATAGTCGTATTGTGCTCATAATGGTTATTCCCCTCTGAAAAGATCTTCTTTTTGAAGAGGGAGAAAAACTATACAGAAAAATAATACATTGTGAAGAGAGCTTGGTCTTTGAGATAAATGCGTAGCAAGTCAAAACGATATAGGGCGCTGCGTTCCTGTACTGAACTGTAGGCTATGCTAAAATCCTTTGCGAGACATTTCCTACATAGCTATAGCTTTGCCGATTACTCCAAATGTAATGGACGACAATCAAGTTCCGTTCTAATTTGACCATTGAAAGTACTCACGTCAAGTCTTTTACATTACATAGTGATGCATTAAACAAAATTTCAGCCACCTACCAAAGTACCTATTACACACCTAAATCAGCTTGGTTCCAGTTACGATTATTATCATGTGGTCGTTGTAATTGTTGTTGTTCTAATCGTCGTTGTTGTATTGTTTCTGTTTGCATTAACTTTTGTCACTTCAGGATTTTTTCTAATACACGTACTACTGGTTCATCTCTACGTGCTTAAGTGTTAAATTAATCTCTGTCTTGATCTAATCTTGATCCAATCTGCAATTCGTTCCTTACAATGGATGAACGATTTTCTAGTTTTGATCTAGCTGTGTAGTTTTTAACCATAAAACTAGTATTTAGGTTTGAAAAAAGGAGAAAATTTTAACTTCCTTCAGTGCTACCTTGCCTGATTATTGAAAATTATTAGTAAATGTTCTAATGTAAATTAATCAGTGTAATAGGATAAAATCGGGTTGGATTGGATCTATAGTAGACACTAAACACAAGTACGTGAATGAGATGTTTATTTATAAATGCAAATTACACTGGTCTACAATTTTTTAGAAGTCGTCTGCTTCGGAGATAAAATGTGCTATTTATTAGAGATTTTGATGTGCTGAATTCAAATATGACAATTAAAACAACTATTGAATACAGTTTTCCAAGATATTTAAGTTTTTACATTTTATGTCTATGTATATTGTGTACGTAGTATACTTTTAATCATAAATTGTAAACCTAGGTCTTTTCATGTGTTTATGGTTGCTTTACATGATAATATTTCACCTGTCCTGTTTATGTAACACTTTAAAAAAACAGCAAAAGGGTTCAATAAATAACAAATATATTAAAACAAAAGTCAAAAAACTATTATGTATATATAAGTACATAGTTTAGTCCTTATTCAGTGTCTACTCGGCGCTTCTTGGCTTGTCTCTTGTGTTCATTAAATGGAGCATCTCTTGTCACTGTCCAGCAATAGTCTGCAAGCAATGATGGGTTCCATTTGCCCTGACAGCGTTTCTCCATTGTTGCAATGTCCTGGTGAAACCGCTGGCCGTACTCATCGCTCACTGCTGCGCAGTTCGGTGGAAAAAAATCTAGATGAGAGTGCAAAAAATGTATCTGTAGTGACATGTTGTAACCAAGGCTTTTGTATGTCTTGAGGAGGTTTTCCACCAACTCCCTGTAGTTGTCTGCCTTGTTGTTTCCGAGAAAATTTGTTGCCACTAACTGGAAGGCTTTCCATGCCGTCTTGTCCTTGCCACGCAGTACACGGTGAAATGCAGCATCTCGAAGAAGTTCACGAATCTGAGGACCAACAAAGACACCTTCTTTTATCTTAGCTTAACTTAACCTTGGAAATTTTCCACGGAGGTACTTGAAAGCTGCTTGTGTTTTGTACATGGCCTTGACAAAGTTCTTCATCAGACCCAGCTTGATGTGCAAGGGTGGTAACAAAATATTCCTTGATTCAACAAGTGGTGGATGCTGAACACTTTTCATCCCAGGCTCCAATGACTGTCGGAGTGGCCAACCTCTCTTGATGTAGTGGGAATCTATTGCACGACTATCCCATTCGCAGATAAAACAGCAGTACTTTGTGTATCCAGTCTGCAGACCAAGCAAGACAGCAAGAACTTTGAAATCGCCACAAAGCTGCCGCTAATGTTGGTCATAGTTTATGCACCTCAAAAGTTGTTTCAGGTTTTCATAGGTTTCCTTCATATGGACTGCATGACCAACTGGAATTGATGACAAAACACTGCCATTATGCAGCAAAACAGCTTTAAGACTCGTCTTCGATGAATCAATGAACAGTCTCCACTCATCTGGATCATGAACGATGTTGAGGGCTGCCATCACACCATCGATCTTGTTGCAGGCTACAAGATCACCTTCCATGAAGAAGAATAGGACAAGATTCTTTTGACGGTCACGGAACATGGAAACCTTAACATCACCTGCCAGGAGATTCCACTGCTGTGGTCTGGAGCCCAACAGCTCTGCCTTACTCTTAGGTAGTTCCAAATCCCTGACAAGGTCATTCAGTTCACCTTGTGTTATGAGGTTGTTCAGAGGAGAGGATGGGAGAAAATATGGGTCAGGTGATATTGATGGTTCAGGAGTAGAAGCTTCATCCTCTTCCTCTTCCTCGTCTGACTCAAGTGAAAATGATTCTGGTGCATCAGGAACCGGCAGTCCTTCTCCGTGGGGTACTGTGCGTATAGCTGACCGAATGTTTGGATAATGCACAGTCCACTTTTTCTTCTTTGACACACCTTTCCCAACTGGAGGTACCATGCAGAAGTAACAATTGCTGATATGATCTGTTGGCTCTCTCTAAATCATTGGCACTGCAAAAGGCATAGTTTTCCTTTTCCTGTTTAACTACTGGCGAAGATTTGTTGCACAAATGTTGCAGCACATGTGTGGGGCCCACCTCTTGTCCTGATCTCCAATTTTGCAGCCAAAATAAAGGTGATAGGCTTTCTTAACACTAGTGGTTATACTGCGCTTTGGTGATGCAAAATCACTTCACCACAAACATAGCAGAAGTTACCTGCATTGTTCACACAAGTACGAGGCATCTCTGCTCACTTTGGCTAAACAGAAATGTGTCCCTTTGCAAAATCAAACACTGACAAATAAGAGAGCACGACACTGTATGATTTGTAGAGCTGATATAAGGCAATTTCTTCAGCAGAGTGATGTAAGCTTGATTATGATTGCATCATCCATGACTTCTAGGAATAACATAATGCAATTCATATCATGTATGACGCAATACCAGCTTCAGATTACATCATTCATTGTTTTGCCTAAAAAGTAAGTACTGTCCAAACCCAGTCATAGATTTATTCATAGATCCAGTCAAAGATGTATTTTAGTCATTTCTGGTTTAAATTGAGATCCCTTCCCTTTATAACTCACATATCGTCCGCCAGTCCCAAGTCAAGGGTCGTATATACTGACCCAGTTTCAGATCTTTAGAACTAGAGCCAATCAACAATTTTAAGCATCATTTTCGTTCTCAGTGACCCAGAATTAGTAAAGTTCATTTATTGCGGATTTTGGCTTTAGACCAGTGTTATTGATTAACGAAGCTCTGACGCCCTAGCTCACACACTTACATCCACCTCCCATAAATTAAACTATATCAACTGAAAATCCTACCCTATTCATACTCACAAAGTTAAACAACGGATATAACAAAATTGTATCGTTCATCAACGGTTACGATCAAAACATGGGTTTTCAACATATAATCACAAATTATATTGTTTGTTAACCGGCATGATCAATGCATGGATTGTATCAACAGATATGATACGGATTTAACAGCAGATACGATCAATGTATGGAATTATCAATAGATATGATCCTTATACGGAATTATGAACAAATATGATCAATGTATTTTCATTAACAAGTCCATATATATAGTCCTGATTATCATTATTATTATCCGATACAATATCCGTTTTACCAGCTATGAATACATTGAGGATTTGGGACAATATCCGTTTTACCAGCTATGAATATATTCAATTTGCCGCCGTAAAATTACAATTTACCTCTTCTAATTGACTTTCTTATGATGTAACACTAGTACGTTAAATTTCTAAAAAGGCTTTCCTAAAAATGGCCAGATTTTCACCTGCTCTCTGGAAAATATATTGCCTAATTCAGTTAGTTTCAACCATTTTTACAATCTTTTTATAATTGTTATAGTCCTATGTAATTCATGTTACATGCTGCGTAATTCCAATTTTGAATCAAATACGAAAAAAAAAATTCAGTTTCGTGCCAGAATCTAATGAGCTAATTAAGAAACTATTTGAAGCAAGGCAACTTTCTGTCTAAAAAGTTGGATTTCAAACAGCATCTTAAAACCCTCAATTTATGGTAGTTAGTTCCATGAGCTGAGACGAAAGGAGGGCAATGATATAATTGTTAAGGAGGGCAGTGATATATGTGTTTTCGGTCACTAAGGAGAATCACGCATATAAAGATTAGCAGAATTTCACCATAAGGTTTTCTCTTGTTTTTTTTCCCACCGCAAAAAGTCGTAGTTAAGTCGTATATTCTACTGAACAAATGATTTATTAATATGCAGAATAGACAGGACCGTAAATACAGTCTTTTCATCAATTTTGCAATTAACGGTTTTCAATGGTGTCGGTAACTATCGTTGTCTTGACATCAAATAATGGTGACTTGCATTTTAAGCATTTTAAGTAATATGTATATGATGTGCGAGGTTAATCGTCAATGTCTAAGGATGGCTCCTTAATTTGCTGATCATCATGTAGAGAGACACTCTTCCACGTAAATGAGTTTTCAATGCATAAGGCCTTTGTTAGTAATGATGATTGGACAATTGGGTTTTCAACGCCTTGCTTTAAGAGATCTTACCCTATTATTGCATTCACGTGGTATCTAATTAATTGAGACACGAAAATTAGTTTTTGGTATCTCAATGAAAGGACAAAATCCATTCGATGACCAACTATTCACATTTTCCAGTTATTGTAATTTGTACTTGGATTTGACAACAAATACAAATAATCACATTTTAAGTTCCAAATATTAGCAATATCGGTCCACAAAAACTCTCGAAGAGTTAAAAGAAACTATAGTCGTAATTGTATTAGCGTCTTCAAATATATCAGGATAAGGAAATCAGTCCGATAATGTTTTATCCTAAAAGCACTGACGTTCCAAGTGTACTGGCTCATCAGATTAAATTGTTATGTATCACTGCTTCTCATTTATTTATCAAGTACACCAGGTAATGGAACCATTTTAATTTCGAATATATATATATATATATATATATATATATATATATATATATATATATATATATATACACTGGCTCATCAAATTTCACCAAATGAACTTATTTTGTATCACTGCCAAACATTTATTTATCAAAGTCCACAAGAAATTAAACCATTTGTTTGTATTGAAGAAAAAGAAGGAAGCACGTATGTGTAACAGCTTTGTAGATTTACCACTAAATCTATAAGAGACAGTGAACAAATAGGAGAATGGTGGAAGTCTTTAAGATTCATAACTTAAGTCTGTACATGTTGAATCATGGAACATGATGGGTTGGGGAGGAAGCGAAGTTTGCGAACCTATCTATTTGAGGAAAGTCATAGATGATGTGTGTGTTGGGAGTGGGCGGTGTGGGTAGGGAGGACAACTTCGTCCGCATTCAAAATGGATGGAAACACTAAATGTGTTCATGATCCTATTGTATTTTAGAGTTATAGCTTGACTAGCTTAGAATAATATAAAACTGAAAGAAAACCTGTCATCATTTATTATCGCACCAATGGTCAGACGCGGATGTTTGAAGTTGCGGAATGGATGGTATCTGGAATCCTTAAAAAGCAGTCACTAGAAGACAGATAAACAACAACAACAACAACAACAACAACAAATTTTAAGAATCTTAATTAACTTTTTTAAATAATGACGAATTAGTGATAAAGCAATTTACAACGAAGAGTGAAGAATCCATCGAATTTTGTCGGCAAATGCGAATCCACAAAGTGTGAAAATATGCTCGCTTGTAATACAGAGAAATGGGCATATGGTGTTCTAAAAGCCCATATGAGCCTCGAGGGAAAACTAAATTTCTGGGCAGAAGTGTACTCAAATTCATCAAATTATTTCACTATTTATTAATTCGAGCTAAAGTACTTTGTTCAAACCCCAGAACCTTTAAAACACAATCACGTCTAACAAACTATTGTCATTTCTGAGATAATAAGAAATTAATGTTGGTAAACGAAGAAGAACTATTGATGATTTTTTTTCATAGTAAGGTGATAAAGAAAGCAGAAAAAATATGGGGAAAAAAATTAAAAAACAAAAAAATAAAACAAAACAAATCCACATAGAAGTCTATGTCTCTCATTATTTTATTTAAATTATTTAATTATTTAATTATTTAATAATAGTCTCTCATTAGGACTGTGTTTAGCCTAAGACTTAAAACAACTGCCATTAAACTTCACACAGATTTTACAAACAGTTCACTACACTTTTGAACGACAGTCCTGTTGCAAATACTTAATGAATTACGTTCCTCTTTAGCCTATTGGGAGACAGATTCTAGTAATCTCTGGATTAATAATGATGCAAACCTTACAATGATAAAAAGTAACACAGATCTCAGAAACTATTTAAAATACATTAAAAATGGTCCCGTAGTTCCAGGCGATGCCGAGCATTGATTAACTACCGTGCTTCAGTGACCGCATTAAAGAAGATGGAGGTGGATCCATCTCAAAAACCTTAATGTCTTGTACGTAGTTAAAAACTCAAATGAGTGTAGCAGTTAAAGGATAGGAGTTCAAAATTCAAAGTATCATTACATGTTAAAGTTCGACATGAACAGTACAATATATGCAAGATTTGTAAAAGTCAATGAAACTGTTAAATCCGCACGAAAGAAGGACACACTATGGTGTCTTACAATTTCGGACATTACATTTAAATGATGCAAGAACTATGATCCTCCTGTTACGAAGAGAGAGAAATAGAGGGGGGGGGGGGCTCATTAGCAAACTGATGATAACTTAAGAAAGAGTTTAGTTAGCTATACCCATCTATTAAGTGCCCGTAAATCCACACACATATTACGAGGAAACATCGAAAAGGGAGGCAAATCTAATGCTCGGGTTACAGTCATAGAACTGTCAGATAACGATAAAGATGAATCAAAGCATCGATGAGTAAAGTTAGTCTACCATTCCGTATCCCCTCAATCTTATAATTAAACTCTAGAAGTGATAAATGTTAATCCAGAATTGAAAATCCGAAGTCCCAAATGTACAGATGCAGCTGTTTGATTGGCCAAAGTTTGTGGGAGTAAATTTTGATTACCCAGAATAGTTTCGAGTAAATTTTCGATTCGAGTAAAGATTTATAGTGAAAGGGCCAGGCCATGAAAGTTAGTCCTTATTGGGATCTGATTGGCTGTTAGGCATTTGACGCTACATGAGACAGTAAGTGACGGGTATTGCTTGACACCTGATAGATCACCTGTCACTGTTGATTGGCTGTAGACTGAAGCTAATTAGTAATTCATTAACTACACCACATGATTTACCAAAATCTCATTTTGTTATTCAAAATCTATTTGATATTGTTAGGTAACGTATTTTCATCTACTCGACAAATCACGCTTCATGAGTAACATATCCCACCCACCCCTTTCTAGCGACAGATCGGTTTTGAACTTCGGTCTTTAAATCGAATTTAGCTCGATGACACGATAACCACGATCTCGAACAAGCAAGCGAGTAAAATCTTTAAAATATTGATAAGAGGCAAGGAAGCGCTGAACTCCATGCATGTAGTAGAACTTTACCAAACTGTAGAGAAATTTAACCATAAAAATGTAAAAATGTATATTTACTTATCAACACAACGGTATATTTATCATCGAACTGGGCATACTATTTTTCGTAACACCTGTATCTTTATCATCAAACTGGGCATACTATTTTTCGTTCAAAAATAACGATGAAAAGGACAAAAAGACAACCTGGTACTATTCACTTCTCTTTAACCCGCTGTTTATTGTTGAATTAAAAAAAAACTTAATAAAGTTGTGTCTTTTTCTTTAAAAAAAACTGCAATATTATAAATGTAGGATACATATTATCATCACACAGATTAGTACCATCAATATCATAGCAGTCATAAATAAATAATCTTGTATTATATTGCGTCAGACAATTCATTTTCAACTAATCGAAATGTTTCATTATTCTATGGCTAAAGAGCACGAAAGGCCTTTTGATTGGAATTTAAATTAAATATTCAAATCCATCCTTCCACTTAAGGTTCTGTGTAGAGGTTCCTGCATTGGCTTTGATAAACAAAAACGGTACGCATAATAGACACATTTTAAAAAGCAAACAAAAAGAAAACAAGAGTTTTACAATATGAATCACTTGCAAGTAACTCCGACTGAGCCATTGTGTAACACAGTTCATGCTACCTTTGAGTAACACCAGCTGAGCCGCTGTGTAACACAGTTCATGTTGCCTTTGAGAAACCTTTCTTTTAGCTATGTTATTAATATGAAGAAGAATCATTTATTTCTTGATTACACACATATTACACTGTAACCCAGCTGATCCTTGATTACACACATATTACACTGTAACCCAGCTGATCCTTGATTACATACATATTACACTGTAACCCAGCTGATCCTTGATTACATACATATTACACTGTAACCCAGCTGATCCTTGATTACATACATATTACACTGTAACCCAGCTGATCCTTGATTACATACATATTCCTCTGTAACCCAGCTAATCCTTGGTTACATACACATTACACTGTAACCCAGCTGATCCTTGATTACATACATATTCCTCTGTAACCCAGCTAATCTTTGATTACATACATATTACACTGTAACCCAGCTGATCCTTGATTACATACACATTACACTGTAACCCAGCTGATCCTTGATTACATACATATTACACTGTAACCCAGCTGATCCTTGATTACATACATATTACACTGTAACCCAGCTGATCCTTGATTACATACACATTATACTGTAACCCAGCTCCTCATGTTGATATGTACAGCTAAGAAGTGTTGTAATATGTACAAGGACCTTTATCATGTTGGTATGTACAATTAAAGATAATATGTACAAGGACCTTTATCATGTTGGTAAGTACAGTAAAAGATAATATGTACAAAGAACTTTATCATGTTGGTATGTACAGTAAAAGATAATATGTACAAAGAACTTTATCATGTTGGTATGTACAGTTAATAAAAGTGTTGTAAAATATACCTTCAGAACTTACATGATACGTTACCAAAAAGCCTTAGCAATCACCTATTGTTTCTTAGCCATGTCTTGGTTTAATAAAATGATTTATTGGTATTTTACAGCACATTAACACATAAATGACTATTCATGGCGGAGGCAATGGGAGAAAAGTGGTTGGCCCTGATACACTCTACGGCAGCCAACCTGGGCTGTATGGGTAGGATTCGAGTCCACAATCAGCCATTTGTGAGTCCGACACGCCACCCTCTTCTCCACTGCGGTTAGCGATTGCTAAAATACACAAACTGCCCTTAATTATTCATTGATTCAATAGATTAAGACAAACTCATATCCAGAGACAATGGTGGCGCGAGGGTTCGAGGCGCTCGGGGGCAATGTTCTTTAGTGGCGCCCCCACTTTGCCACAGAGAACAATTTTTATATCAGTTGCCAACCTCCACCCCCCCCCCCACCCCCACCCCCCTCATCTACGCCCGGTTACAGTTGCAAAAGAAGAAAAACAGCTCCCGACGGCGTCCCCCCTCGCCTGGCGCCCAAGCGGCAATTGCCCCCAACCCCCCAACTCCTCGCGCCGCCACTGTCCAGAGACTTATGCATCTAGGAGATTTTACTTTCAAACCCTTGGAAATATGAAAATACACAGGAATCGATTTACATACCTTTTTTTCCTGAATAAAGCGCCACGTTGCTTAAAAATGTTTTTTTCCATATTAAATTGGTACGAATTGAAAAAGACTAAAAATTATATAATGAATGACTTTCAATTCACGTTGACTTCGTGCGAAGCGTTGTGAAGTTTGCTCACAGAGACAATCAATTATTTATTTATTTTGGTAATGAGTGTAATGAAATACCCTGTTTCATGATACAATCGTCTCGAGAGTTAAACCATTATTCAGCAAATAGCCATAGAAAACATTGTTTTATCCCGAAACAATGCGAAGAAGACATTATTCTGAAGAACTAGCCACAGAAATGAGCACTCTCTTCAGTTGCACGCATCGTTATGAGTTTTTATCACAAAATGATTGTTTTTCTAGCTCAGAACGGGAAATGTAACATTACCTAATTCATCTAGTCTTGAATTGTTTGCAAGTATTAGAGATTATTTGTAGTCAAAATAATAAATCTCTAAATTAGGTTACTATTAAACACAAAATAGACTGTCTCACTCACTATATAGAAAAACTACACAATAGTCACACTACATACCGTCTCTACGCGAGTATAAGTCATTACCAACTGCAAACTGCATAGACCCAGATCTCCCGTCGCATAATGGGCCTGCAGATATGGGTCTATGCAGTTTCTAATGAATATTCAGTAGAACAAACAACATAGACCCTGATCTTCCGGCGCATTATGCGACGGCAGATCAGGGTCTATGTTGTTTGCATCAGGACTTAGGCTATATGCGAGTATATACGGTAATCTACAACGCAAAGCCATGAGATACACGTGCAATACATTTTCTTATATGAGGTGAAAAACGCAAAAAAAAAACGCAAAAAAAACCAAAAACATGGCCACCGAATATGACTCGCACAAGAACAACTGAGCAGTCATCAATCATTGACGGTCATCATATAAACCATAGAAATAGTGTATTCTTTGTTAAACCTCACCGAAAACAAAAGGGTTGTTGATAACATTATTACGTGTATCAGATACAGAGGTAACATTATATATACAAGTAGTGAAGAAAATAAAATAAAGAAATATTGGGATGATCTACTAATTTTTTGATAAAACAAAACAAATTGGGTTCCAAAAATGAATACATAAGGAATAAGGAAGAGGCTTTTTTTCTTCTTCTTCAAATAACCATTTTCTCTTTTGATACCTGTCTTGGACCTAATATTATTGTTGAGTTTTACTTCCACCTTTAATTATTGACTTACAGACTTACATGATTTAGGCACAATGAAAAACATTATTACCTGTTGTATTTTTTAAAAAGAAATGATTTTATGTATTCATTCTCACCACAATACTTCTTAATTCTGTAATCGGAAGATCAAAAAAGTAACTTTGATGTGAAAATGGGTTCCTTATCCAGTCTAAAAGATGAATTAATCATGCCATTAAACCTTTTTCTATCAAATAAAGCAATACCTGATTTATAATGTTGCATGCCTGCCCTACTGCGCCATATGTCGTAAAGTTGTTATCTTTTAGATTTCTCCAGGGACACAAAATTTACTCTCCGTCTGGAAACTGCAGCGTTTGAACATCAATTGCAAAATATAGTTTGAAATCCGTCGTTCCATTTCTTGTAGCTTTAAAACGTCACAAACGTATTATTATTATTATTATTATTATTATTATTATTATTATTATTATTATTATTATTATTATTATTATTATTATTGTTGTTGTTGTTGTTATTATTATTATTATTATTATTATTATTATTATTATTTTACATTGTGGGTAAAAAGAACAACAATGACAGGAATATTACTGCTGCGAAAAGTAACTGCAATGACGATGATAAATATACAAGCAATTGTATTTCAATATTTATGTCTATACAAAATGACAGTAATAGGTATGAAAATGAAAACATGTTTCTGCTATTATTATTATTATTATTATTATTATTATTATTATTATTATTATTATTATTCGATATTTCTCAAAAGATGACAATATGCAAACATACACACGCGGAGTTAGAACATTTTAGGAAAAAAGCGAATAATTCATTATATAAGAATCCGTCTATTGTAATATATGTCTGCAAAGAGCATTAACCTCTCGCTTGTCTCAGCAATTAATGCTCCCATGATAAATATACAGTGTATAAATAGGTGTCTACACCTTTCTGTCTCCGCATCCAGGGAATTATCAAAATTCCCAAACTGTTATTCACATCGTCAGACCACCCCAATCGTATCCCATATTTGAAATATATATCGCAAACGGTGTAGGAGACGTTGCGCTACATTACTCACGTACGCGCGAGCGCACGCACACATACAAACAGACATACACACACACACGTCGGGGCTGGCAGGATAACATGACCCCCACTTTTTCTTCATACTGATTGAACGAACACATTACATCCCATCACTCAGAATTTAAATATCTGCACTGCTGGCTGATTTTGTTTACCGTGCAGCACGAAATGGTGTCATCAGTTTGTTGTTACTTCAGGGTTACGACGTCAGTTATTTAAGCTAAATATGGTAGCGCTTGGAACTTTGGGGATATTGGGCGTCATTTGGTTGTAATAAAAACATCGTTCTTCTATTTAATATTGAGTGGGAAACATGCAAAAATCATCATTCTATAGAAGGTTTTTGGTGGTTTCCCTTTATGACGTCGCACTCCGCATGCGCCATTGAGTGACCGCCAATATTCATCGATCACTGCTATGTGAAACAACGTAATGTTGTCATATCTAACGCTTAGTGTCTGATATATGTCATCACAAACAGTACATAACTCTTAATGAAATAAATCAAATTTTACTTTTTTTACTTTTTTTATCACTCATAAACAATTTTTAAAGAAGTAATTAATGGACTAGAAAGATGGTAAAACACAGTATGGTGTACGTATACGTGTATGTATCATCTACGATGAAACTACCATTTGAAAAGCTCATTGTTCAGAAGAAGAAAATAATCCGTAATTTTGTCACATTTTCTTTGATGTTTGTGTTTATTTAATATTATACATATTTGTCTTACTGAATTTAACTTTTGATATTACATAACACTGTCATTGACTATGACTGAATAATAATTCGCTTCGCCCAGAAAAATGGTTGATTCATGAAAAATAAAGGGTCCCAAAATTAAAATTATAGCATGTGCACATTATCACTGGATACTTAGTGAAATAAATACCTTATATAAATTAATATTCCATTTAAAGAAAGTATCATCATAAGCAAGATTTTAAAAAGATAAAAGCAGCGAGTGCATGCTAGAGAACTTAAATTCCAATCATATAATTCTACATCAATTATCAAAACTTTAAGGATATATCCAACTTAATAAATGATGAAAGACAAGAAAATGATTTTTTTCATTATTTCTTTTTAGTATTATTTCTTTATTTCTTTATTTATTTCTTTCTTTATTTATTTATTTCTTTTTTTCTTTATTTATTTATTTAAAAATGTATTATTTATTGTGTTTTGTGTTTTTTTTTTTTTTTTGGGGGGGGGGGTGGGACTGATGGTGGTGAGTGGATCATTTGCATGTAATTTGTTGATGAGATTACGTAAATGTATTATTTAGGTTACTTTCCCTCCCACTGACCATATTCATGAAAAAACAAAGGTTAATTAGTTCGTTCTCTATGTACTTAATGTTTCCGGATAATATGAAACACCGCATCGCTCACATAATTATTTATATTACATATTATTTAAATACTCTGAGATTTCAAGAGCTACAATAATTCATGAGGTTTAGAATTTTAAAAAAAAAATATAATTATGATAGGTGTTATTTTCCTTGCAATGCAAATCTGCAAAAGGATGTCATATGTCTTTTTAGTGTAATTAGAAACATCATCTGCGTGGTTTCGAAGTATAGTCATTTGTGTAAGATTAAATAGTTTAATTTAAAATTACATAATGTCACTTTCATACATCTATTATATATGTCAGCACTTCTCTTTTAACAGATACAAACTTATCTTGCAAAGTATTTAAAAATTATCTCTAAAAAAACTCATAAATGTCTAATTTTGCACACATACGGATTAACCTAAAACAAATGGGAGAAGAAGAAAAAAATGGAGCAGCTAGTGAAGAAAAGAAAATCAAGAAACTACACTTAATTGTCTAATGACCTCATAAAGTTAATGGCCTTTTATAGGCCCGTGGTGCGATTTCAAAATATAAGGTAAGATCTATGAAAGCCCTAACGGTACTAAAAAAGAAAATATTGATTTGCACAAGCTGTACTCTTATATGTTCATCTTTATGCTTTATCTTTGTGTGTTGTTGTACTGTTTTGTTCTACAAGTGCAAAATCGTCTGTGCATTTGTGTGATGAGTGTCGCAATAATAATAATAATAATAATAATAATAATATATATATATATATATATATATATATATATATATATATATATATATATATGGTGGATATATCGGGATTAAATTATTTCTGCGTTTTTTTTTCCTTTGTTATTCATCAAAAAGTGTAATTTTGCTATGGCATGGTCTAATAACATCAAAGATATCCTGTGTGTGCCCGCGGTGTTTTATATTGCGGTGATCAGATCTGATGTTAATTTATGAACATTTGATTACCTGGACTGAGACACGTGTCTGAGCGAACATATGGCCCCGGAATCAATCAACCAGAAAATAAAATTATTCAGTAAGACGGAATAGAACATTCTGAGTGTGTTTCTTATTGATTCCTGTTTGAGTCTGTTACATTCAAGTTCGTTTATAATTCGGAGGAAACTGAAGAAAAAAAAAAAGAAAAAAAACATATATGTATATATATATATATATATATATATATATATCTATATATATATATATATATATATATATATGTATATATATATATGTATATATATATATATATGGGGGTGGGAAGCCGGTTTACAATTTCGAGTAATGAAAAATGCTCCGTATAAAATTGTAAGACTGTCTTTTGACGAAAGAAAGTATGTTCACACTGACGGATTTATTGAACTAATTCTCTCTCTCTCTCTCTCTCTCTCTCTCTCTCTCTCTCTCTCTCTCTCTCTCTCTATATATATATATATATATATATATATATATATATATATATATACGCGGAAGAGGGGTCATATTGCAGTTTTCCCCGTCTGTCTGTCCGTCCATGGCAAAGTTTATCATCGCTTCTTCCATCACACCTCCAGGAGGATTTTAATGAAACATTGCAGGCCAGATATGTGGTTGGAGCACATATGCGTAATAAGTCTTTGCACTTTTTATCCAGCCCATTTTTGGAAATATTTTATCAACATTTGTCAAAAAAGTGGGGTATGTGTCAGAATTTAGATCGTCATCGCCACTCCTCCTTCAACGGTTGGAGGATTGTTTTTTTAACTTTGTAGGCTAGATGTATGGTTGGCATTTTGAGAATTCAGCTTATCATCGCCGCTCCTCCTACACTGCTTGAATGATGTTACTGAAACTGTGTAGGCTAGATGTGTTGTTGCTGCAGATGCACAACAAGGTTATACTCTTTTACTTTTGCCCTTTTCTCGTAGAGATTTCTTGAAAAATTACTTTAAAAACAGTTCGACATTGCTTCTTCCACCTCACTGTTTTATAAGACTTTATAGAAACGTTGTAGGCTAAATATTTGGTTCCCGTAGACGTGCCATAAGGTTTTGCTTTCTCGCGTTGGCCTATTTATGACGACATTTCTTGAAAAATTTTCGATAAAGGGGAATTGTTTTAATATAGCTTGTTCATTTAGTATTTATGCAACCCCGTATAATATTACCGCTCAATATTTACAGATGTGTAGGAAACATTCTGGTCTTTCATTGCTTCAAAGGTCTTGGATTGAGTGAATATATGTTGTTTGCCTTATAAATAAAACATGTTCAGAAGAAAGTGCCTGAAGGACGGAGATAAGCATGCGTGTAACTGTATGTACATCAAGTTTATTTATTGTGGTACAACTTAATATATGAGGAAAAAGATAAACAGGCTTAAAATCAAACACTTTGAAATGTTTTCTTCCGAAGTGGGTATCTAAAAAGCTACGTGTGTTCTTCTGAAGTGGGTATCTAACCAGCTAAATGTGTTCTTCTGAAGTGGGTATCTAAACAGCTAAATGTGTTCTTCTGAAGTGGGTATCTAAACAGCTAAATGTGTTCTTCTGAAGTGGGTATCTAAACAGCTAAATGTGTTCTTCTGAAGTGGGTATCTAAACAGCTAAATGTGTTCTTCTGAAGTCGGTATCTAAACAGCTAAATGTGTTCTTCCGAAGTGGGTATCTAAACAGCTAAATGTTTTCTTGCGAAGTGGGTATCTAAACAGCTAAATGTTTTCTTCTGAAGTGGGTATCTAAACAGCTAAATATGTTCTTCTGAAGTGGGTATCTAAACAGCTACATGTGTTCTTCTGAAGTGGGTATCTTAACAGCTAAATGTGTTCTTCTGAAGTGGGTATCTAAACATGTACCATACATAAGCACGGGCAGATTGCAGGCAATGTCTGTAATAAAGAAAGTCGCAACAAAAATATTAGGTGTTGAAGCAGATGAGAGATTATACCTTTGGCATGAGACAAAACTAATCCAAATCATGAACAGCTTTTAACACTTTACAATTAGGTTAGTTGGATCTTCACGCAGCAGGTCAATCATTGCAGGCAAAAGTAGGTGATTAGTTGCAATTTGACGCAGCAGGTCAATCATTGCAGGCAAAAGTAGGTGATTAGTTGAAACTTGACGCAGCAGGTCAATCATTGCAGGCAAAAGTAGGTGATTAGTTGAAACTTGACGCAGCAGGTCAATCATTGCAGGCAAAAGTAGGTGATTAGTTGAAACTTGACGCAGCAGGTCAATCATTGTAGGCAAAAGTAAGTGATTAGTTGAAACTTGACGCAGCAGGTCAATTATAGCAAGCAATAGTAGGTGATTAAGATTTAGAAATTATATCATGCGTTGATTTACATAACGGTCACACCCTAATAAATAATGAAGTGCAGTTTCAGGTGCCTCTCCACAATTACATGACAAGACTTGAATTTTACATGGTAAAAAATAAGTCATTATTCAGAGAACTACAATTATTTCTAATTCTTGCATGGAGGATATCATATTTCCTCTCACTATATGTATATTATTGGACAGTTCCAATTTTTCATAAGCTATAAGTCGTCTGATTTCACGAAATGATGAGGCAAGCCTTACGTTTTCTGGAAGATCTTTCGACAGAGATATGGTCGAATTGATTAATAACCTCTTTGATATTTGTAATCTAAAATTTGGTTTTTAGAAATTAAATCTATTTCTCGGATTATAACATGATAGATCTGTAGCGAGAGGTGGTAATAAGTCTTAAAGATAAAGCTGACTTTGGCTATCTATCATTTTTTAAAAGGTATATAATTATTGGAATTTTTTTGTCTGAGGCATAATTTTGGCCATCCAGTTTTCCTATATAGGTTTTCAATCCAGTTTCCCTGTACAGGTTTTCAATCTAATTTCCCTATACAGGTTTTCAATCCAGTTTCCCTATACAGGTTTTCAATCCAGTTTCCCTATACAGGTTTTCAATCCAGTTTCCCTATACAGGTTTTCAATCAAGTTTCCCTATACAGGTTTTCAATCCAGTTTCCCTACACAGGTTTTCAATCCAGTTTCCCTATACAGGTTTTCAATTCTGATACTTCTGGTAAGTCCAGTAACAATTCGTGCTGCCTCTAACTGGAGGTTGTTTTTTTATTTTTTTTAATTTTTTTAATTTTTTTTTTTTTGGGGGGGGGAGAGATTTTTTTATTTTAAGTAATTTATCACCGTCTCTTTGAGAATAACCGTCTTAGACAACATGTATAATCCAAACTTGTTCGTATAAATGAAAAAATTTACTAATACCCTTCTTTGCAGGCAGCTACTCTTCATTCTTGGAAAATAGTTTAAGTTCGCTTAAATACCAGTAATTAGGACTGTAGATGCTTAAATACCCGTAGTTAGGACTGTATATGCTTAAATATTGGTAGTTAGGACTCTTGATCCTTAAATATCAATAGTTAGGACTGCAGATGCTTATATATCGGTAGTTATTACTGTAGATGCTGAAATATCGGTAGTTATGACTGTAGATGTCTATATACCGGTAGTTAGGACTGTAGATCCTTAAATAAGGGTGGTTAGGACTGTGGGTGCTTAAATATCAGTTGTTATGACTGTATATGCTTAAATATCGGTGGTTAGGACTGTATGTGCTTAAATATCAGTAGTTAGGACTGTAGATGCTTCAATACCCGTAGTTTAGACTGTAGATGCTCAAATACCGGCAGTTATGACTGTAGATGCCCGGTCTTATTGTATCTGAATCTAACGAGCAGTACAGCATTAATTAACACTGAAGATGAGTATCTTAGTTGTTAGAGTTAATCAATTTAAAACAATTTTTAATTCGAAGATATTGGTCTTGACACAAACTTACGGACTAAATATTCCTCAAAATAAAATTATTAGTATCTTCTGTCTCTCAACATATCATTAACACGGACGACGCAGGTGATTATAATTACTGAACTAATAAAGGTCGTACATTCCAGGAATGAATATGTTCAAGTTTACAAACATTCTGTTAAATAGAATTACAATTGATGTTAAAATTTCCCAATGCCGCACAGACAACATAAGTAATGAGGACACAGTCCTACCATGCGCAAGGGAGACAACTTTTCACGGGTAATCTCAGTATCTCAAAAGAACTGTAGGCTAAATGACCATCGGTCAGATTAATCGCGTCCCTGAGTTATTCGTTTTGAAATTTAGATATGTCGCTCAACTGCCCTCTGTCATCGTCTGTAAGAATAATCGTATTGCTCAGTTATTCATTTATGAAATTTTAGATACATGTATGTCGCCCCACTGCCCAACGCGATGTGTCAATTAAACTGAGAGAAAGTAAAGGCAAAAGTAACGGATGATGGTAGGCGTGTTCACAACTCTTCTGTCTTCCTCTATTTCCGAGAATCGGAAGAGATTAAAACGCTTCATGCGTTAATTTAACGGTAATTTCGTCGAACTCGATTCGCACCTCAATGAAATCAGAAGTGCTGTCTCCTTGATAAGCAGATAAAATACTCCATATTGTTCGATCTTCCTCTTTAAGATCGCTGACTGGACAACGGGACTTTTAACATACAAAGAAACGGAAAGTAACTACCATAATGTACGGTCAGAAGACCTCGTGTGATTCCGATTCTATAGAAAATGTATGCCTTTGTCGAGTTTTAATTATATCCATTTCATTGATTTGGTATGGAATCGTATTCAACCGCAATTCTTCTGTTAGCTTACAGCAAGAATTTCATCTCACTTTCAATAATCGTATGGAAATTATAAAATAATACGCCCAAGGATGCAAAAAAGTTAAGACATTCATGCATTAAAAAGCAAATCTGTGTAACAAGTGAATATAAGTATATAGTTATGTATGTATGTCTGGATGTCTGTCTGTCTGTATGTATTATTTATGTATGTATGTATGTATGTAGGTAGGTATGTATGTATGTATGTATGTATGTATGTATGTATGTATGTATGTATGTATGTATGTATGTATTTATGTAAACAATGGACTCTTACTAAAATTAGGAGAATAGAATATAATATTTTTCTCATATTCATGTATCAGAAATGGAAGATAAATAGGAAGCAATCATTCTCTTTGAAAGTATATACTTTTCTATTTTGCCTTTTCTTCAGCCTGAAATCTGTAAAGCATCTCTGCATATAAAATATAGATTAATTCTATGCACATTTCTAGGAGTGATATATGAAAAAATGTCTTTGCCATAAAAGTTTGTTGGAAGTTCATATACTAGTCTTTTCTGTAGAATTGACTTTTGATGAAGCATTGTTAAGATAATATTATTTCTAAATATTTAATCAAAACATACAGAAAAATAAATACTCCACAAATGATTAAGATTTAAAGGTAATAGTTATTAGATATGGACTAAAACGTTTTAGCTTTCATCTACAGTTCTGTTTACATTTATCCATTTTTACGAATAACACTATCAAAGTCCAGACGATACTATTTATAGTTAATAGTACTTATATGTACGGTGCCACATTTGAGCTTCTCTCAAATGGAAACATTCGCTTTGTGTCATTGTAATGCTACCTTGGTTGCAATTGTATCGAGGTCTGTATGCATGTTTATGTTAATATGCTATTAGAGAAATGTTTTTATTTCTGCGGAGTAAGAATATTTCTGGATATCAAACCAAAATCAATTCCCCACCACTTATAAGTACTAGACAGTTCGACGATATCTCATGAATTACGCCAAGATGTTTATAAATCAGATATCGAATCTCGTTGATTTTATTTTACATCATTTGTGAAAGAACATTCTACATATATTAAAGGCATTTTACCTGAATCAAGCTTTAGCTAAAGTAAGAATACCTCGGCGACATTTCATCTAAATCTCTTTTACAATTATTGTCGGACGTCTTGTTACGATTAGTGTCGGATGTCTTGTTACAATTAGTGTCCGCCGTCTTGTTGCAATTAGTGTCGGACGTCTTGTTACGACTAGAGTCAGACGTCTTGTTACAATTAGTGTCGGACGTCTTGTTACAATTAGTGTCAGACGTCTTGTTAGGATTAGTGGCATGCGTCTTGTTACACTTAGTGTCGGACGTTTTGTTACAGTTAGTGTCAGACGTCATGTTACAATTAGTGTCAGAGGTCTTGTTACGATTAGTGTTGGACGTCTTGTCACGATTAGTGTCGGACGTCTTGTTACGATTAGTGTTGGACGTCTTGTCACGATTAGTGTTGAACGTCTTGTTACAATTAGTGTTGGACGTCTTGTTGCGATTAGTGTCGGACGTCTTGCTACAATTAGTGTCAGGCGTTATGTTACAATTAATGTCATACGTCTCGTACGAATAGTGTTGAACGTTTTGTCACGATTAGTGTCGAGCGTCTTGTTACAATTAGTGTTGGACGCCTTGTTACGATTAGTGTCGGACGTTTTGTTACAATTAGTGTCAGACGTCATGTTATAATTAATGTCGGGAGTCTTGTTACGATTAGTGTTGGACGTCTTGTCACGATTAGTGTCGGACGTCTTGTTGCGATTAGTGTCGGACGTCTTGCTACAATTAGTGTCAGACAATCTTGTTGCGATTAGTGTTGGACGTCTCGTTACAATTAGCGTCAGACGTCTTGTTGCGGTTGGTGCTGGAAGTCTTGTTACGATTAGTGTCGGACGTCTTGTTACGATATATTTTATTGTAGATTCACTTTTACTCGTCCGGTGCTAACATTTGGTGGATTTCATTGAAGCGCTGAACCACGCGTTGGAAGACACAACGTGATGTAGACCGGCGCCCTTTTTTCCCTGAGGCATAATAACGAATTTGAGAAACGAAGAAATTATCAAAGAGTTAAAAATAATATCCACAACAAAATCAATAGTAGCATTTTTAAAATTTAGTTTATTGGGGCTAATTTGTATTTTTGGAGACAGGAGTTTTAAGTTGTTGTTTTTTATTATTATTTTGTCTGTAATTTTATCTTCACTTCTGCTGATATTCCTCATTCCAAAATATCCTTCCCGTTACATATTTATCCACCATTTCTTCCTAATATTTGTAACGTCTTCTTCCATAGATATGCTGTTTCGGATTGCAGGTCCCAAGAAACGATATAGTTTTTCTTATTTGACATAAATTATTATCTTTCGTCTTAAAGTCACCCATTTAAATCATTATTGATGGCATAGGGCTTCCTTACATATGTCTACAATAAAACATATATACCAATAACCATCAATGGCCGGTATTGCCGATGACCATACGAGAATAGCTATCTGAACACATTGGGGCTTTTTAAAATCGAAAATCCACCTCGGAAATAATTTAGTCTGCATGCAGACCACTTCTCAGACCCAGTATGCGCGTAATGTATCCATGTAACCATTGCTGTAATTGGTTGCATGAATTTATTTTTCATTTGTGACGTCATAAAGTTTACCCATGCGTCATACACCGAGCTAAAAATAGATAAGGGAAAGCCTAGCAACGGACAACAACATAGCAACAGTGGTCGAGACTAAATTAATTTTTTAGGACATAAATTAAATCATTATATTCAAAGTTCACTAAAATGGTAAAAGAATATCCTTTCACAGCAATAGAACAAAAATGTTGACATACGTTTTTAATAAGAACGTTATTTTTGTTTATATAAGAAGAGTACCCAAGGGGAGTAAATCTGTAACTAATAAGTGTGCGGTGATACAATAAAGTGGCAAATGGGTGCGAAAAATTTAAAATTGCACGGTGTCCAAATTAACCACTCGTACATGGCCGAATGGCCGCACGCGAGTATAATTCAAAGTAAGTAAGTAAGTGTAAATCTTGCTGGAATGCATTTATAAGGGATTCTTTATAACAACAAATATGGCGGAAGAGCCGTAATAATCTCCTTCTGTCTGCGAGATCTGCCAGATCAATAATACCGTATTGAAAATATCGTGATAATTTTATGGAATAACCGGCACAAATTAGACAAAGTTTTCTAATAGTTTAAACTTAAAAAGAAAAACTTTCGGAAGTTTCAGAGGAAATCACCCCACTCGTGGAGTGACCTTGATGAACTCTTTGACGGTGCGTGACGTCACATGACATCATATAGTAAACAATGTACATGTATATGCAATTGCTATAAGCAAGAGAGGAAATTCTTTTGTGTCGTGATGATGAACTTGATTTCTCTGATATTTTATTCCAACATTGATTTTTGGCAAACGATAATGGTTTGTAAATTGTTATTTAACTGGAGAAAGGTAGCAAAAAATACTGAAATTATTTAGAAATTGCGCTGCCAAAGATATAAATTGCTCCATTGATAGGGTTTCTCTACGGGCTTCACGCTTAATAATTTAAGCAGACCGAAACAAACGAATCAATCAAGACAGATTTAATACGCTGCCCCATCAATTGAACCGCTAAACAACATTTGAGAAATATTGTGATTATTTCGTGTTATTTGTCATCAGCAAAGTCCTCTGGGGTCTAAGTTCAATTAATGATCACTCATACCTAACATAGGCCGTTTTCCTTTTCTTTGTACTTTTAAATCAATGTAATTCTTGATTTACCTTTCAAGATAAATAGCTAAAAAAAAAGCCAATCTAAACCCCTGATTGTAATTTATATCAACATGCATCTCTCTCTCTCTCTCTCTCTCTCTCTCTCTCTCTCTCTCTCTCTCTCTCTCTCTCTCTCTCTCTATATATATATATATATATATATATATATATATATATATGTGTGTGTGTGTGTGTGTGTGTGTGTGTGTGTGTGTGTTTCAACGTTGGAATGTATATGTTTCCTTGAAATGATCATGTAACTATTTGTGAGACTCTTCATTTTACGAGGAAGATGAAGCGTTCTCATAGATTTTACCCACTATGACACAAAGCATGTTTTAAGATGTTACCCACTATGATACAAAGCATGTTTAAAGGTGTTAACTACTATGACACAAAGCATGTTTCAAGTTCTTACTCACTGTAACACAAACCATGTTTTAAGGTGTTACCCACTATGACACAAAGCATGTTTAAAGGTGTTACCCACTATGACACAAAGCATGTTTTAAGATTTTACCAACTATGACACAAAGCATGTTTTAAAATGTTACCCACTATGACACAAAGCATGTTTTAAGGTGTTACCCACTATGACACAAAGCATGTTTCAAGCTCTTACCCACTATGACGCAAAGCATGTTTTAAGATGTTACCCACTATGACACAAAGCATGTTTCAATGTGTTACCCACTATGACATAAAGCATGTTTCAATGTGTTACCCGCTATGACGTAAAGTATGTTTCAAGCTCTTACCTACTATGACTCAAAGCATGTTTTAAGGTGTTACCCACTATGACACAGAGCATGTTTCAAGCTCTTACTCACTATGGCACAAAGCATGTTTTAAGGTGTTACCCACTATGACACAAAGCATGTTTCAAGCTCTTACCCAATATGACACAAAGCATGTTTTAAGATGTTACCCACTATGGCACAAAGCATGTTTCAATGTGTTACCCACTATGACATAAAGCATGTTTCAATGTGTTACCGCTATGACGTAAAGCATGTTTCAAGCTTTTACCTACTATGACTCAAAGCATGTTTTAAGGTGTTACCCACTATGACACAGAGCATGTTTCAAGCTCTTACTCACTATGGCACAAAGCATGTTTTAAGGTGTTACCTACTATGACACAAAGCATGTTTCAAGCTCTTACTCACTGTAACACAAACCATGTTTTAAGGTGTTACCCACTATGACACAAAGCATGTTTCAAGCTCTTACCCACTATGACACAAAGCATGTTTTAAGATGTTACCCACTATGACACAAAGCATGTTTTAAAATGTTACCCACCATGACACAAAACACGTTTCAGTGTGTTACCCATATAACATAAAGCATGTTTTCAGATGTTACCCACTATAGCACAAAGCATGTTTTAAGAAGAAGACAAAAATTAAATCTTTATTAGATATTTTTCCATTTATTATTTGCAACGTGTTTGAAACTCTTTGAAATTCTAAAGGGCGTGAAAGTGTTTGCCAAATAACCTCTTAGTAGTATAACATTCAATGGTTTGCCTTAATAACCTCTTCGTATATAACATTAAATGGTTTGCCAAAAAACCTTCGTTGTATAACATTCAATACTTTGCCAAATAACCTTCGTAGTATAACATTCAATGCCTTGCCAAATAACCTTCGTAGTATAACATTCAATACTTTGCCAAATAACCTTCGTAGTATAACATTCAATGCCTTGCCAAATAATCGAAGGATGGAGCGCAAATGCCTGAGAGAAAATGACTCAAATAGGAAATTAAAGGTATGTAAGCCAAGTTTCATTTTCTCTAAAGATTTTGTCAACGTTCAGCAGTTGAGTGTTGTTTATTTGACAGAGGATCATATCAATCGCTTTATAAATGCAGTATGTACATCAGCTGTATTCAGTTGTTTTAAGACAGTGGAAACATCAGCTGTATTCAGTTGTTTTAAGACAGTGGAAACATCAGCTGTATTCAGTTGTTTTAAGACAGTGGAAATATCAGCTGTATTCAGTTGTTTTATGACAGTGGAAACATCAGCTGTATTCAGTTGTTTTAAGACAGCGGAAACATCAGCTGTATTCAGTTGTCTTAAGACAGTGGAAACAGTTTGCTTCCCTTTGAACGAGGCAATAGACATATAGAGATAAAGCAACTTATGTGTTTATTAGTGTTAACGGGTGCCATATTTTCAGCTGAATAAACATGCTTTATTTGGCTAAAATACAGGTGCTGGTAAGTAATACGGCAAGAATTTACGTTATTAGATGAACTATCTGTTGTAAAGCGGGGGTCTACGGTAAACAAATCGATCACTTTGAAAGTGGGCGTGTACGGTAAATGAATGTCGTCAGAACGATCCGTAAGAAAGCGGGGGTCTACGGTAAACAAATGCCGTCAGAACGATCTGTCAGAAAGTGGGGATCTACGGTAAACGAATGCCGTCAAAATGATCCGTTAGAAAGTGGGGTCTACGGTAAATGAATGCCTTCAAAATGATCCGTTATAAAGTGGGGGTCTACGGCAAACAAATGCAGACAGAACGATCCGTTAGAAGGTGGGGGTCTACCGTAAACAAATGCCGACATAACGATCCGTTAGAAAGTGGGGATCTACTGCAAACAAATGCCAACAGAATGATCTGTTAGAAAGTGGTGGTCTACTGTAAACAGATACCGACAATATTTGATATCAGTGGTGTACTGGCCATTGGGCATACCGGGACAAATCCCGGTGGGCCGCCGCAAACAAATCCGTTCTTACCGGTGTTTTACTGCTGTGAGTAAAACCGTGGGCCTGTCCCGGCAGATAAGTCCAGGGCTGAGTTGCTTACCCAGTACACTCCTGTTTGATATAATGCATTATTAATAGCTATATAATTCCCTACTGATCTGGCTTAGGTCACTCGGTTTGTTCTGATTTTTTAATATTTCACAGGATTTGAAGAATACTATATTGCAAAATATCGAGAAACGTATGTACATTTTGCATCAAATCGGAGACAATCCGGAACAGATTATCCCAACGAAACGTCCATCTAACGTTAAAATTATCTTTGAATGAAAGAATAAAGGAAAGAAATATAGAGAGGAAGAAAGCAAGAAAGAAAAACAAAAGAAAGAAAGAAAGAAGAAAATAAAAGTTATAGGAAACGTAAAAGATAAAATTTAAGGGAAAAGAAAGAAAAAAAAAGCAGCAAGTGACGGAAAAAAGTTTTAAATTTTGCGTAAAGGGAAATAAGTTTTAAATGTGGATTGAAACCATTGTTAAATAAAGATTATTATATGACAGCATTTACGTTTTAAGTTAGCAATAAAGTGAAATTTATTTCATACCTTATTTGGTTCAATGCACAATTGTGCACAAATTAATTAATTCTTCAAAGGCATGCAAAAAGAACAGCGCATGGTGCCCTAGGCTGGATAAAATCATGCTACAGATGTTCAGAAAGTTATGATTGATGAATTTATGAATTTATACCTGTAATCAGAAACTACCCATTACAATAGGTTTAGCTAATAAAAATAAAATGATTGCTTTTCAAGATATTCATTCACTAGCCTGTTAAAAATTATACCGTCAACATAGATTTCTTACCAAAACGTAACTTATTTTTGTCACACATGAACATTTTAAATGAGGGGATGCATGCACATTATATATGAATAAATACTAATATTATCAGACAGGTTAGCGAATTGTTAATTCGTACTCTACGGAGATTCGAACCTGGATCCGTGGTTTCCGGGTTCGAATCTCCGTAGAGTACGAATTTAAAATTCTCTAACCTGTATGATAATAGTATCTATTCGTATTTAAAAATTCTGCTAATGTTATCAAGCATTCTCCCTTAGGATCAAGGGATAGCACTTTCCGCTCTGTTTGGTGTATATATATTTGTGACTCTCTCTCTCTCTATCTCTCTCTCTCTCTCTCTCTCTCTCTCTCTCTCTCTCTCTCTCTCTCTCTCTCTATATATATATATATATATATATATATATATATATATATATATATATATATGGGGGTGCGTGTGTGCGATAGATATGATAACACCTTTCTTCTTCTTGGATAATATTAATTGCTATTCATGGAAAATTGCACAAAGATGAATTGATATAATTTATTTTCTAAGAATCGCAATGTGAAAACAAAAATAAAGAATGCAAACAGACCCTCAGCAGGAAAAAGATTCCTTGCAAATTCACCGATTTTTTAATTTTCCATAACATAAATAACCAAGATACTTGACAACTTTTTAAAAAATTGGAAGAAAAAAAAAGTTAGTCGGCATACGTTTTTCCAGTTATTTCTTACAGTCATATTAAAAAATGAACACAGATTTTTGAAGATGAGCAAAATATTGGATTTAAAGCACTATGAATGTAATCCTTTTGCTAAAAGTTTTCTCAATCAAAGTTTGCTGGGTGACTGTCAAATTATTTTCAAGATATTTTAGAGTTTCGAGAAAAAGAAAAAATTAAGTAATCGGACCTTTTGTATTGTGTCGTGACATTGCATGGCTGTTTGCCACAAATGTATCATGAATCACTTAAGCCAGGTTGTTTACGTTCGATGTGATATACCATTTCAGCTTTCTCTGCAAAGATTCCCGATGCTGGGCTACTCAAAGATGTTTTTACAACAAAGGGGCGAAATGAATTAGTTGTCGTCTAGGTTATCATCCCTGATTATCTGTATTAAACACATTTAGGGTTTTTGTTGGGTATCGAGTCATCTTAAAATTTAACTGCGTGAAAAATATTCAATTCTTATGATATATTTCAGAATATTTCTGTCCATAACAATAAAAAAATAAATAAATGGATAAATACTCAAAGACAGCAGTAATTTAAACTTACATTGCAGCATTGTACTTTATCTTTAGACGAGTGTATAAGTATTGGTTGTTTTATCACTACTCTTTACTATAATAAAGCATACCCATCCCGTTTTATTGAAGTGGTCGAAATAATCCGTGTGATTGTTTGTTTATTATAAAGTTGCAGTTACTATGAAAAATCTATAGAGGGGAATGTTATAAATATATACCGACTAGAATTGATTAAATGAAATTAAATGCAATTAAACTAAACATGTTATGAACGAAAACAAGTACCGAATACTCGCCTATAAGTTGAATCCAACTGCATTGACTTAGATCTGCCGTCGCATAATGCACCTGCAGATCTGGGTCTATGCACTTTGTGAGGTAATCAGTAGAACAAACAACATAAACCCTGATGTATTGTGCGACGACAGATCTTGATCTATGTTGTATGCAGTTAGTTTCAACTTATAAGCCAGTATAGACGGTAATACAAAATAAAATTTAAATTACTGAAGTTTCATTTTGGTAAAAACAGTATCTTACAGTTTATTCTACATGATACGTTATAACAAATTGTAACCGAAACAGATTTTAATATATAAATTATAAATTATAAGCCTTAAAAAGTAATGAAATTAAAATGAATTTGTTTTTCGCAGGAAGCCCAAGTAATGGCGTGATATAGCACTGTTTTCTTCTTCTACTTCCACTGGAGATATACATTAAAAAGTCGTCGATTAACCACTTACTAGCACCAATGCTCGTATGGTAGTGTGCCGATCAAAATGAATCAATCAGTATAAACAAATTTAATTGTTTCTTCTTGTATTTAAATCAGGAAAAGGAAATATTCTATATTTTCACACGTCAATAGGCACAAGTTTTTAATATTTCTGTGGAATGAAGAGGAAAGATGAAGGAAATATAGATTAAGTATGATATTCAAGCGTGAAAGAAGTGTCCTCTGATTTAATAATTATGACATGGAGTCCTGTTGTTTGTAATTTTAATAAAACATTTGCAATAAATCATATTAATTAGAACATTTGCTTATTTGGGATTTACATCATCAAAACGGAATAACTGAACAGTCTAACAGCAGTCACATGTACCGTCACGTGATTCTGATTCTGCAGACGTCCGCCCTTAAGTAGGGCAGGTGACGACACTTGCAGTTATTTACGATGTCATGTCCCAACTAAAGGCAATATGGGACACTTAGAAAAAGATTAGTTTTATTTATCTTTGTACCGTATATACACGCTTATAAGTCGGATCCAACTGCAAACTGTACAGACCCAGATCTGCCGTCGCATAATGCGCTGGCAGATTTGGGTCTATGCAATGTGTTAGGACTAATCAGTAAAACAACATCTGCATTATGCGATGGCAGATTAGGGTCAGTGTTGTTTCTGCATTTGAACCCTACTTATAAGCTATTTATATGGAAGTTAAACAGTAACTGAACACTTCTGTATTCATTAATTCAAATGAGGTAGAATATGATTTTGCATGAATCGAAAGAGATACAGAACGATTTTGTATCATTTGAATGAGGTACAATATGATTTTGCATGATTCGAATGAGGTACAGTACGATTTTGTACGATTTGAATGAGGTACAATATGATTTTGCATGAATCGAAAGAGGTACAGTACGATTTTGCATGATTTGAATGAAGTACAATATGATTTTGCATGATTTGAATGAGGTACAATATGATTTTGCATGATTCGAATGAGGTACAATATGATTTTGCATGATTCTAATGAGGTACAGTACGATTTTGTACGATTTGAATGAGGTAAAATATGATTTTGCATGAATCGAAAGAGGTACAATACGATTTTGCATGATTCGAATGAGGTACAATACGATTTTGTATGATTTGAATGAGGTACAATATGATTTTGCATGATTCGAATCAGGTACAATATGATTTTGCATGAGATTCTGGTAAGAGAATTTAAGGTTAGTAAATATTAACAGAGTGAGAAAGGACGAGATTAGGAACGAAGGCACGTAAAGCCTTTTAACATGTTATTTGCAAGCACAGCAACCGTAAAACTTCGAACATCAAAACGTAAATGCAATAAAATGTGAACTATCTGAAACAGAAAAAATATGTAGCTTTTTGGATAAAATGTAGCTGAAACCAATAATTCACATGACATTGACGATCATCAATATACTTCTTTGCATGTCACACGTACTATCTATGAATCTATGGATATATCTATGTGTGTATAATATATATATATATATATATATATATATATATATATATATATATATATATATATATATATATATATATATATATATATATACACAGAGGGAAAGTATATTATCAAACAGGTTTGAGATATCTAATTCATCACTTATTATAAATCAATCTAAACGAAACCCTAAAGCTACGTCCTATAGTATGAATGTTTCTAAGCAATCGCTTGCTGAATTCCTATGTTAAAAACTATTATTGATGATGGATGGACGTCATTACTAAAAAAAATAAATAAGCAATACAACTATAATCAAATTCAAAGAAATTTAAAATACCGATAACATTTGGAAAGTATGAGCCTTATTTATGTGTCATGTTAGTATGTAGTTATGTATATTTCCTTTGATATCTATGAATACGTATACCTCTCTATCACAGCATATAGATACAATGATGGATGTGGATCGCCTTTCATATCATCATACATATTGTCGGCTGATATGTCTCAATAGTTATATATATATATATATATATATATATATATATATATATATATATATATATATATATATTATACACACACATATATATATATATATATATTATACACACACACACACACATATATATATATATATATATATATATATATATATATATATATATATATATATATATATATATGGCATGTATTCAATTTCAAATTGAACTTCTCCGAAGACACTGTGATCCAAACACATTTCGTGATTACATGTGAAAACTGAATACTTTTGAAAACTGAATACTTTTAACACATTTCGTAGCTACATGTGAAAACTAAAAACTTTTCTAGCAAGCCTAAAGCGGCAACCTTCAGACAAACAACACAGCACATTTTCTAGAGATCACGTATTTCAGTGAAATCCCGAACGTGGTTTCTTTACGGAAAGCGAAAAAGAAAAAACATAAAAAGTTTCCCAGTAAAAAAACTTTCGGCAAACCGGATTGTCAATACTGTCATAAACTTTTCATATGTTAAGTTGTCCGACTCTGACATAAGTCTTCTCTCCAAGGGCCTCAACTTTTGTCCCCCACCCAAAACGTACAATGTAGTAGAATTGAAAGAAGACTTCGCGAGTTTTGCATGAGGCGATTAGTTTCCACCTCCTAGTAAAGGTCCAGCTATAGAGGCATTTTTGTTCGTGGTTGAAAATGGCATTAACTCACACGAACAGTTGGTTGGTTGTTATGGGGTTAACGCCATTTTTCAGCACATGATAGACTATACATGGCGGTCAGCATATTTGGTCCAGGAAGAACCCGAGAAAACCCCGGGAAGAATCACCGACCCACGGGAAGCTACTGGCCAGCTTTCTCACATACCCAGGCTGGCAGAGACTCGAACCCACGAGGACAGAGGTGAGATGTAAGTGATCTGTAAAGGCGAGCGTCTTAGACCACTCGGCCACCCGGGGCCCCCACACGAACAGAGCCGTACCAAAAAAGGGCAATTTAACCCGACAGGAAAGACAGTTGCGAGAGGGAAGATACTGTTATCAAGCCAGCAGATAATGGAATAATACGTTGTTGTCATGAATATGTCTGACTACATCGCTGAGGCGAACGGACAACTTTCAGACGAGAGATTTTGTAAGAAACCCAGTGATGACTCAACAATAGTAGTAGTTAAAATTACAAAAAATAAAAAAGTGAAAGATGACTAATTTACCATTTAAAGTTAGATACCGACCAACGCGTTTTAATACATTCAGTTGTCTTGAAGCTTTCCCACATATTTCACGTATATGTCATTCAAATGTCATAAGGAAACATATGTCAACTCCAAGCATCCGGACAGTGTAGTCACCGTCGATCTGATTGCCCCCAATGGAGAGACATGTGCAATCCTGATGTGTTTATTTTGCAAGTGCAGAGTGCTTGAAACTTGTCTGGGTTTGCCTTCATTCCATTCTGGACAAACTAGTAGGCCATGGCTTCACTCTCAGGTAATATATGCATGTATAAAAGAGTATTATCATCTATATATTTGTACAGTGTTGCCTGTTTGACAATGTAAACTATGTTATTTATGAGTATATTAAATAGTAAAGGTTCAAGAACGGATCCTTGGATAACTCCCTTTATTATGACTAACATGTCGATCTAAGAGGTACAGCGTCTTACCATTTGTTTTCGTTGTGATACGTAGCTTGAAATTAGGTTACAGGTTTTACGACCTACTCCATAAGCCTCCATCTTTTGAATTAAAAGGTCATAGGGCATGCAATCAAATGCCTTAGATAGCTGCATAAAGATTGCCCCGTGCACTTGTTTTCATCACGAAAGCGACGGTAAATCCGCAATGACACGAAGTAATGTAGTGTGACACTCGTATTCGGGCTGAAAAGCAGATAAATATGGATGGACGATTTGTTTCAAAGTGGTCACTCAAGTGAGACGCAATTTCTTTGTCATATATTTTTTAAATGAAAGGAAGAATGCTTACAGGTCTGTATTTTTCTTTAGACAAAAACACATTTTTCTTTTGCATAGAAGTGAATTGTGCTTCCCTGAAAGGATTAAGAAAACATTTTGTAAGAAATAGTATTTATGAATTTAGCTATGAGTCCAGACAATACAGGTTCACCATATTTTGCCAATTTTACAGGGATATTGTCTACTCCCGTTCCTTTTTTTTTCGAATTTACATAAAAGATTAAGTTTCTCACTGAGGATACGGATGATTAAATGAGAATTCCTGTAGATCATGGTTATTTTTTATATTCGTTTCTATGCTAGGATGGGACTCATTAGCATCCAAATCGATCCCACCTATGTAATTTGTTGAATTTACGAAGAAATCATTGAAAATTGAACATACATAATTTTGGTAAGATACAGTTTGCTCCATTCCATTAGAATAGTTGTGTTATCGTTTGTTTTGCCTTTCTTGGACAGAAAAGGTCTCATAGTGGGTCCGAAGTCTTTTGACTAAACATCCTTTAAAATAGTATATTCTACTAACTATTCTTCTTTACTTTTGCTACTTTGTTCCTTTGATTTGTGTAATGTTTCAAATTGATACTATTTCTACATTTTGTGAAACAAGTAAACAACATTCGCTTCTTAAAAATAGCTTTGTGCAATGAACTTTTCGTGTAAGGGGAAGGGTCTTTGTTAGGAAATGTTTGCTTAACTGGAGCATGCTTCTCAGTGATATCAGAAAGCAACATCTCATGCGCCCAAGAGATGTCATCTACATCGTCAAAGTTGTAGGCCCCATGAAAACAAGTCTTATTTTTATGATCAACGAGACGTTATTGATAAAAGCACTTTTGTAACTTCTGAAATGTATTTTTTAATTTTTACTAAGATTCAGTTCATCCCGAAAAACGGTGCAAAATAAATTATGTCAATCACTCCAACAACAGTTAAGATTTATTGTTTTGAAAAACAGTTTGGTTCTATTGGCAAGTATCATTCAAAGTAGGTGCTTGGCTTTAGACAAAGCATGTAGGTCCTTTAGCAAGGTCACTGAGGTCAAACATACTAGTATCACAGATTGTTTGTATGGTTTTACATTTTTCAATATTAAGTACATCATAATTAAGATCATCTATTGCTAATATTTAGCCACAATTCAAAAGAAATTTGTCTAGGACTGCACTTTTTTAGGTCTTCTTCAAACATGGGGCCTGACAAAGATGGGGGTCTTCAGAGACCAAACATTCCTCCCTTCCGTTGACAATCTGTTCTGTACAAATGCTCTCAATATTTTTAATTCCATTTCTAATCATCAACTACGTAGCAAAACGAGATAATGGAATATAACTATTTAATGAAAAGAGCGGGTAATAAAGTCGAATTTTGAGAGTCTATTTGCCTAGTTCACTCGGAAGAATACTTTTTTCTTTCTCTAGAGTGGCAGTATTACACTATCTTATATCATTGCGCCATGTAGTCTTCGTTTCTTGAACTAACTACATCACTTAGGCGAAAAACTGATTGCGTTCCAGCCTTTTGTTTCCAGAGAGAAAGTTATCTTGCACCTTTAGGTTTCTTATATATAAAGATCTGCATATAAGTAGGCAATCTTCCACAAACATTCAGGTTTCAATGAAGGCGGCTTTTATTGTTATCATAACGATTACATTTCTGTGATGTCTTAATTACCGAGTCACGAATATTAGTTTTCATTATCTTTAGTAATATAAAGATACCCTTCAAGTAGTAATTATTTAAATTTCACTTTTTCTGTCACTTTACTTAGAGTCGACACCCAAAGCAAATAATTAAACTTCAGGTCCATGTATTAGGATTACTTGTCCCCAAAATGTCGAGGAGTTGCAAGATAATGTATATGAAATTGTATTGGAATGTCGAAAATATGTGCGAGTAAGTCGACCCTTCCTATCATGTTTTATCGTAAAAGCATAGAATTTCGAAGTGTTCTTGCTCGTTCAAGCAAATTATATGGTGTCACTACTCAACAGTTACGGAGTCCAGTCGATAAGGTAATGAAAACATATTTGCATCTGCAAGAAAGAACTACGCACGTAAGACCTTTGTAAATTTAAAGCTAAGAGAACACGATACACTGGATAGCAAGAAGGCTGGTGGAATTCTTAGACACTTATAATAAATCTTAAACGTGTATCAGTTTGATCAAAAAATATTACATTGAATTTTTAATTGCATTTATTTATTTTTATTGCTTTATTTATTTATCTATTATATTAAAAGAAACTGTGCATGTGACGGTTCGGAATTCTTAGATGTAGATCTCAACATATTAACTGTATATTTAAAAGAAGTATATCATTTCGCATAGAGAAAGAAGTGACATAAAATTGTGTTGATTTCAAACAAATCAGAATTAAATGACCTTATTTCGTACCGTGAGACATGAACAATGGCACGCCCTTTCACACGGGTATATATATATATTAATATATTTAAACAAAACAAACTACACACACACACACACACACACACACACACACACACACACAAAGCAATTTACATCATTCAACTGAACTATCCATTGAAAATGTCCCTGAACTAATAATGTATATTTTACATATCGATATTTTTGTTTAAGTCCGATCAAGGTTGCCTCTAAAATATAATAGATCTATATCAGCGAATAATTACCTTATTACGAATATAATATATCTGCTTTAGCGGATACTTACCATATTACGAAGATGCATTGGTATCATCCAACAAGACTTAACACAGACTCCTTATTTTACACCCATTTAATTGAGAAGACAAAAATGTTGACTAATGGGGTCGGGTTACAAGTTCTTGCTACCAAGAAAAAGCTCTTCCCCTACTATCAATTAGAAATTTATGTAGATAACAAAAGTAATATGGTTTTTGTTTTTATACAATTATAATGTAAATATTCACGATTCATGCAACATAAGATGGAGAGAGAGAGAGAGAGAGAGAGAGAGAGAGAGAGAGAGAGAGAGAGACGTATCAATTGATTACGTAACTCAATGAAATCATAAATGAATAAGTTAGTGATCATGGCAAATACGATCAAGAATACATATGCTGAAAGAATATACAATACAAGGGTACAAACATCTGAAAGAATACAAAAAAACAAGAGTACATACATCAGAAAGAATACACAAAACAAGAATACGTGCATCCGAATGAATACACAAAGCAATCAATGGATAGGAATGAAGAACATCAAGTCTTTGTTTATAATAATGCTAGAAAGTAATTGAGTAGAGTAATCAAATTTGAATTTTCTTTAATTATATGAGGCGTTTAGTGTCTTTAATATATTTTTGGAATAAGTCAAATAAGAGAATATTAACATTGGCAATAACATCAGATGATCCATGTAACATTGGCAGTAACAACAGATGATCCATGTAACATTGGCAGTAACATCAGATGATCCATGTAACAACATATTAGTACTCACTGGATGTGGATTCAAAGTTTGAACCAATTTTCAACGTTGTTCTATATAGTATTTTGCAAATAAATATGCAATAATATGTATTTTTTACATCTTCACCACAAACACACAATGGATTATCTCTCAAATGGTTAGAATATAAATCATATTGTAAATCAGTACAATTGTTTCTCATTTTAGTATGCAGAACACATAATTTCCTGTCACCAAGAAAAAAATAGGATAGCATGTGTGTGGTCTTAACCTCAGTTTTACTTCTGAATATAGAATAGTTACGTTTACCTTTATCAAATCAGAGAGTGTATTCCAGACACGAATTGAAGAGTGTACAAATTAATTTCTAGTTATTTAAAATCTAGCATTAATGTAACTAAATTATTCCTATTTATAAGAATATACCTGTTTGTCTTACCAATCATTGGTAGTAGAAGGCCAGCGAGATATAAAGGAGAGACGCCATTATAATTTTATGAAAGTAACATAGTTTATGACAATTTCGACTATTTGCTAAGGTAGGCCAGCCAGTTACTTCATAACTCTTACGGCATGATACACTTGTAGTAAGACAAGTCAGAATGTGTACCCTACTTCTAATTTTAATTCGCTAATTTAACAGAGTCTTCAACCGCAAAATCATCAAAAAGAATATCAGCATATTCAAGTAATAGGCGAACGAATGTAAAATATATCTTTTCTAACTTTATCGGCTAAATGTATATTTAAATATTTTCAAGGCATTTATCAATTTTGAGGTCGACTCAGATATTGTATTAATATCTTTGGTCCAATTGCCCAGACTACTTAAACAATCTTAAATAGTACGAAGGTGTGGAGCGGAGTGGGGAGACTAGCTCCATCTACATTTAAAATAGTAAGAAGATGTGGAGCAGAGTGAGGAGACTAGCTCCATTACATTTAAAATCGTTTGTTATGTGTTCTAAGTATTTTCTTTTTAAACAAACTGCAAGAGTTCCTACCATTTTTTAATGATTGTAAAAGTAATCGGACCAGAAATTTGGTTTGGCCGCGTTGATGCTATAAAGAATCTTTTATGCCCTCAGAAGAATTAAAAACTGCTAGTGTTGGTGAGAATCTTAAATAAATAATACCCTTCACATATTAATCTATTGTGGAGAAATGATTAATAACTATAAAATCAAAAGATTTGTATCAGACAATAAATTATCAATTTTTCATCTGAAATGCTTATGACTAGAACACACACCTTCAAACTATCTCACGAGTCCATTCAAATCTAGTCTTAAAGCAATAATTTTAACTTCTCCACAGTTTGACAAGTTACAGCTAGACCTAAATCATTATTCATGATTAATAACCATCAGAAAAATCAGATATGTAGAGAAATATGGCATGGCCTTTTGAAGCTTATCAACTACAAGCAACGGCAGTTTGCATTTGGCAACAAAACCTTATGTTTAGCAATGGTCCTTTCACCTTATTTAAACCAAAATCCAAAATCCTCGCCATTAACGTGCAAATTTGTCGTCGTATATTTGCCGTCGTATAATGACCTGTCAACACTCATCTTGGCAATTTTAACAGATTTTGTGCTAACATTTAGATGGTAATTAGATGAAAATGATTACTTGATGATGAAAGCAATTTACAACGGAAAGCGAAGAGTCCATCAAATGGTATCGGTAAGCTCGAATCAACGAAGCGTGAAAATAATTCTCTCTTTTAGTAGAAAGAAATGGACATATGGTATTTCAAAGTCCCGATGAGCCCCGAGAGACAACTGAGAATTCTCCAGACGGGCATTAATTTGTGTAAATGCATCACATTATATTAATAATGATCATTTCTTGTTTAAGTATTCTTGCCCAGTTCTTAGGAACTTTGAATACAATCAGATGTAAACAAATATTGACTTTAGTAAGACAATGGAAGAATATTGTTGGTAAAATGTCTTGTACAAGCATAGAGTAAACAATGACGGATATATAAATTTTGTTTTAATAGAAGCATGATGGAAAAACAAATCTATTTAAAAGCCAATCATTAGTTAAAGAGAACCTTCATTTGTAAGATAGAATTGTAACTACTTCAAAGGGAAAATATTTCTTTTAGCACCCAGATCAACCCACCTTTACATTTCTTGCTAATGTACAACCAGTTCAAAGAATGTGTGACAACGGTTTATTTGCAAGTTCCGACTAAATCAGTTGTTTTTCTACTATTGCGAGCTAAGGTGTAGCTACATGCGGTGCATGATCCTCTTCAATGTTCAGACAAAACTCCATAATGATCGCAGACGACAGTAGAAAACAAAACACAGACATAACTCGACAGTAGAAAGCAAAATACATACAAAACTCCGTAATGATTGCAGACGACAGTAGAAAGCAAAGTACAGACACAACTCCATAACTATTTCAGACGACCCTGTTCCCGGGTCGACTTGATAAAATCAGACGTTTAGTTTCTAGCGTTTCATCAAGTGGTTGGTTGTATGTATCTATAACACCGTTGTGTAATTCCGTCTACACTGAAAAAGAAAAACATACACGACGTACAAACTTGTCTAGCGAGAGACTGAAGAACAATTTAAGCCGTAAAGCAGAAACCACATCCGCTTTTTAAGTATCTTCAGCATCAAAAGGTTTGAAGTTTGTAAATTACAAGAAATGTACACAATATAGAAGACTGGCACACACTATTGGAGTTACCTAAATAACAACACAGAAATAACAGTGTTTCTGCCAACATATAACAATAAATTACCTAAAAGGAGGAGATGCTGAGACAATACAAAGAGAACTGTTTCAGAACGGTTCGAGGACTATGCAAATTATATGAGAGTTATCAGCTTTACAACCCCGCCTCTACGTTTCCCATTTTCCGGATTATGTTTTGACGCTTGTAACCAGAAATACGGTTAGGCCTGAAGTGCTACTCAGATATTTTTGTGACATTAGTTCAGCTTAGTTCTAAACCTTTCTTTTCATAATAACCAAGGTTACCGAGACACCATAACAACAAAAGAGGGTAAACCAATTTTCTGGTCGCAGCGCCAAAACACATCCCTGTTTCTTTGGCCTGTCTATCCATTCTAAATACTAAAATTACAACAAAGTCCACAATCAATACGAAAGAAGAATATTAAAAGATGTAATAAATGGGTGCATTTAAACACTGATAATTATTGTAGGACCTGCTGCAATCATTTATCATCGGCTAAAGGCATAATACATTTGTAGAAGCTCGCTTGTTGGGGGGGGGGGAGGTCATTTTTCAACTAACAGCTGGTTATCTTTACAACATTAAAGCTGCACAAAGTGAACAGAATTTCGTCGAATTGAACATTTTCAAAAAATGTTCACTATTGGACATAAAAAGTAAGAAATGGTGAGAGTAGAAGACACGGTATCACATATATACAAATCCGTAAAGTCTGAGACAGCCAGAAATACATTTACTTTTCATGTTGCGGTAGGTAATACCGTCTCTACGGATTACAATATTCTACCTTTCTGTTTCGATAAAAGAAAGCAAGGATACAATCCACGCGGATTTGAGTGCTAAATTCGATTCTACTCCCTTGAAGTTCATATAGAGATTCCAATACATGCTTCCAATGTAGGGCACATGACAAAAAAAAATATAATGATAAATTTAGAAATAAAACATTTGAGAGATTTTAAAATATCACCCACATAAAGTAAGTGATGAAAACGCTTATTGACTTTCCATTTATTTAGTCATTCTCTGAGCATCGTATGAACCTTTGACGAAAATTTCTCTTTGATGTATTCTTAATATTTATATGGAAAGCATGTACAGAATGTTATATGCAGCAAAGAAAGAAAAGGTTACATCTGGTGCGTAAAAGCCTTATCCATTAGAAGTTATATATATATATATATATATATATATATATATATATATATATATATATATATATATGCTAAAGACATGCGTAACACAGGACACATTGATGATGAAAGACTAACTTATCTCCTACCAGTTGACCCCAAACCAGGGAGATTTTATTTACTCCCTAAAATACACAAAGAAGGGAACCCGGGGAGGCCAGTCACTTCCCGAAACAACCATTCCACTGAACAAATGTCTGAATTCGTTGATTTTCACCTTCGGCCTTACGTGGAAAAACTGCCCTCATATATCTGAACAAAACACCAAACACTAACCTTCCAAATAGCACTTTCCTCGTTACCATGGGTGTATGTTCCTTATACACCAACATCCCACGCGAGAAAAGTACCACAGACTGCAAAGAAGCATGGGATAGTCGCTCTGATCCTTCCCCTTCAACGTTCTATTTGGTCAAACTTTTAACACATGTTCTCAAGTTTAACAATTTTGCATTCAGTGGGACTGCATTGAGCACGAAAATGGCACCTTCGTATGCCAATATTTTCATGGGAAGACTCGAGCACAAGATTCTCAACGAGGCACCCTATAGACCTCTAAGATGGTGAATATTCGATGATGACATTGAATCGAAATGGATCGAAACGGGTAACAATTTCAGAATATTTTTTTTAATTCGCCAATAACATTCATCCTACGATTAAATTTACGTCGGAGTCATCAAACAGGTACAGTATCTTTTCGGATATTAATCTACCCTCCCGGATGGTAACATAGAAACTGACCTATATTCTAAACCTACTGATTCTCACCAATATCTATTCCCGAGCATATGCCACCTCCAGCACGTAATAACAAATCTCCCTTACGGTATGTGCGTTCGTACCAAACGCATATTCTCTAATCCTGCAACATTTGACAAGAGATTCGGAGAGCTCATGGGACACCTTAGAAGGAGAGGATACAGAAGGAGTTACATTGAGGAGACTATTAACCAAACTAGACTCCTCGATAGCGGAGTCCTCCTGAAATATAAAACCAAGAAAACCAACAAGCATGTCCCTTTCATGGTAACTTTCCACCCCGCTGCAACGACAAGCGTTGTCTAATGTGCAAACATATGCCCGAGACAGAATCTTTCAGAAGTCCGACAACAGGAGTTAGCTACACGATCAATCAGAAGTTAGGATGTAGAACCAGGATATCAATCTATCTTCTGGCATGCAAGATCTGTGCCACTCAATATGTTGGCAAACCCGTTGATTTCAGAAAGAGAAGGAATAATCACAAAAGCCACATTCGCAACAGAATCAAAGCGAAAGTCGCCAACTACTACAACCCGACTGGACATTCAGTCGAGTCCCTCGAGATGATACCGATTGAATCAAACCTAGCGTGGACCGACATAGAACGCACACGTAAGGAACGATCCTGGATACTACAATTGAAAAATAATGGGGAGTTCGTTCCAAATGAAAACATCTAACCTTCCCGTTGCAGCCTTGTCAAAATTACAGCCAATCATCCGCTTTTCACCGGTACGCAATTTTTGTGATAATATTTGCCCAAGTAATAACATTTATTTTTATTACTTTATTGTTATCATTATTATTATTATTATTATTATTATTATAGTTCTTGTCCATTATCCCGCTACACAATTCCGTTGACATCTTCCCTTTAGCACCGCCATGCATAACTCTAGCGGGATATAATTTTTTAGCAAATCTTGTAGATGGCGTTGATTTTGCGTCCCGCTGTGTTTCGGTTCTTTGTTAACAACCATAAATTAGGTCAAAACATGGTGGTTTTCTGTGTGATAGACACAATAACCTGCTCATCATCATCATCATCATTATCATCATCATCATCATCATCATCATCATCATCATTATCATCATCATCATCGTCATCATCATCATCATCATCATCATCATCATACCAACATGTATGTGTCCAGAATTTTTCTTACATTTTGTGTTTAGTGTTTGTTTTGAATATGTAAGCTGTTTATTCCCCTGACGAAGAGTTTGTTTAGCTCGAACCGTTGGGAAACCTTTTTGAATTTGCGCCATTATCAATTTTTGGGAAAGTATATATATTAATTATTTATTAATTTATGTATCCATGCTTTCTCCTTTATTGGAGAATAAAAGTTCATCCCTTCATTATTTATTCACTAACAAATATATATAGAGACCTACGTTTTCATCACAAAAAGTAAAACCATTAAGAGAACTTAATAGATTTTAATAGACTTTACTATTTTACTTAATAACTTAATGTAACTTATTAATTTAATTTTACCTAATTTTACTTACGATTTTACTTAATAGATTTTACTCGCAAACTATTATTTCACTTTCGAAACTTTACAAACGTGAAAATACGTGAGCTAAACTTTAGTTTGCTTATTAATCTTCACGTTTTGGGTAAATGTTTAAATTCATATTAAACTGATACTAACTGAATTACAGTAACATTATAGAGTATATGTTTAAATTCATATTAAACTGATACTAATTGAATTACAGTAACATTAAAGAGTAGATGTTTAAATTCATATTAAACTGATACTAATTGAATTACAGTAACATTATAGAGTAGATGTTTAAATTCATATTAAACTGATACTGATTTACAGTAACAATATAGAGTAGATGTTTAAAATTTATATTAAACTGATACAAATTGAATTACAATAACATTATAGAGTAGATGTTTAAATTCATATTAAATTGATACTGATTTACAGTAACAATATAGAGTAGATGTTTAAAATTTATATTAAACTGATACTAAATGAATTACAATAACATAATTACGTAAATGTTTATTTCGCATTAAACCGATACTAATTGAATTACAATAACATTATTACGTAAATGTTTTTTTCGCATTAAACCGATACTAACTGAATTACAATAACATAATTACGTAAATGTTTAATTTCGCATTAAACTGATACTAAATGAATTACAATAATATTATTACGTAAATGTTTATTTCGCATTAAACCGATACTAATTGAATTACAATAATATTATTGGGTAAATGTTTAATTTCGCATTAAACTGATACTAATTGGATTACAGTAACATTATTAGGTAAATGTTTAATTTCATATTAAACTGATACTAATTGGATCACAGTAACATTATTAGGTAAATGTTAATTTCGCATTAAACTGATACTAATTGAATTACGATAATATTATTGGGTAAATTTCATATTACATTGATACTAATTGAATTACAGTAACATTATAGAAGGAAATTAACATCGTTCTATTTACTTTGACTTCAGAAGATGTGTTATAAACTGTGCTGACGGTAACTATCAATAATTCATTCGGGTCGGCAGTGGGAGAAATGAAATGAAACGTTTCGTGCTAAAATTGTCCCTGAAACAACATCATATATCAGAAATAATCCATTGAAAACATTGGTTCAACCCAATACCCTATACAAAAGACTTTTCCACTTATAGTATTTGTTCTCATATAAAAGTGATTACTTTAAATAATTAGCCTTCAAAATGAGTACTCTCTCTCTCTCTCTCTCTACTTGAAGGCAATATTACGTTTTGCGGTCACAGGTTGGTTCTTTTACGATCCCAAGAAAGAGAAATGTACAATTAATCTATTTATTGTTTTCACTTCAATTAATTGAAAGTATTAAAGAATCTTGGTTTATTATTTAACGCACATGGCCCCAGTCACGCACATTATAGTAAAATAAAACATGTATCACGCTATGTGATCAGGCAGACAAAGCCAAGCATATGTTATTGATTTAGTATCCTTTCATTGTATTATATATCTTGTCGGAAGCATCCTTTTAAAAGCACCATATGAATTAGAAATCGGTTTATGAGGGAAAAATAGATTTTAAAAAATAGAAGTTTACTAATATCACGGTAAATCAACGTTTAATTAACTTGTATACATTAATTATGTCACACGAACTTATTCATTAGATTCTCTAGATTGCATTGCAAGCCAATATATAAATTCATAGATGTGGCTATCCCTTCTTATATAATTTATTGATAATTGTTTTAATAGTTGTTTCTTACTTTGCTCTCTGATTTTAAATTGCCGGTTGATAGCTCACTTTCTAATACTAGTCATAAATACTAGTCTTCAATTTATATCACAGACTTAGGTTCTAGTTTTCACTGATATTTGGATGTGATGGAAAAAGCATTTTAATTAAATTTCTTATAAGATTGATCCAACTTTCTAAGGAAAAAAGTATAAAGTTGACGTGCTAGCAATCAAGTAAATTGACTTCGACAATTTAGAAACAAGAAACATTATTTCATGACACTGCAGCATGCATTAAAACTAGTTAGCTTCCTAGAAATATTTGCAAAGTAGTTTTAGTATGTGCTATATGCCATCGTGACGATCAATAAGATGAATGTACGATAATTTGAGTAAATTTTGTTTTAATGATAATCCTATTTACGGAGTGAATTCTCATTTCGAGAGTTTAAAAAAAGCAACTGTCGAACGAAACAAGTAAACGCACTCGCCATGGAATCACTGAGTTTTCCACTGCATGAAAAATATGGTTTCCAGAACGGAAACTGGGTGCAAAGTACACGGAAATTGTGTAAACTTGGTTCCAGTCAGGTTTCCAAGAAAGGGAAACTACTTTGAAGTTTCCGTGTACTTTCCGGGGATATCGTATACTGAAATTTAACTTCCTGTTAATTTCAGTAGTTTTAAATAATCAAGTTTCATTTTCACTAAAGCTACTCATAATTCCTCATGAGGCTTCTAATTATCATGTAGTTTTCATAGTGCCAGATTCAATAAGTTTTCATGTGGTTTAAGTTGCTTCAGGAAACTGCTGCTGGTGTTTCCGTTTAGTTTCAATATTCCTGGATCATATTAGTTTCAGCGCAGTTTCCACTGCATCTGAAACATGAAAATTCCGGCAATTATAGGTTTATCTGAAACCATTAAAGTGGTTTTTTGGGACAGTTTGTAATCATCGTTTCCGCTTCACTGAAATTACTCAGAAACCCATCTGAAACATGGAGTTTGTATGTTGTTTTTATAACGTCGGATTCCACAAGTTTCCGTTCGGTTTCAGTTACTTTAGGAAACTGCTGTTAGTGTTTCCGTTTAGTTTCAGCATGCTTGGATTCAACCAATTTCCGTGCATTTAAAGCAATTTCAGGTTTATTGGACACCTCTGAAGTATTTTCTGTCTGATTTCATGCAAATGAAGAAAAAAAAGTTTCGTGTGTCAATGAATGAAATTACAAGTTTCCTTATAGTTTAAGCAACTACAGAAACCACTCTAGCAGTTTCCATTTAGTTTTAATTATGTGAAAATAACCGAAACCACCAATGATAATGATGAACTATACAATTCACCTGCACGAGAACATGCGTTTGTAGTAAACGGAAACTTGACGGAAACTACTTTTAAGCAGTGCAGATTTGGTTCCAATGCTGTTTCCATTTTACGGAAGCTTCTTGAAAGTTTCTATGTAGTTTCCACAGGTGTTAGAATATAAAATTTGTTGTTTCAGCTTCGTATAAGATATACGGATCTTGCATTTTTATTTCAAGGGTCACTAATGCAAACTGCTTCAGCTCTTTAAGTTTCTGTTCTCCAAAATGCCAGTCTCCACCTAATTCCACATAGTTCAAGTTAATCGTAGTCAGAGAGAGAGAGAGAGAGAGAGAGAGAGAGAGAGAGATCTTACTTCCTTTCGACTGTTGAAGAGTATATGTCATAGAATTTAGTCGAGATTTAAACAAAATTTGAAAATAAAATGATAAAAAGGTAAACCCTGGTAATGTATTGTACCTTGCAACATAGACAATAGAGAAATCGTTCCTACAGTAATATTTGTATGATTGTGTGTGTGTTTGTGTGTGGGTGTTCGTGTGTGGGTGTGTATGCGTGAGTGTGAGTGTGTGTGTGTGTGTGTGAGAGAGAGAGAGAGAGAGCGAGAGCGAGATTCAACTGCTTATCACGAACATTCGATGGAAATGATCCTTTTTTAATACGTATTATTAGCAAAAGGTTTCAATTATTTGGTCCTTTCCTTTCAAATATGATGCATTCTGGTCCTTTCCTTTCAAATATGATGCATTCTGGTCCATGATGCATTCTGGTCCTTTCCTTTCAAATATGATGCATTCTGGTCCTTTCCTTTCCTTTCAAATATGATGCATTCTAGTCCTTTCCTTTTCTTACAAATGTGATGCATTCTGGTCCTTTCCTTTCAAATGTGATGCATTCTGGTCCTTTCCTTTCAAATATGATGCATTCTGGTCCTTTCCTTTCAAATATGATGCATTCTGGTCCTTTCCTTTCAAATATGATGCATTCTGGTCCTTTCCTTTTAAATATGATGCATTCTGGTCCTTTCCTTTTAAATATGATGCATTCTGGTCCTTTCCTTTCAAATATGATGCATTATGGTCCTTTCCTTTCAAATATGATGCATTTTGGTTATTATTATTAATATTATTATTGCCAAATTGAATAGCTGAGTAAAATATTAACTGGCCTGCCCTATAATCAGTTACACCGCGGTCAATGGACCATTGGTCATATCATCCTTATTGTTGTTGTTGATGATTAAAAGGATCAATGCAGCACCTAGGTTTTTATTTATAAGAGACATTATGCGCCTTGTGTAATTTTAAGGTGAAACTGTAAAATATATGGAATTCTTAAGAACTGAAATTAAGTTTAAGTTTTAAAAAGACATTCCTTTCATGTCAAAGATATGTTTATTTATCCTGCGACCCACTAAATCGGTGATGTATAATTGTTTACGGCCCTAAACTTGACGTTTCAAACAGCAAACGATGTGACTGCAAGGAGTTTACAGTGTGCCCGTAGGTAGAATGCTAGGAGTTTACAGTGTGTCAGTACGTACGTGATGCAGTGTCTTCTAATGGACATTTGTGAACAAATTGCAGGATTATCGCAATCCGCGCTCTAAACACAACAATGGATCATGATGATACTGCTTACTTAGTTGAATGGCAGTCTAATTTAATAAGAATATTTACAGAACTTTATTCAGCCAACAAGCCTTTGTTTCTTGTGTTTGTTTTTTTTTTTTTTTTTTTTTTTTTTGCAAGAGTATTGTGAGTTTGGAGGGAATAAAAGTGGAACTCATCTAATGGCTTGAAACAAATGACAGGCAATGACCGAGAAGGATCAATATTAGGAGTTTCAGTTGCTAACGATAAAAATGACAGGATTTTACAGCGTGCCCATGAGTACGCGACACAGTTTCTTCGAAGGGAATTTTGTTTTAAAAAAATGCATGATATAAGGGATACGTTGATTAACCTGCCGGTTGTGTGCATTTGTCTGTGTGTACACCCTGATGTGCAGGCTTATCGTTTCAGTTGATATACTTGTATATGCTTTCTTTCAAGACAACATGTGTCACTGTCAGTATCAGCATTCTCAGAACTGTATTCAGGTTTTTCTTATCTTGGTGATTGCTACAAACAATTCTACAGTTATAGTGAAGTGCATTTACCAAACTTTTCACTCAATATTATGTAGATTATACAGAAAAAATGGCTATTTTTTCCGCTTTGGACAAATCCACTTGCCCGACACCTGAGACAAGCTCAAATTTGACTTCGGCAAGCTCAAGCTTGCAAAGTACTTGCCCGCGGGCAAGTCGAAAAATAATAGAGAGGAGGATTGTGCTCAGTTCATAATGCTTTATGTTCTGCAAGTTTTATCCTTTGCGATCTCGCCACAGTACACATATCAGCTGCAGCACCACTATTTTGCGATTATATAAACAGCATGCTTCTATTACATAAATGCACGCAGTTTCATTCATACATCGATCACTGCCATCTTGTAATCAATGTCAAGTTCAGTCTCTCGTTTTCTCGTGCCGATCTGATAATGTGAATGTTTATTTATTGAAGCAAGTTTTGACAAATAGATATTAAATATTTATACTTAAACTTGTTATCATTTACATTTTAAATGGTAATATTTGTAAGTATATGGGATTTGCGGATTTTAAGTTCTAACATTGCCACAGGCAGTGAGTATACTTGACAGGATTTAGTATACAAATTGTTTCCCTATATATTCTTTAGATTTGCTTTTCAGTACTGGACATTCCAGATGTCCAAATCCAAATCAATCATATGCTAAACAAACGTATCTTCCTAGACAAACTTGCAGTTAATTTCTTGTCATAGGTTATCCGGTATTTTTTTTTTTTTTTTTTTTTTTTTTTTTGTAGAGGCTGAACTGTAAACACAGCAACGCGCCATGGGTCATATATTTTACTTCCGGGACAGCAGCAATGTCTTATTACTCACAGTGTACTGTAGCCACAATACACACAGGAAATCACGCCATAATTCTCATAGTCTAATGAATAAAACAATTCGCTTTAAATCAGTACCAAGAAAGCCTGCATCCACGCCAAGAATCACTACAAAAAAAAAAAAAAAACAAAGAAAAAAAGAGAGCAAAAGATACTCTAGAACTAGATAGGGACTACTTTAGCGGAGTGGGTACTGACCCGAAAGTAATAATTGTGATCTAAGTCCTATCGGGCCAACTCATTTGCGGCCAATTTTAGCCTAACTCTTAAATTTGCATGCCACACATATTTCAACTTTACTCACCAAATCGTACAGATTTTCATGGCAAAGAAGGAGAATGACAACTGTCAGAAAGTGAGTATTGTTGGTGCAATTATTGGACCAGATGCTTTCGAGACCCCAAAACTGAATTTGTGATATCCTCCATAATTATAGGAATTTTTCAATGCATTGAAAACGTATTTATCATACAAGATAGTTTCTATCTGCAAATATGTTAAATGTTTGAAATGAAAACACTGATATACTTAATTATAATATAATTTTAATTAAAAAATTAAAGTTAAATGTTTTTGAAAGATATAACTGACATTTTGGTACAAATTTAAAACATAAAAATGCCAAATGTTAGCCAGCAAAGTTGACCAATGAATGATATTTAAAACATATGGTAGCTTGGGTCTGTTCAACTTATAACATTTGGTCAGGGGATGAGTTTTTTTGTTTTGTTTTGTTTTGTTTTGTTTTTTGCAATATGCCTGTTCGAATTTGTATAGCTGTATACGCGATAAATAAACAATGCAAGTGCTACCTTCGAGATTTATTGTGTCAGGTACTCAGCCAGTTGTTAGGATAGATAATGGCACAATCAAATGTCCTGTATCATATCAAAAGTACAAAGCGTTTCAATGTGAATAAGTATTTTAAAAAATGGCTATGTAATAGGAAACTATAGCTCCAGGGAGGCTGCACCTCGGTGAACAGTGGCCTTTATCTCCATCATGAAGACCTAAGCCATGTCTTTGAGGTGCTATATCCCAGTATAGTAGTACTAATCATGGTGACTATTGTGGGTACATTGGTCATGTTATAATGAGGCCTTGGTATCACCCCCTGACTACTGAGGGGCATTTGAGATAATCCAACTCTTCCGCCTTCTTTCAACTACCAGATTAGACCTGAAGAGAGATAATATATGTTTTTTTAATCTGATAGATCACTAAGATGTAGGTAGTAGTAGGCATCCGTCAATCTCGTGAGACCATGGATCTGCGCCGATGGATGTTGACATCTCCTTGGCAGTATAAGTTGTGTCTTCAGAGTCCGATGCGAGAGTGGCAGTCTCTGCCACACTTATTACACTTGTGATCTGTAGTTTCATAATTGCTTTGGTGCTGGGCTTTTCTGTGGGTCCTTTTTTTCTTCTGCTTTCCACCTCAGATCCCTCTCGTAGTTTATGAGTCCCTCATGAACCTCGTGTTGCCATGCACGTCTATCTGAGGCAACCTCTTCCCAGGTGTCTGTTTTGATGCCAAGTTCCTTTAGGTCACGCTTGCATGTATTCTTGTAGCGTAGATGCGGTCGTCCGACCGGTCTTTTGACTGTTTCTAGCTCTCCATATAGGAGGTCCTTCTGTATCCGGCCGTCCTCCATTCTGGACACGTGGCCCAACCAACGCAAACGTCGTTGTCTAAGAAGGGTGTACACACTTGTCATCCCTGCTCTGTCAAGCACTGTGCTGTTGGGAACTTTGTCTCTCCAGGTAATGTTAAGGATGCGTCTGAGGCAGCGTATGTGGAATGCATTGAGCTTTCTTTCTTGTTGTGTATACAAGGTCCAAGATTCACTCCCATACAAGAGAGTGCTTACCACACAAGCTTTGTATACTTGGACTTTGGTGTGTTCTGTCAGCTTGCTGTTGGCCCATACTCGTTTTGTCAGCCTGGAGAGTGTGGAGGCAGCCTTCCCGATGCGCCTATTTAATTCGCTCTCAATGGAAAGATTGTTTGTGATTGCTGATCCCAGGTACACGAATTCATGAACTACATGTAGCTCAAAGTCCTGAATGTTGATTTATGAAGGATTATCAACACCCTGTCCCATCACCTTCGTCTTGTTTTGGCTGATGGTGAGCCCGAAGTGCCTACATGCATCTGCAAAACGATCCATGAGTCGTTGGAGATCTTCCTTTGAGTGGGTTGTGACTGCTGCGTCGTCAGCAAATAGGAATTCACTAATGTATTTCACCTGCACTTTCGTTTTCGCCCTAAGTCTGGAAAGGTTGAAAAGCTTCCCGTCTGATCTAGTGCGAAGGTAGATACCTTCTGTGGATGGTCCGAAGGCATACGTGAGCAGGATGGAAAAGAAAATACCGAACAGCGTGGTGGCAAGGATACACCCCTGCCTCACTCCGCTTCTGACGTCGAATTCTTCCTATATGGAGCCATCGTACATAATGATCCCCTTCATGTCTTCATGAAAGGACTTCACAATACTGAGTAGACTGGGTGGACAACCAATTTTTATCAGGATCTTGAAGAGTCCCTCCCTGCTAATAAAGTCGAAGGCCTTGGTGGGATCAATGAAGGCGTCATAGAGTGATTTCCAATGTTCTCTACACTTTTCTTGCAGCTACCTAAGGGAAAATACCATATCGTGGTGGATCTCTTGGCCCTAAACCTGCACTGTGACTCTGGGTAGACTCTTTCAGCAAGCACTTGGAGTCTCTTCAATACCACCTTAGCAAAGATGTAGGTATATGAAGTTAAAATGTGGTAGATAGATTTCAAAATTACATCATGTGTGCATGCACAGGAACGACATTAAACTGTTTATAGTGGCACTCATAAATGTGAAACATTGGACATGTATCAAAGTATCTATTCATCGACAAAATATATGAGGTTTCCAGAACTATGTTTATCAGGGCATGTTTAGTCATTTACAGACTAAATAACTAATGACGAAAACAAGGTATCATAAAGATTAATGCAATGTGGGTAGGATGACGTTTGATCATTTGAGCAACAAATAGTACATAACAGTATCGACTGAGTGGCAAGGTACTAAATTTAAAGATTACCGTGAGTGACTTAAATCAAAATGAAAATAACATTTTGGGATATTTCAAGTGCATAGGGCATATTGAGTGCCTGACAGATCAAATATCGATACAATCGATCATATATCATCAATTAAATCTGGAATTATGATCTATAATATAGTTAATCAAGGATGGACATCTTTTCATGTGGGACATGTAACCATGTACTTATTGAGAACAATTGTACAAATTTAATTCAAATGATCTGTTTAAACACTTCTGATGTATTTATAAGAGTGTCACTTAACAATTATTAAGCAGAATTGTTCATTATAACGTGATATCAGCTTTCGCTACAATGCCGCACTCTGTCAATCAGTGTCTCAGCAAAAAGTTTTAAAAGAAGAAATTAATTTTTGTGTTCGACTTACTTCATTTTTCTGCTGTCCTACACCCAAGTTACTAAAATCAGTGGAAAGTATATTTTTATCCCGTTAATATATATACTTCTTTTCACATTTCTCATTCTTTGACAGCTTAAAATGGCTTCGTAGACAAAGTGAGTGGACTGTACTGTAAAGTCTTCATCTCCCTCCTCTTATTAAAAACTGTAACTATGCTTATAAATAATTATTGTAAGCCAGTTTAGGTCACAGGTAACTAATTGTTTTATGAGCTACGGAACCAGTCTATGTGTGTTGGTATATTCAATACCGAACTTTAAAAAAAAATGAAGGCCAGTGATTGTCTAAAAACAAAATACCGGAAAAAATTAACGAAATTTTTCAGAAAGAAGCCTGGGTATGGGTAAATTGTACGCACTACTGAGATTAAACCTAAAACCTATTTTATGTCATCGCTGTCGCCGCACAGGTACTATCGGATGCAAACGGGTAGATTTTTATAGTGGGCACCTACAAGGTAACTTTTGTCAAAAACAAGGCACGCGGCATATCATTTTCATCCTTTAAAAGTTTCCTCTTTTAATATGTCATTCATATGATGTAGGCGTGATTTGCCGATCTCACCACAAAAGTGTAATAATTTGGACAGATGTTAACATTACGTTATATGGGAATTGAATTAGTTGACCGTGCCCATAATTTTAAGCAGATATGAGATACAAATATATCACACCATGATAAACACATTAATTAACAACTTGGACAATGCCAAATAGTGTATATGACCTGTAGGCACAATATCAACTAAAAAAATCTCTTCATGTTTTTTTGTTTTGTTTTTTTTTTGGAGGGGGGGGGTGGTGGTGGTGGTTTTTTTTTTTTTTTTTTTTTTTTTTTTTTTTTTGTTTTTTTTTAAAAGTCCCAATTCTGACTTTAAAGTGAGGAAAATGAAGTTGTGAACAGTGAGTAAAAGTACTGTAGCAGGATGAAACCGGATAGGATTGGATGTAGCGAAAACACTTTAGAAAAGCACGCGAATTAGATGTTTATTTATAATGCAAATTGATGATAACTGAATCACTGATACATCCTCACTTCCATCTCTCACAGACTAAACCAAAACAACTGAAAACTTTACCCTACGCATGCACACAAAGTTCATCAACAGATATAACAAAATGGTATCGTTCCTGAACGGATACGATCAAAGCATACTTCATCAACAACGAATCATAAATTGTATCCTTTGTATACTGATACGATATACATGGACTTTATGAACAGATATGACTGATGTACGGATATATCAAAGATACGTTTAATCTATGGATTTATCAACACATATGGTTAATGTGTTCATTTATCAACAAATATGATCAGTATATTGTTCATCAACAAGTATGAAGGTACATTAGATTGTCACAAATATATGCTGTTATTTCATGGCATCCCGACAATGAACATGAATGCTCCAGATCCACCGTTCCCGATGAATGGTCGAGGAAGGATCCCTGGGCAACCTTCCTATACCGCAGACTCTTTGATCCCAATTGTCGTCATTCGAACCAGCGTCACTGCAGACCCCAGTATTTGGGCTAAACAAACCCACGTAGTTCAAAGTACCCTGGAACAGCTAAAAATGGTATAAATGAGCCATGTAATACATGAGACACGTTTTGCAATAACTGAGCCGTGTAATTCGCGAGACACTTTTAAGTGCGAATACAGTGATATACATTACACATGTGTGCAAATGAACTGACTTCCTTACACATTAAATTTGTATTTCATAAGAATGATTTTACAAAATCATTATTATAATAGCTGTATTTCTACATGAATCTCTCTACGATAAGAATAATAGCACTAGTTTATTAAAATTCGAACGTTTCTCATCGTTTAATGCGTACACCATATAATTGAATTCAATTTGCCTGTTTAGCTATAAAATGTCTAACCCGAAATGGACGATATTCTATCCGATAGCGTGACATTATGTGAAATAGGGTCTGACTTTCTAGAAAATCTAGAATTAAATCCGTAGTATTCAATATATAAACAATTTCCTTACATAGCATGGATAGCAAGAAAGAAAAAAAAGTTTAACATTTTTACATACCTCTACAGCTGAAGATTGATTTCGTAAAGTGGACAGCTTCCTGACATGGCTCATTAGCATCGTAACGATATAGAGAAAAATAGCACTATACTTATTATGGACGTGGTTAAATCCACGGCCAGATAACTCGGGATGAGCGGTTTCCACACTGCATGCGCTGTGTGCGTGTTCAGTGAGTGAACAGAAAGCACTATTTCGAAATCGCCGAGGCTAAAACCATACACAGTGGGTAACGCGGCAACGAAACCCATCTACATTTATGTTTATATATAATACGAAGGTATTTTTGTGCACACAGTTCCGTGACAAGTACTAACAAATGTCAATTTACTTCATCCAGATACAATTTAAACGATGCAATGCTATCAATATTTCAAAGTTTTAAAAAAACTTTAATTTTTCCATTAAATTATTTTAAATTGTAATTTAATCCTTCTAAAATATCACAGTATACACTGTTAATTGTGCAATGAAACATGGAAGAAGTGTGGGAATTTTGGGATTGGTAGCTTCAGTAATTTGCTCAGAGTATGAGATTTAAGGGCCATATATCATCTCTAGTAAGCACTAGTACACAATTATTTTCGGGGCCCCGGGTGGCCGAGTGGTCTAATGATCGCCTTTAAAGATCACTTACATCTCACCTCTGTCAATGTGGGTTCGAGTCTCGGGCTAGGCCAAAATGGGTATGTGAGAAAGCTTGCCAGTAACTTTCCGTGGGTCGGTGGTTCTTCTCGGGTTCTTCCTCCACCAAATATACTGGCCGCCATGTGCTGAAAAATGGCGTTAAACCCATAACAACCAACCAACCAACAACCCTATATATTCGATGCATTGGCTTGTCCTGAACTAAACTTTCCGAGTGTTCAAATCGAACTAAATCAAATGTTAACAAACTTGCAGTTAAGTTCTTGTCATAGATTATCCGGACTGGCTTGGCAGAAGCTGAACTGTAAACACAACAACGTACCAAGGGTAACAAATTTCACTTCTGGAACAGCATCAGTGCCTGGGTCCTCACTGTGCGCTATAGCCGAATACTCACCGACAATCACATCATAATGTTCGTATTTAAAAGAATAAAACAATTTCCTCTAAATCACTACCCAAGAATGCAAACCTCCAAGCCAAAGATCACCTACAAATAAAGAGAGGAAAAAATACTCTAAAAATAGAGTGGGACTACAGTCCTGGCCCGAAAGTAATAATTGTGATCTGAGTCCAGTGGGCTTATTCCTGAGCATTATGCTGCTGGCCAATGAAACTGCCTCGCCGATGTTATGGTCTAAGCAAGTCAACTCAAAAATCGGCCTTGCAAGAACTGGTTTGATGCATATCGCCGATTTTAAGGTGATTTGGTGACAATTATTAATGGCATAACTTGCGAGATTTCTGTTGCACACGTGTTTGTAAATAAAATACGCTCGTCTCTTAAGTTTTGCCACGTGGATTTCTCTAAAAGCGCTGTTGATGTATTGAAACTTAGTCACCCACGAGCGAGATTTATCATTTATTGTTGATATGGTAATTAATAACAGACTACATACTTGCTGTTTGAGAAATAGTTACATGAATACAAAATAAGCATTTTCAAATCATTCGGGGGCGTAAGTAAATAAATAATTACAAAACCACTCTTATTTCCAAGACAATCTTTCATTATTGTTAATGTAGTTCAAGAGATAAGTCTCTTTTCTATCTACCTTTGTTCTTTTAAATATCAATTCATTGTATTATCAACAATCAATTCAAACCAATAAAAAAAATTAAAAAATTAGATTTGCAAAATTGGTTCACTTACATTAAATGGAAGGGGACAAATTTGTGAGAAAAAAACGACTAACACAACTTTTTAATCAAGAAAAACATAATTTTTTTGGCCTTCAAATGTGTTCCCTATGTTTTTGTGTTAGGACCTCATACAAAATTAAGAATGAGCAGCAAGTTATTGTATGAACAACAACTAACAACTACAACTGCCCCCCCCCCAAAAAAAAAAAAAAAAAAAAAAAAAAATTATAAATAAATAATTAATTAATTAATTAATTAATTAATTAATTAATTAATTAATGCAGTTTAAAATAATGGCATTGAACAACAACAACAATGGACAAAATTCATGTGTTGTTAATTATTTATACATTTGCTCATACTAACAAGAACAGAGTAATATGCATAATTGATTGCACCTAAACATATGCCATTTTAGATGGAAATTCTGTGAAGTAGGTGCCACCAATTTGAAACTTTGAAACATTTATCTAGGGAAGGAACTCCCAAATTTGCAATTGTTACCTAAAATAGGGACAGTCTAAAGATAATTATGTTTTATGGTTTTCAACACACACACACACACACACACACACACACACACACACACACGCTACTGGGCATGTAAAATTTAATTGTACTTGTCTGGCGGACGAAATATACAACCCAGTAGTAGTAGTAGTAATTGTTGTTGTTCTTGGCTTAGAACCTGCACACAGATTTTTTCTCTCCTACATCAGCATTGTGAGATATAGTAGTGTGTTTTCCGGCGATGGCAACAGTGTAATTGCAACAATCCTAATGTTTTACGTTGAATTTTTTGTAAAAGTCTGAAACAGTGGTTATATTCACGAGCATGCGGATGCAGGATGAGCCAATGTTTTTACTGCGGAACATTTTTAATCACACAAAATATTGTAGTAGTGCCCGGTTATCGTTGTAATATATTTAAACATGCATTTCTAGAAATATTGTTATATTCCATTGTTCCCCTCACCATGTTCAGTATATCAACTACATGTATATTCTCACAATAACTCGTGACAGATGTCATGTTGCCAATTCTACAATTAAAGTGATAAATTCAATCATGCTTTCAAGTTTTAAAAAAATCCTTAAGTTATTTTTACTATCATTTTCTTTACTTTTGCTAAGGAGGAGAGGAAAACATGAATGGTGTTTGCTACACTTCCAAGTTATACAGCATCAAAAGCTATTGCCTATCGTCAATCGGAATACCACTAGACCATTTACGTCGTACTAAAACATAACCATGGTCAGTGTAGCTCCACCATATTTAGAACTCTTTCTTGGAAAGATAACTCTATCACACCTGCTGATATGGTTGCAAACAGTGTCATTCCTGTATGGAAGGCGCGATTATTTCCAGCCAAATTTTACATTGATTTGATGTAAATCACTCCGCTAAGCACTGTCTGATTCTCCTCGGGGTTGACCGAAATAGACCAGCGACATTCCGATCGGCATAATTATATCTTCCAATTCACTTTAATGAATGATAAATTATCTAATCACAAATATTAGAGACAGACATCATTACCTGGCTTTATCAGAAGACGAGTGTCATAGTCATTAAAAACAAAAACTTTTTAATGCTTTAATAGGATGATTAAGTATTACCTTTAACGTGAAAATGCGCTTCATCTCAACTCGGAAGATATTAATTATTAATTTGACATATGCATACCAAGGTCCTTATATAAAAAACATAACTGATGTTCAATTTTGAATGCCTTTCATACTGCGCCATCTGTCCTAGAGTTTTTAGCTTTCGCATTATTTCAATAGGGACAATGCACTGACTGTTTAAAAATAGGTAGAATGAATGATTCGGGATACTTCAGTGCTCTATCACCAATTACAGAACATTGATTGAAGCTAATAGTTCCATCCCAGATATTGCATAAAAACGTTTTAAAAGTTAAATTTTTCATTTTCATTTCTCTGCGGTTCAAAAAACAATAATGAGAAGGCTAATAGTACTGTTTCGTATACTACAACCACACCTAAGAAGAAAAAGAAAACAAAGAAAAAGAAGGGTGATACAAATACAATAAATGACGATGACATGCACTAGTCTTTCAATAGTCATGACAATACGCAAATTCGAGCCTTTATTTATATCAATAACAAAATCTTTCTACTGATGCTTCTTCCTCTTCTACTGCTACTACAACTACTGCTATGGTTGTTATTTCTACTACTCTTTCTACTATTGCAACTACTGCTATGGTTGTTATTTCTACTACTCTTTCTACTATTGCAACTACTGCTATGGTTGTTATTTCTACTACTCTTTCTACTATTGCAACTACTGCTATGGTTGTTATTTCTACTACACTTTCTACTATTGCAACTACTGCTATGGTTGTTATTTCTACTACTCTTTCTACTATTGCAACTACTGCTATGGTTGTTATTTCTACTACTCTTTCTACTATTGCAACTACTGCTATGGTTGTTATTTCTACTACTCTTTCTACTATTGCAACTACTGCTATGGTTGTTATTTCTACTACTCTTTCTACTATTGCAACTACTGCTATGGTTGTTATTTCTACTACTCTTTCTACTATTGCAACTACTGCTATGGTTGTTATTTCTACTACTCTTTCTACTATTGCAACTACTGCTATGGTTGTTATTTCTACTACTCTTTCTACTATTGCAACTACTACTACTACTATTGCTGCTGCTATTAATACAACTACTGCTTTCTGTGCTATTACTGCTACAAATAATAATAATAAAGGATAATAGTCGAAGTCTCAAGTCTTTCCATATTTTCCGAAGATTACTTAAATGAAAGCATTGAGAGAACATTAAACATTAAGGACTGCTAATAAACACACCCAATTGATCACAATGAAAATCATGTAAGATACAGATTTGAAAATAGTCTCGATCTTGTTTGAAGGAACTTATTACATACTAACAAATTTATGAGGTTAACAGTTTACAGTGTAATTATGGTTGGTACTTCATTGCTGGCCATGTACATCTAAACAAAAACTGCTAATGTAGCCTTTAATTACAACTAAAAGACGTACATGCAAGAGTTTCAATGCGTCAGGTTTAAAGTGTTCAACTTATGATTATGTCAAGAATATTACCTAGAATGAGGTACGGGTCCAATGAACAAACCGTCACGAGGTCATTGATCCGAAAAACAAACATTTCCGGTACCACTGAATAGAACAAAAATGAAAAGCTCTTCAGCAGCAGACTTCTCTCTGGTGATACAGTCTTGCAGACAGATAATTCTGATGATCTGGAATATGTATTGAATTGTTTCTCACAGTACTGGAAGACGCGAAAGTCAAATGTAAATGTTCTTTTTTTTTTAAATATTGTCTTTAAAGTAGAAGATCTAGTAACAAAATATATTTTTAAGAATCTGAATATTGAAATAGTATATAACTATAACTATGCAGGAATTATTTACAGTAAATATATTTTTTTTGATAGCTAGACAAATTATCATGGTCCAAGCGAGACAAATTCTCTTGGCACAAGCTAGGCAAATTATCATGGTCCAAGCTAGACAAATTCTCATGGCCCAAGCTAGACAAATTATCAAGGCCCAAGCTAGACAAATTATCATGGCCAAACTAGACAAATTCTCATGGCTCAAGCTAGACAAATTCTCATGACCCAAGCTAGACAAATTCTCATGGCCCAAGCTAGACAAATTCTCATGGCCCAAGCTCAAATAGGATTGCATCTGTTACAAAAATAGATAAAAATCTATCCTGAACAGTAGATTGTCAGTTGAATTTATTTAACATTACCACTTCTTTACTATACGGATGTAAAATTAAGGGTTTCGAGAAAAATGGATTAATTGAACAAGTTTTATGGAAAATATAGTATACATGAAAAGAGTACTTCAGATTGTATAACTTATGGTTATTTACGCAGATATCAATTAGATAGGTAGCAGTATAAATAAAATGGCTGAGTTTGTCGGCTCAGTTAATACAAGGTAAATCCATTACACTTTCATACATATTTTTAAAGCTACTATTTTTGGACCAGGAAACTGCTAAGCTACAATTTTAAATATCTTTTATGAGTGACAAATTCGTAATTATCTCGGAAAAAAAAACATATCAGACAGGATCAGAGTGTTGCTAGCATTGAATAGTTTTCTTCTACTCTTACTGAGAGATTAAGCAATCAATATTAACAAATGAGGCTCATTAGTTTCAGTGATTCATCTGAGAGTATAAACTATAGACCGCATAAGAATAAAATTTCATTCAAGGTTATCTCGTACTTTTTACACCTAAATTGAAATTCTACAAAACTTTTACCAAGTTGAGAATGAATAGTCATAATCTACTTGTAGAATGGAGTAAATGGGATAATTTAAACAGAACTGAGAGAATTTGCTCACTTTGTAATACTTTAATATGGTGTAAATATCATTACAGATAGACAGAATTTCTCACTTTGTAATACTCTAATATGGTGTAAATATCATTACAGATAGACAGAATTTCTCACTTTGTAATACTTTAATATGGTGTAAATATCATTACAGATAGACAGAATTTCTCACTTTGTAATACTTTAATATGGTGTAAATATCATTACAGATAGACAGAATTTGCTCACTTTGTAATACTTCAATATGGTGTAAATATCATTACAGATAGACAGAATTTCTCACTTTGTAATACTTTAATATGGTGTAAATATTATTACAGATAGACAGAATTTGCTCACTTTGTAATACTTCAATATGGGGTAAATATCATTACAGATAGCCAGAATTTGCTCACTTTGTAATACTTTAATATGGTGTAAATATCATTACAGATAGACAGAATTTGCTCACTTTGTAATACTTCAATATGGGGTAAATATCATTACAGATAGACAGAATTTGCTCACTTTGTAATACTTCAATATGGGGTAAATATCATTACGGATAAATAGAATAACGTGGGCAGAATTGATAGAATATGACCACATTGTAATACTTCAGTATGGTATAAATATCATTACGGATAGATAGAATATGACCACATTGTAATACTTCAATATGGTGTAAATATCATTACGGACAGATAGAATATGACCACATTGTAATACTTCAATATGGGGTAAATATCATTACGGATAGATATAATAACGTGGGCAGAACTGAGAGAATATGGGTACTTTGTAATACTTCAATATGGGGTAAATATCATTACGGATAGATAGAATAACGTGGGCAGAACTGAGAGAATATGTCTACTTTGTAATACTTCAATATGGTTAATATCATTACATTTTCCAATGTTCTTTTCTTTGATAAGGAAAGAAGGCTATATATTTACCAATTTCTTTCATAATCCGACACAACGTGTTTAATATGAATTATTAATTAAATTTTAATATTGTCAAGACTTGTACAAGTATTTGCAGATTTATTTATATAATGATGATTGTATTGTAGAAGCGTAGAACACTCTGGAACTATATTTACATATATTCTTGCCTATATACTTGAATATATTTATACCATGTTTATAGTATGAATAAGTGAGTAATCTGATATCTGCATTTATCTAGAGATATAATTTACACAGAATGAGCTAAAAGTCCTTTACTGATAGCATACATTGCATACGTACTTAATCATGATTTATACGATAGATATTATTGTTAGAAACATTTGTTTCTTCTAACATTGTGTCAAGTTTCGTGTACAAAATATATTCAAAGGTGGTTAATGATGATCACGTTATCTAAAAGTTGTATTGGCCTTTCATAATTTAGACCAATCAACAATTGGAGAAATAGTATTCTCATTTATTAAACCACCTTGGTAGAAATAAAGGTACTTTGTGATAAATACACTTTGATCAAGATGTATTTACCTTATTTCTCAGGTATGGTTCACAAATCTTTAACATTAATTAACTTACATTGTATCCTTCTAATTTGTACAGAATAGAAAAGTATTCGAGAAAATAATACAACCGAATCTGAGCTAATGCATTAAGACAGGCAGCGTACGCCACTTGCTATAACCCAACGTGTCAAGATAAATAAACTCAAAAGGTTTACACAGTAAATTTAAAACCACATATAGAGAATATTGTTATCATGAGAATGAAATAAAATAACATTATTTAATTTTTTAATATTGTTTTGCAGTGGAATATGTTTGCCTGGTTCTGTCTGATAATAATATGATTAATGTATATTTAGTAGTATGATATTAACACAGAGAGAAAAATTGTACACACTGGAGAGGTAAGTGCACTTTGATGATAGTATTTCATATTGATTACCAGTATTTATTTATTACAAAATCACTGTCACTTATTTTACTTTTGAATGATGGCCATGTAAGTTCAACAATAATATGATAATGGGAAGAAATGCCAAACCTGGATACAATCATGACTTTTAAATGCAACATTGTAAAGACCAGTCGACGTAGGCTGATAGGACTAACTGGAAATCTTCTCGTTCCACCATGAACAACACCAACTTTTTTTTTTTTGCGGGACGAGTCATATGTTAATTGAACTATACTTGGAATCTCTAACTGGATCCGAAAAATTTGAATTAGATAGGTCTTTAATGATAAATTTTAAGTTTTCCACTTTTAATCAAATACAACAAACTGATACCTAGGATTACTTGTTGCTTTTCAAATATCCTTTAATTTGCACAAGGGAAATATTCAAACCCAATTTAAGTGCCAAGTAAGCATTTTCTAATAATCATAACTCAAATTGCACCACTCAAACAGGCACCACAATCGTCATTCACTTGTCCATTTTGAAATTAAGATTTGTCACTCAAAGGTACTGCATCCTGGAGTGAGACTAACGATGAGCAAAAACGCTAAATGCAATGCGAGGCGAATGGATAATGGCAAGATTATCCAGCTTACAGCAGCCTCTTAAGTCTTCCACCGTTTCCGAGAATCGGAAGAGATAAAATGCTTAATTCGTTAATTTCAAGGTAATTTCGTCTATTGCAATACGCACCTGAATGAAATGAAACGTGTTGTCTACTTGATAAGGAGATAACCATGTTCCTTATTGTTAAATCTTCCTCATAAATACTGCTAACTGGACTGACAGACTTTCAATATACAAAGGAACGGAAAATAATTGTCATAAAAAACCATCAGATTACTCCGTGTAATTCCGATTTTATATAACGGAGACAATCTCATTAAGAGATTTACGCCTTTCTCACTTTTAAGCTCTATTCGATTTATTGATCTGATATTGAATCGTCTTCAAATGCATTTCTTTTGTAAGCTAATATCAGGAATTTCATCTCAGTTTTAATAATCGCATGGTAATTTGATCAGAATATGTTTGAGGATGCAATACATCAACCTACAGACAGAAAGGTATGAAGAAGTGAATTTTATCAGCAAGGTGGGTCGACTAAATTTTTTTAAAAAGACAGATATAAAATGAAGCAGCAAGAGTAGTTTTCGATTTAGAATAATACGTGTATTTGTATGTCTGTATGCATGCATTTGTTTGTATGTATGTTTGTTTTTCTGTTGCTAAATATAAATTATATTCACCTAATAAATTATAGCCTACTCGACCAATCGCAATACTCGTATGCTCTTGGCGCAGAAGGAGCAAAAGAATACTCAGGAAATGACATGTAAGGTAAATATTGTTAGAACTCGTCCTTTCTGCTAGAAATTGTGTCACACATGTCCTCCTGCAAATATAAATAAGTTGTATGGAAGATTCATCAGACAGGTATATGCAATAATTTATAATGGCTTCCTTTCAATATAAATTAATTTTAAATTCATATATCTAATTGTATCACATTTGTAAGCTTTATTAAAATGTGTTGGTACGGCACTCTTTCTCAATAAATATATTTCTCATTAATACTTCACAGATACATACATCATCAGAAGGGATTGAAATATCAGGATAAAAATTATAATTAAAACTTAGAAAATCAAAATTTTGTTTAATAAATCAATTTGCATAAAGACCGTGTTTCCCTGACGATGAACACAATCAAAATGTAGACTGAAGTAATTATAAGCAGCTTCCACTACTCAGCGCTTAAAGGTCTAAAGCCGACAATAAAAATGGAACGTGTTACCCTTTCCATCAGTCTGAATTTAGCTGTCGTCGAGGAAAGTTTATCGAGATCTAAATGGTTTTATGGCATTGAAAGCTACCTGACACAGTAATTGCCTAGAGAAGTTTAACACCTGATAGATCACCTGTCACTGTTAATTGGATGTAGAGGGAAACTAATTAGCCTACAGTTCACTACACCACGAGATTATTGACACCTTGTTGTACCTCGGCATTTAATATCTGCGGTACCAAAATCTGGCAGTGTTCTTCAGTGGACACATCGGCAACGAGAAATATTTCAGGTGCTATCGTGTCTTAAAGTGAATTGGCGTAATTATATAGTATTATGTTCATACACGCCCATACGGCCCAGTTAATAAACCCCAGCACATATAAGAGCTGTAAAGCCCTGAAGTCGCTGAGAAATAAAGTCCGTGTTGTTCATCTAAGTAACACAGCATGTCTGTTTTACTTTAGTTTGATTTCTTTCTTGGCATCATTCATTGATTGGTTGATTGAATTTTTGATGCTACCTTTTTTGAGTAAACCGGGAATTTAAAAGGAAAGTATTTATTTTTTGTCTCTTATTTCATATAACTGTCTGTTTTACTAGTACCTCTTTGAAGTGTTTCATTCTGATAAATACTCCTCGACCATTACTTACTAAATTCTTAAATGGTCTTCTTTCATTGATATTCTGTTTCTGATTGGTGAACCCGAATAAAACCATGTCTCTTTTATCTGGGTTAAATGTACGGTCTTCGTCTAGTAAGTCGCCCACGTTAGTCATTCCTGATAACATAGGAATTAAATCATCCGCTCCGAGTGTCCACTAAGAAACAAATATACAAATAAGAGCCAACTGGCATTCTTAGTTATGTTTAAGAGTCAAAATTGGGAGAGGGTGGAACTTTTGAATGACAAGATATATGAGACAATGTCGCTATCGCTTACTTAGCTTACAGTTTATAAATTTAATCTTTGTTGAACTCTCATAAATAAAAGATAAGATCTGGAGAAGTTTTGATATTGTCACGGCTAAAGTCAATAGTTAATAGTTTTGTGTCCAGAAGATAGCAGGGTATATTAAAAAAGAGGGAGTCAAGAGTATAATTTGTATTAGACAGTGCACGTGACTTTAATGGTACTGTTAATATCAATTACATTTATGTTAAAACTCGCACCATTACCTCTGAGTGTCTCCTTACGAAAGACTTTAGTATTTGCTATATGTCATTCATCACGCACGTGTTTCACATTAATCAAATTCCATGTACCAGATATATAGATATATATGTACCAGATATATATATATATATATATATATATATATATATATATATATATATATATATATATATATATATATATATATAATTTTGTTTTCAGCATACATTTTTACATGCAATTTTTTAAAGAGATTGCCGATAAAAAGTTGTGTTGTTTCAATGCTACGAACGCATCTCAAAGTTTCAATGCCGGAAGCATACACCGCTGTCTATGAACAAAACAGTTGGTAATATCCCCAAGACAGTCTGACTTGATGCAATATTTGTGCATAACAAGTAAAATAAACTGGATACAAAAGAAATTCATAATGGCCATATGACGTCCATTATGCTCTGGACTCAACTATCGCGAACTCTCTCAGAACAACTGATACGTGAAATTCAACCTTCAGCAATATAATTATATTCTGAATTTCTTTACAGCCTTTACATCACTCAGAAAGCGAAGACAAAAGGTAAAGAAAAGGTAGCAATCTCCCCCCCTCTCCCCCCCCCAAAAAAAATCAGTTTTTACACTGCAAGCAAAAAACCAATGCATGAAATGCATGTGTCTTGTGTTAAAAACTTTGATGCAACTCCATGACCATCTGCAAATTCGACCTATGCAAATCATCTCCTGCAAATATGTGCGATACATATAGGTTAAAAAAATATTAATACGTAACAGGTCTGATGATAGCGGTAAGAATATTGTGGTATTTATAATTTGTTCTTAATTCCAAGTCAAACTGTGTCATTCGGGTGGATAAACGTTTCTCGTTCTCTAGACAAAATCAAAACTACATCGAGTCTTCCATTTCACAAGCGGTTACATGAGATTTAGGATAAAAAATTTAAAAAAATGTCTTGGAGACATGAGAGAGCAACCAATTTGTATTGTCAATTGGTGAGACAAGATGTTAACACAAGTGATGAATGATGCAAATGAATCAGGAAGAACAAAAGGAAAAGCCGCCACTCCGTACGAATAGACTCAAAAACTGACCTTGACCTCTCAGAGTGTCAATAGAAATCTCATGTACTTATTTCAAATAGGCGTTTTTCTCCCTGGAAAAAGTCATGGCAAAAAATGTCATGGCAAAAAAAGTCAAGGCAAAAAAAGTCATGACGATTGAACTAATACATTTAAATAAGTTGTGAAACTTTCTCTAAAATTGGATGAACAACATCGGAGTTTTAAAGATTTGAAATGGTACATGTCATACAGCTAAACTTGACTATGTGACCCAATCAGATTTTCTTGTTCAACCACCAAACTATGCCAGTAAAATGCAATTAGGTAAACCTACTTGGGTGATCATGACTGTTTTGGCTGTGCTCTGACTAGGAACACGTTTCACTTTAATCATAGGTTTGCAGTTTTGACAACTTTGTTTGTGGTCGCCAGACGTCATTGGTCCGAACAAAGTGTAGCCGAGGTTTGTACTCAATTGACACAGAGTACCGCCATGTTTAGCAGTGGTTTGTGTACTGAAACAAGATGGCAGCCATGAGATCGCATTTTTGTTCCTAATATACCCGTATTGACACTCATGTGAACAATGCCATGTTTCAGGTTTTATATTTCTCAATCGGAACAAATACCTTCTGCAGCAGCGCCAAAAACACCACAGAGTAGGCAACTGTTCATTGGAAGGTTGCATATGCACCCAGTCTTAAGGTCAATGTAGACCATCATGCAGATAGCATAATACGACAGTTGACTTGAAACTTTCAGTGTGGCAGAAAAATGACGAACCATGCTCTGTGTTACCGGTCTGCGATCATACATACAAAAGAAGGGGTTTACACTTAATGAAGAAAAAACTGAAAAAAGAGGATATTGCTTATCTGGTACAAGCCAAAAAGACAATGGATATCATGAAAGCAACATCAGACAATAGACAGCGACAATAGACAGCATGAAAGCCACAACAGACAATAGACAGCATGAAAGCAACAACAGACGATAGACAGCATGAAAGCAACAACAGACAAAAGACAGCATGAAAGCAACAACAGACGATAGACAGCATGAAAGCAACAACATACAATAGACATCATGAAAGCAACAACAGACAATAGACAGCATGAAAGCCACAACAGACAATAGACAGCATGAAAGTCACAACAGACAATAGACAGCATGAAAGCAACAACAGACAATAGACAGCATGAAAGCAACAGCACATACACACATGATGAACCCGGAATCACCTGAAAAGACTCAAGAATAAAGAACTACCTTGGGACTTACAAGAGGAGTCAGGAATATTTTATGAAATTAATGTGTGGAAAGAGAAATAAACAACTTTACCCTTAATTACATTCTTCAAAACAAATACTCAGTATACCAGAACTAGCCAAGTTTCTTTATATAGTACTATTACCGAGCTTCCGACATATTCGATTTATAGATTACTTTCCATAAAATGTAATGGTTTGAAAATTGTAATTCTGTAAGGCAGCATCTTCGAATAAGAGAGACTTCTATTTTGATTTTGCACTGGAAACGGTCTTAATTGATATATTGTCAGGGTTATTACATCCAAACTAAAGTTTATTATTGAATCTTGCAGAATCAAGACAAATCAATCAAGACAGATTTCATATGCTTTGTTGTGAATTGAACCGTTAAACGATATTTGTGAAAGGTTTTGATTACTGTATAATAATTTGTAATAAGGTAGATTCTCTCATGGGTCTGAGTCAAGTTATGATCACACAACCCCAATATAGGCTGTTGTGATGTTCTATATATTTCGATAATAGTAATTGTGATTTATTATTTAACACCAAATGAACGATAAACAATCATAGCCTTCCGTATTTTAATTTAAGTCAACCATTATACCAGACTGAGATAACAATGTATGTCAATCGCTTAAAACACAATTTAACTGATTCATCGAGCAATGATTTTATTTCAGTTTGGAAGTTCAACCATAAAATAATTTAGCTATTTGTGATATCTTGGTTTGCTGAATCATCAAGCAATTTCTTATACTGTTTCTCTTGTATAGCATTTACCTTTACCTCTTTTTTGGCAAAGGTTTACTGTTTGAAATAGGTGCAGAAATTACAATTTGCTTTCTCTTGATTTCTGCCTAATTCAGTACCTCTTCTACAGCAGCTTTTATATAAGAATTTCTTAAATATCATAGATACCTTACATAGTACGTCATACACCATTCGTTTTTTTTTTCTTTCTTTTTTTCATATGATTTTCGCCATCTCACAATTCAAGTGGATCTATTCAGATTGTGTGGTGAACCTTAATATTGTTCTGGAAAAAAAAAGGATTCCATATCGAGTAATCGAATCTTTTAATCATTATATATGTAAGATTTTTTACAGGACTAGTGAAAAACGTACATTTTGTCCATTGATATGCGTGCGTTTATATTTGTCTTTTTGTCTATCGCACAGATTCATTAACCATAAATAAATTTTGGAAATTTAAATGATATTGGTCAACCTACTACAGTTTTATGAAAAGAGTTTTCGTGGTTATATTACTGAAGCAAGATACAACATAGATTCTTTTCAACTTACACAGTGAGGTGGTATTGTGCCAATCGAGTATAGGACACACATGCCTGTATTGTGCATACTTCCTGAAGGAATGACATCGACCCGGGTGCATACTTGCCAGTGTCCACTGACAGTGGTACGCAGTCTTCTCGAGTGCATCGATTTTCACGCCCTGAGACATATTATTTTAATGTGAACTCAGTTGACAAACTTTATGATGATGTACCACGAGAAAAAATCCTGAACTTATTGTTTGTATAGGGAATACGGTTTGTATAACAAATATTGACCCTAAACGGATTTTATATTTTGTTTACTTTTATCTTTTATTGTATATACATTTTTGTCTTGTACTACTGCATGTTTAAACATATTTGAAAAAGTGTATCGTCCTATTTTTTTTTATTTTTTATTTTTTTTCGGTTCTATACACTTACAGTTTTTGAGCTTTGCTTTAATAGGCACCATAGAGCCAATATTTAGCTGACGTTCTTTTAACCCTAATAGGCACCATACAGTCAATATTTAGCTGACGTTCATTAAGCCCTAATAGGCACCATATAGTCAATATTTAACTGACGTTCATTAAACCCTAATAGGCACAATATAGCCAATATTTAGCTGACGTTCATTAAGCCCTAATAGGCACCATATAGCCAATATTTAGCTGACGTTCATTAAGCCCTAATAGGCACCATACAGCCAATATTTAGCTGACATTCATTAAGCCCTAATAGGCACCATACAGCCAATATTTAGCTGACGTTCATTAAGCCCTAATAGGCACCATATAGCCAATATTTAACTGACGTTCATTAAACCCTAATAGGCACAATACAGTCAATATTTAGCTGACGTTCATTAAGCCCTAATAGGCACCATAGAGCCAATATTTAGCTGACGTTCATTAAGCCCTAATAGGCACCATATAGTCAATATTTAACTGACGTTCATTAACCCTAATAGGCACCATATAGCCAATATTTAGCAGACGTTCATTAAACCCTAATAGGCGCCATATAGCCAATATTTAGCTGACGTTCATTAAACCCTAATAGGCACCATATAGCCAATATTTAGCTGACGTTCATTAAACCCTAATAGGCACCATATAGATAATATTTAGCTGACGTTCATTAACCCTAATAGGCACCATATAGCCAATATTTAGCTGACGTTCATTAAACTCTAATAGGCACCATATAGTCAATATTTAACTGACGTTCATTAAACCCTAATATATAGACACTCTTTTTATCTAGTGTTTATTAGCTCTAATAATAGGTAGTTACTATTAACATTACTTTGGTTATCATTATTATTATTATTATTATTATTATTTAAGTTTTTTTTCTTCTTCGTTGCCGTTCTTATTCTCCTCGATCTTCTTCTTCTTCTTATTATTATTATTATTAGTAGTAGTAGTAGTAGTATTCACGCGGTTTCAAAGAAAACAGAACCAAACAAAGTATACCACGCCTCTGTACATGAAACATTTGACACGTAGTATTCCGTGGAGTCGTAGTCATACATTTAATTATACAATTTTTGAACTCAATACAAGCCATTGAATCCGTTCATCGCCCTTTGCTAATTTTCTTCAACATCTGTAGCTAAGTCAAATATTTATGCACTCCTTCGAGCCAGCATTTGCAAGAGACCTAATTGCCTTTTATCATTCATAGAGTCACGTAGATGGTAATTTTCCACAAAATATGGAAAAAATTCAATCTGGAAAATTAATTGCATTTGATTTCTTGGATATACAAATATTCTAGTGAAACTGTGCTTTTCCTGAACTCTCAAAATAAAATAATAAGTTGAATGACGGGACTAAAATTAAAATCGTTGAAGTAAGGAAAATTAAGGGCGTTGGTTGCAACTAAACATGCATATGACGATATTAAAACGTGCATATATCTTGTTACGACTCTATGGTCTAAGAAAAATGTAACAGAAAGAAAGTGAAACCAGCAAATCAAGTAAAACTCAACAAGCAACTTATTTTTAGATAATTCAAATGAAAATCAAAATACACTTACAGTAACGTGAATTAAAACAGAGAGGGGAAGGAGGCACAAAGACAATATTAGCGATTTGAATAAGTTCTTGAAATCGTTCGGTACCAGTTTTATATTTCCATACATGTTGTACAATTCTATAATTGTCATTTATATTGCCCTTTCCTCAAAGTAGTAAATCTAAGCTAACAGCTGGTTATGGCACTTAGAGTTATTTTCGCATCAACTCGGTTCCTTGCTGACTATACTTCGGACAGAACATGAAGAAATGTATGGTGGTTTCTATCCCTGCGCTGGAACAAAAAGGGGTGTCAACAAGTCGAACACGGTAAAGATCAGCTTTTAATGTGCTTACATTATGTCCCAATCTAATATAGATAATATCTAGGGCTCTATGTCTAAAACTAGGCATTTTACTAGATTTGGTATTTGGACATGAACACTTGTTGAAAGCACTGTAAGACATGTTACATTGGGTATCCTGTTCAAGATTGTTCCAATGCCATTGTTGAGAGAATAAAAGATGATTTAGTAGAACTAAGCCTGACATTGCAAGTGACTATATTATTTAAATGTCGAAGGTTATAATTTGTTTGTTCGGACACAGTAAGAGGGAGTACTTCAATGAGATAGTCCGGAGTTTGCCTTGTTTTAATGTTATAGAGTATTAATAATTTTTGTCTCTTTCGCCTAGATTACATACTTTCCCACCCAGTTTCAAAATAGACCGATTTCCTACTAATGTATTTTGAAAGTCCTGTAACTATTCTTGCCGCTTGAAGCTGAAGTTTTTCAAGTTGTTCTGAAGCCATCAACGAACATCCATCCTAGACTACACTGGCATATTCCAAGATGGGCCTGATATACGTTATATATAGTTTTGATAAATGTGCCTGCTGAGTTTGTATTTTAGTTTTCGAAGATTGGCTATTCGAGATGATGCCGTTTTTAAAATTATATCAATATGATTAGTCCGTTTGATATTCGATGAAAGTGGTAATCAAAGATGACGATGAGAATCCAATTACTTAAGATCCGTATTTTCAAAAACAAATTCATGCATATTTGTTACTTTCTTGTTCTGGATTAAACTTTAAGAGCCATTGCTTCGACCATTTATGCAGTTTTATTAAATCATTATTTATGACTAGATGTATTTCAGCACAATAAGGGGATAAATAAGGCAGAGATAAGTCATCTGCAACGAGACGGGTGACAGAGCTCATACCATCGGCAATATAGTTTACGTAGATTAGAAACAATAGAGGCCCAAGTTCGGATCCTTGTAGCACACCAGCATTTATAATTGTTTCTCGTAAATAAGTATCATGCAAAAGGACCGCTTGTTTTCTATTACTTAGATAATTATCAAATTATTTTCTCAGATTACCTGAAACACCCTATTCGTTCAGTTTTAATATTAAGCCTCTGTGCTAGACCCAATCAAAAGCTATTGATAGATCACAAAATACAATGCTAGAAAGTTTACATTGTTCCAGTCACTTACATATACTATGATACAATTCAATAAGTTGAAAAATAGTGGAGTGACCGGCAAGAAATCCTGATAGATATTTGTAAAAAAAGACAGTTTTATGAAAATAAGTATACACTTGTTTAAAATTGCATCTTTCAACAATGTTTGCGTCAAAGCTAAGTCGAGAGATTGGTCTATAATTGGAAACCCCTTTTAGGGTTAGTAAGAATCACCTTTTTAGGAATAGGGAGAGTGCACACAAGTTTCCATTTATCTGGAAATTTGTTTTCCTTCAACGATTGATTAAAAAGAATTTTTAGTGGTGCTCCTATCGCTTCATTGACGCCTTTAAGCATTAAAGGCCATCAGGTCCGGTGGCTACATTGACAGAAATGGATATAATAAGATCTATGATTTATTTTTCTGAAATTGTAATTTCGTTCAGGGTATCAAAGGATTTTATTTTATATATTTTTTTTTAAAACAGAGGGAAACATTACCATCATCAATAATTGAAATCAAAGTAAAATGCTCATTTAAAAAGTTAGCCTTTTCTTTTTTCATTATAAATGCAAAAAAAACATTATTTCTTATAACTTTGAGTGGTAGGATAGAATTTGAAGGATTTGTCTCTTTCAAAGGTGTTTTTGTAACTTTTCAACATGTGTTAGGATATTTAATCTCAGAATCTAAAATATATGCATCAATATTATCCATATTTTGCTCTTGAGCATACTTTTCATGTTGTTTACTTTATTCCTGATTTGTTTGTATTTATTCCAATCGATTGGTTTACCATGATTGAGTGCAAATTTGCGTGCTATATCCCTTTTCCTTATCATCATTCTTAATTGGGAATCAAAGCACGGTTTATCAGTTGGGCGAATTGTGACAGTTTTAGAAGGAATACACAAAGTGTAGAATTCTAATAATTTGGTTGTGAATATATCAGTTGCAGCATCAATATCTTTTGGGGTTAGCAACAGAGCTGTCCAGTTAGTATCAAAACGTTGATATTTTCTTGAATTCAGCTTTGCTGTAAATCCAGTCACGGCGCTTATAGGCCGCTTTGAGGTTCACGTTAACACTGATTGCTACATTAGGAGCATCATGGTCACTTATTTCTCTATCAATTTTTAAAATTTCAGTGTGAAGTATAGTTATACCACTACTTACAAAGATTGGATCAGGCAAGGTTTGGTAGTAGAAGTAATTTATGAAGGTTTTGTTATCACATTTCGTAGACTATATCTTGTCATACCATCAGTTAATTTGGCAGAAATACAGGCTTTGAGTAAATCAATGTTATGGTCCCCCATAATAATAATAATATATTTATACGTATCACTAATGATATCAATTGAGGTTTCAAAACGTTCCCAGAAATTTGTAGGAGAGTAGTTTCATCTATACACTAATCCTACATCTGCTTTATACGAGGGTACTGTAACCTCAATCCACATAAGTTCAATGTCATGACAGCCAAAGTTCGAATCGTTCAGACGTTTGCTACTTAGTTTATCAGAAACGTATACCATGATGCCACCTCCATAGCAATTTCTGTCTTTTCTAAAATGTTCATTAAAACCATAGAGTTTAAAACTATCCATATGTATGCTAGAATTTAAATGTGTTTCACTGAAGTATAAAATTGAAAAATCTTCAGCTATACTTTCCAAATAATCAAGCTTTTCTCTGATGCTTCTAATATTTAAATGAAGTAAACAAATTGCATTATCCTCGTTAGGTCCCGGGTTTGTTTCAATATCCCCACAAAGATTTAGTAAGAGGGAAGTGGAATATTATTGATAAGTGGCAATACAGCAACTGAGTATAAGTGCTTCAGATATATTGATATAGGTATTTGTAGCGTTCATTTTCATGTCTTTACCACTAAAAACAAGGAACGATTGTTGAATACCCCAATGGAGATTCTGTGCTGCATTATGGAGTTATCCATAATCATTAGGAATATTATTCTTTTGTGACTGTTCTCCATTGGTGATATTTGCTATGAAGACAAAATATTGAACAATCCTATATAAGAGTCTAATTGTACAACACTGTGGTACTGGCATTGTGCTCGGAGGAAGAGAAGAGAATAATAGAGCGAAAAAGATAAACAAAACAATAGATGAGAACATGCTTGCAGGTTTCTCGTGATTGAAATAATTTGCTGCTTAGTTTGGCATGCAACTGGGGAGATGAAGACTTTAAAGTTGAAGCATAGACTTGATACAGTTTTAAAACTGTACCGTATACTAACACAGATCAACTAAACATGGAGTTCTACTTCGATATGAAAAAATAAATCATAATGTAAACTCCGTAAGACTGGGCATTACATTCCAATGATCACACAGGTAGGAAGGTGCAGAGACACACACATTAATGTATACACTCATACCCGCACACGCATTCATCCAATCAAAATTAGTGATATGAGTTAAACCGAACTGGCCGCACGTGCAGATTTGGAAAATCGCCCCATCCCCCCCCAAAAAAAAAAAAAAAAAAAAATTAGGCTTGCCGTAAGTGAGTCTACACATTTGGTAAAGCCAGCATTTGACAATGGTTTGGTATTTTACGGCACAGCAACACAACAAGCAACAAGTAGGTTATTTAGTGCCGAGGCAATTGGAGTAGAGTGCCTTGCCCAAATACACACCACAGTAGCTGACCTAGGCTGGTCCGATGGTAGGATTCGAACCCGCGCCCTTTGGGTCGTGAGTCCAGCACGCTAACCATTGAGCCACCGAGGCTCTCATTTGACAACGGAAATACATTCCTCTCAACATATTCGATACCAATATTAAGTACAGTACATTATTACTGGTATCGCGTTATCCATTTTATTTCAGTGTTAGCTTTCGCACTCTACAGTATCATGTTATCACGTTACTTTAATTACTTGGAATCAGCCAATCAAAAATATGAATAAAAAATGAAACTTCGTGAAATAAAACAATTATGGACATAAAAAGACATATAAGAGCACATATGATTAGTAGAATTGGTTAAATTAGTAAACCATATTAAGTTTTTTGATTAAGTATATTCTGTTATCATTTTGGATATACTTACAACAATGGAGGATTTTATGATGGGTGGTGTGAGTATATACGATACAGAGTAAGGTATTTAGATGCCAAAAAAGAACAAATGCGGTGCATTTTGTTTTTAAAGGTACAACCTTTGGAGTTCAAATATGAAGTTCACATGTTCACAAAGTGTGCATAATCGTTGAAAATATTATTCTTGTGTTTTCCAATGACAAATTGGAGATAACAGTCTCTTTTTTAAAAAAAATGAAACTGAATTAGGAAGATGCTGGGATATCTGAATCTGATTTAACAAGAAATGTCTCACCTACATCTGCTTCCCTGAATGAAATATTTCCGTCCCTTGTCCAAAAGAATAGATTCTGTTCTTTTTCTTAAGTTCTCTCATTTTTTTTATTAACTTATACCTAGTGTTGGTTAGATCCTCAGTAATGAAAGTTTCGTTTTCATTGTTTTTCAGTTTCTGTATCTAGTGCAAAATAATAGATCGTGTGCGATATGACGCAAACTTCACAATTATTTGTGTCCTTCGCGACTTCTTATCAATTGTTCCAAGAATGTGAGAGCGGTCGATTGTATCGAGGAACACATCAACTCCAAGTTTCTCTCTGACGAAAGAAGTGACCACAACATCAGTGTTAAACTCTTTTGGGTCAGCAGAGAGGACTGGAATATTTATGATACGGATGCTGTTTCGCCTCGTGTACTGCTCCAGATTGTCCAGTGTATGACTGCTGGTCTCCACATCTTTGGCCTGCATAGAAATCGTATGTTTCAATCTGTTAATCTCTTGGTCCTTCTCAGCCAACTTCTGACTTAAAGATTGTAGGTGTTGTTGCATGGCTGCCTCAAAAGCTGATGGTGATACAGCATCGGCCACTGCCAATGTTATCACTGGCGTCAGGGCCTCTACGATAGATGGAATAATAGAATTAAACAAATTTGTAGTGTTCAATGCGTCAACGATGGCCTTTGTTAAATCGAGATTGTAGGTTACACCTGTTGCCTCTGTAGTGAGGTAGTCTGCTCCATTGTAGAAACGGCGTTTGGTAAATATATCTCCGATAAAGCGCTTGCATGTGACACTGCCACAGAGAGAGCCCTATTACGCTTAGGGTCAGGAAAACTATCTGGGAAGTCCGTGCTACGGGTACTCAGTGGTCGCTTACGATCCGAGTAAAATTCCATAAACGGGGAAAGAACAAGACAAATAAATAAACCACTCAAAAGATAGCAAAAGTAATAATTCTTTTCTCTAAATTTTTAGAACAGTCTGATTTCAGATAAAAACCTTACGCATACAGAATTAACAAAGAATAAACTAAATCACATCAAACCCATTTGCTTTCTCCCAGCCATTTTCACACACCAGTTTACACACTGCCGCCATGTTTGTTCCACATTTGATACACATAATATGTTGGACTTAATCATTTACACCGATTGTACGAAGGTAGGGGATCTTACAGGATTGCTCATTTCAAATGAAATTAGGAAACGGGTTAAATAATTTCTATTTTTTTCGAGCCTTGGCGAACAAAAGACTAAAATTATTCGACGAGTTTCATAAATTTAATTTGAAATTAGCTCAAATGTAAGATTCTATTTATCACGTGACAAAAAACACTGATTTTATTGGACCAAACAGCAGAAAAGTGTAGTGAAATGACTTTGAAATACATTGGAATGCTTCGGTCGTTACATCTTTCCTTTTCAAATCATGACGTCATGAGATGTTATTATACGTGTTACATATATAAAATATTATGATATAGGTATATTAACGTAAATAACGCAGTAGACATGTGATAGATATAATACATGCTCTCATAAAATTTTGATATCTATTCTAGGGTAAACTTTGCCCTCTGTTGACTTAAGAATTGCCTACCACATTCCACTTTCTACGACAGGATTATGTAAAACATGATGAAAAAACAGTTATATCACGTGTTCAAATAACTTTCAGGTATATATTTTGTGCTTTTGGTTATCATACCTGTAGAGAAATTAGCTTATAATTTACTAGCACAGAGCCAGTAGGATGCCACGTGATTCTGCAAAGACCATGATTATTTAACATATGTAAGTAAAATAGAATGGAAGTTCGCATACCGGTAAGTAATGAACCGCAGCCTTGTTGAAAACAATTATGACAACTGTCGATTTATCGACCAATTTAGGTCAATCCGCATAACTTTCTAAAGATTAAACGTTCTTCTATATAGCTCAGCTGTTGGAGTCATTTAGTATGTACGTGAACAGGATCAAATTCAAATATGTTATGTAGGATTTTCAATACTTTTTGAGTATGAATTGAATCTTTATCCCCCTTTTGCATCCTCCAATGCACAGTCTGAACATCATGAATGCAAACCAGATTTAGATTATATTGTCCATAATAAACATACAGTCAATGTTTATAATAGAGATACAGAGTACAAGTAAACAAAATTGCTTAGTATTAGAATTTCACATAGATCCTAATTAAAGTAGACAGTACTTGTGTAAAATCAATCATCATAATATACAAGTACCCAAGAAATGATTCGATGAACAGAACGCAAATACTGGGGAGAAACAAAGTATCAAATAAGCGATGAATTAACCGTTAGTTTGGTTTCTTTTTCTGAGCAAGGTTTATTTTAATCTTGGGCAGTTGAAATTTGTCTCTCTGATATTGATCGATTAAGATCGAATTGATTTACAAATGCAGCATTCATAGCCGCTGTATACAATGCAAATTGGTTGAGTTACGTTTAAGAAAATTAATCGATCTTTGGAAATAAATTGTATGTCTTTATATACCTATATATCTATCTATCTATATTTACAGGTATACATCATCTGTATCTAAGTTTTGAGCATTTCCTCATTTTGCCTTTTTTTGGTTACATTCATAGGTACGGATGCTGTCATTTTTATTCCCCTAATTTCTTATACCGGGCATTCTTTCTTATATCTTAATTTCTTATATCGGATATTCATTGATATCTAGTGCTTTCAGATCTTCGCCAGAAGCATGTACAAAGCTCAGCAGATGTTTGCGGAAAGTCAGTCTTATTACAGATGATTGAAATTGCATACGTGATGAAGTCTTAATCTGCCTATTACAGTATATTTAGCTAATATAAGATGAAAAGGCGAGCATTCAAGAGTTGGTTTTAAAACTATTTTTTCATAGAATCTAGCAAAAGTATGTCGAAGGCGTATAATCTAAATAGGACTATTTATTATTGCCACGCGTGACCAGTTTAAACCAGAAAGCACTTTGAAAGCAGTATAACTGAATCAGCTCTTTATGAAAGATATTGGCCATTAAAGATATTACCTGGTATGTATAATGTAGCGGTCCTTCAACTTCCTTCAGAGGTTGCCATAACAATTATAAACTTTCGACTGCTAACTTTCCTGAAAAACGACACAATAATGAAAATTACATATTTATCGTTAAAACGCTTGCATGTCTCCAGCTTTCAGCAAATTTCCCTGCGTCAGGAACTTCTACGTTCTGTCAAATCCGACCTCCATTCACACACTGTGAGTTACTTTTCCTTAATAAGGCAGTGATTTCGTTACCATGATATTTTAAAAATCATTAAGTCATCAGTTCACTTTCACTTTCACGTTATATTGTGTCCTTCAACGATATAAAAAAAACATCTTCTTCAATCTTTATTTATATGGAAATTACATGATGTCGTTGATATGACGTTGCTTCGACCTGTTTAAGATTTACATTATGTTTACGCGTTAAATATCGCATTCGACGTCATACTATGTGAGTTATTTGTGACGTCAAAATAGGTAAGCATCAGGCGTTTTTGTAATTTTTTTTCTTGTAAACTGCACACTCACGTCAGAGCTTCGTTATATTGTACACGAAACAACTGCGACAATATTCTCTATAGGAAGTTTGATTTTAACATGTACTATTGAGCTAATTCTACAGTTTAAAATGTCATCTGTAAAATATTTTATAGAGGCTATTATTTGTCAAATCTTTTAGGCTCCTATTGTTTATCCATTTAAATTACTTTTGCTTGCTGACGATATCCATTCCATACTTTTTTTCCAAATTCACTATCGTATAATTGAAATAAAGTTTTTAAAACATTTCTTCTCTAAAATGCATGCGAATGTCTGCTAGATGTTCATTATTCTCTCTTGCAATGCCCGTTCCGTTTTTCCTGTGCTATCACATTTTCAGTAAGTGATTATATACACTACAGTACATGTTTGATAACCTTCTCATCTTTTTGCAACGTATCATCTCCCATCCCTCACCAAGGTTACTACAGCAGCGACATCTAGTCTAGGGCAAACATTACAAGAGTTACATAAAACCATCAGATTCCAATTGGAGTCATCAGAATGACGAACATATTCCTGACTATACGCTCTTTGTTACAGGATACAAACATAGAAACTGACTTCTACTGCATACTATATATCTTACCTACCAGCTGCCATGCTAAACATGTAATCAAAAACTTTCCATTCAGCTTATGTGTTTGTATAAAACGCATCGTCAAATCAAAGATGGACTGACTAGGAACATGGCCAAAAAGAGAAATATTGGATACTGCACATTAGAACAAATGTCAAATTTGACTTAAACGAAAAGCTCTAGTCCGAAAGTGCTCTGTTTAAGATACCCTGCGTCAGCTTTTGTCCTGTCGGTTTGTGCAGCCTCACTATCCTCTATTGATATGAAGTTGTTGTTGTTATTGTTATAATTATTACCGTATTATTATTACGTGTTTCCTTGTAATGTAAATACATTCATATCTATTTCATGTAGTGGAACTTACATCTGAGATGTAAAGCTAGAAACGGAAATTATGTACCGCCACAGGTGGAAGCCTATCTCCTCGCAATGAAACAGATAACAAGGTCAAGCAAGCAGTATGCGTTATAGGGCTGCCATCTTGGTTCCAATTTTGTTCGTCTTATGCAGAGTTAATAACTCTCTTTCTAGTCGTGTAGTTGATATGTTGTTTTTTTTTCTTTAGTTTAGACCTCGACATTATTCTGGATAGTTTTGCTTTTCTGTGTCAAAGTGTAAGTATTTGGCTTTGTACACGTGTCACTCTTTGTGTATGTGTGTGTGTGTCTGTGTCTGTGTGTTTATGTGTGCGTGTGTTTCTGTGTAAGTTCTTTATTAAAGAAGGACTTGCTTTAAGTCAAAGCGAAGGGAGACGGGAGACTTTGTCTTTCTCTGTCCTTTTGCCGTATATATATATATATATATATATATATATATATATATATATATATACATACACACACACACATCGGTCTGCATGAAAAGGAGCACAATTATTAATGAGATTTTCCCCAGTTCGGGACTTGAGCCTGATGCATAACAATCTCGTCAGTAAAGGCCTGTAACAGGTGTTTGTCACCATTCCCGTGTTCTTTAACGAAAAACAGTATGTGTGCTTATCGACTACATCGTCTCAAAGAAGATTAACATGTTAGAATTAGATACATATAATAATTTCCTTCACTTTCAATTAAGAGAAAAGGACAGGTATTATTGACTAAAACGACGGATATTTGGGTTTAATCTCAGAAACACGATGTCTTTGTATTCATCCAATTTCCACTTGCAGAAGTTATGGCATGAAGCCACCTGGAAAGCAATTATGGATAAGAAAAAGCATTAATTAGTCTCTCTTTACATTTCCTTGACAAGTACAGGCAGGATCATACTTTGATAATTATGTTCTAAACGTGTTTTTAATTTTATCGTTGACACTTCTTTTGAAGAAAAGCATTCATTACCTAAGTCCAATAACCATGAATATTCATTGGGCACACGTCGTTTAGCAATGGCTATAAAATCAGGTAAACCTAAAATGTTTCCATAAAATAGTTACCGTAGCCTTGAAAGCGCAGGAGGGACAAATATGATTCTCTTGTCAAAGCTCGCTATTCGTGGCTTTATTGCAATAAATTCGGTTTATTCTGTAATTTTCAATACTTCGCCATACAAAAAATAGAAACAATCTGTTTTTCATGTAGAAAACATGCAAATATTCAAAATGTATATTACCCTAAATTTCTATAATATACATTTAGGTAAGCAAAATGGTTACATCTTTACAAGTATGTTATCTTTTCCATTCATGCACTTACATATTTGTCTTACATTCTGGGATTAAGGCTCTCAGTATCAGCATACGTGTTTGAGGTAAAAGTATATACTTCTCACATTTCTTGGAAAATGCGCCAATAATTTATTTTCAGCAATAGCAAGAGAACCTTTTCTGGACGACAATGTTTTTTTACATTGGTGTTTCCGTACAGAAGTAACACTGTAGACAAGGGAAATAACCCTTATTCTAACATTGTAGACAAGGAAAATAACCCTTATTCCAACATTATAGACAAGGGAAATAACCCTTATTCTAACAGTGTTGACAAGAGAAATAACCCTTATTCTAAAATTGTACACAAAGGAAATAACCCTTATTGTAACAGTGTAGACAAGGGAAATAATCCTTATTCTAATAGTGTAGATAAAGTAAATAACCCTTATTCTATATTCAACTAAATAAGGTCAAGATACAGTCGAAAAGCTTCATCCGTTTTTATTTTCAGAAACGGTAGATATTGTATTGACACAATTAGTATAGTTGCAAGACATTTTTTTAAAAAATTTGTAAAATGAAACTATAAAAAACACGTTATTATTTGTCTAATATCGCCAGACAAAGAAAAGGCAAATATGCTAAATTCAGACCTAAAATCTACACAACCAGAAATCTTATCATTAGTATGGCCCCGTTGAACACAGCAGACCATAGTAAATATATCTACTATATCTCTATAAATGTGTAAGAATTTTGTCTCTGAACACCATGATTATTGCATCCATCCTTTTGAATCTGTATAACGATTCAACTTTCCTCCCATTTCCATGAATGTCTTCCCGCTATTCCAAATTCCTCCCATTTCCATGAATGTCATCCCGCTATTCCAAATCAAACCATATCCATGAGTGTCTTCCCGCTATTCCAAATCAAACCAAAAAATCTTGAATATCTTTTGGAAAAATGGGTTGATAGTGGAATGAATTTCAAGCAGTTTGATCAGTGAAATATATGAAGAAAATAGAAAATATATAACCTTGTACACAAATTTCAAAATGCTTCCAAAACTTAGAGGAAAACGCTGATTTCTGGGAAAATTAATATATACTTGTGAGCTTGTTTAGTATTGTGTGGATAAATAATTGCAGATTTGTTTTGCAAAAGTGCTTACAATATTGGCATACATTTGCGGGTATCCAGGCATGTTAGATCTTACGATTCGAGAACTATATTCCTTATGGTTGTTCAACGCTGAAAACACGATCATACACACGTATGGGATAGTTCTTAACGGTTTTAGTCGGTTAAGTGGAGTGCCCACGCCGCTAAGAACGAGTATTATACCCATCGACACAATTCTCAAAGAGAATGGTCGTCCACAAAGTTTAGAATGCAACAATAGCATTGTGCCTGCCCTAGGTAATGAACAGCAATCATATGACATGGAAATCGTTTTTTTTTTTTTTTTTTTTTTTTTATTATTTAGCTGCTACTGCCCATTTCCTAGACAGAGTGTCGTGCACATAAATCATGTGTGGAAAAAATGCAATATGCCAGGAAGTATCCGCACATCATAATCTCGAAACCAGGTCCAGCGATTTCAGAAGTACTATATGTGAACTGAACTACGTGACGTAAGTTGCCAAATTTGGCCGAAGTCTCAAAGGTTAAAGGGCATGCGCAAGATTTATAAATGTCTGAAAACTCGGTAGACCTTTTTTTGAGCTGACTAAAAAAAAAAGAGGCGATTTGGCGAAATTTTCATGCAGGATTATACCGATGGCTGTCTGAATCTGAAGATGGGTGATCAGGCTATCTACGTATTTAATATGTTGATTCCCAAATGAAGTTAATCACTTGAAGATGGGTGATCACGCTATCTGCGTATTTAATATTTTGCTACCCAGATGGAATTAATTATTTGAAAACATACTGTATCAAAAACGCTGTCAAATTTTATTTTGATTCGCACGTGATTTATGCGCATCACGCTCGGTCATGGAAATGGATATTAATAGCCAAACAATAAAACGTCAGAGGAAACTCGATCTAATGACAGTAAGTGTCGTGCACTGGAGAACTGTGTATCCCAACAAAATTATTGCTTTATTTTCTTGGTCGAGGGGGGGGGGGGGGGTGAGAGGTACTTTTGCACAATAAGGTAACAATATATTTAATTTGGGATATTAAACAAACTTTTATTTTATGAAACATAGTAAATTGGATATTTACAATTTACAATATATTTGCGAATGTAACGTCCTGTCCACAGTATGCGGCCAAAAATATACGACAAAACTCTACAAACGTTGACAACATCGTAACGCTTTTAGCTCCTATGTGACCTAATGCCAAAGACAACATCGTAACGCTGTTAGCGCCTGTGTGACCTAATGCCAAAGACAACATCGTAACGCTATTAGCTCCTATGTGACCTAATGCCAAAAACAACATCGTAACGCTGTTAGCTCCTGTGTGACCTAATGCAAAAGGCAACATCGTAACGGTATTAGCTCCTATGGGACCTAATCCCAAAGACATTATCGTAACGCTTTTAGCTCCTGTGTGACCTAATGCCAAAGACAACATCGTAACGCTATTATCTCCTATGTGACCTAATGCCAAAGGAAACATCGTAACGCTTTTAGCTCCTATGTGACCTAATGCCAAAGACAACATCGTAACGCTATTAGCTCCTATGTGACCTAATGTCAAAGGCAACATCGTAACGCTATTAGATCCTATGTGACCTGATGTCAAAGACAACATCGTAACGCTATTAGCTCCTATGTGACTTAATACTAAAGACAATATCGTAACGCTATTAGCTCCTACCTAACGCATCGTGCCAAAGGCAACATCGTAACGCTTTTAGCTCCCATGTGACATAGTGCCAAAAACAACGTTGTAACGCTATTATCTCCTGTGTGACCTAATGCCAAAGACAACATCGTAACGCTATTAGCTCCTATGTGACCTAATGCAAAAGGCAACATCGTAACGCTATTAACTCCTATGTGATCTGATGCCAAAGGCAACATCGTAACGATTTTAGCTCCTATGTGACCTAATGCCAAAGACAATATCGTAACGCTGTTAGCTCCTATGTGACCTAATGCCAAAGACAACATCGTAACGCTATTAACTCTTATGTGACCTAATGCCAAAGGCAACAGCGTAACGCTTTTAGCTCCTATGTGACATTGTGCCAAAAACAACGTCGTAACGCTATTATCTCCTGTGTGACCTAATGCCAAAGGAAACATCGTAACGCTTTTAGCTCATATGTGACCTAATGCCAAAGACAACATCGTAACGCTGTTAGCTCCTATGTGACCTAATGCCAAAGGCAACATCGTAACTTTGTTAGCTCCAATGTGACCTATTGCCAAAGACAACATCGTAACGGTATTAGATCCTATGTGACCTAATGCCAAAGGCAACATCGTAACGCTGTTATCTCCTGTGTGACCTAATGCCAAAGACAACATCGTATCGCTAGTAGCTCCTATGTGACCTAATGCCAAAGGAAACACCATAACGCTATTAGCTCATATGTGAACTAATGCCAAAGACAACATCGTAACGCTATTAACTCCTATGTGACCTAATGCCAAAAGAAGATTATATTTTGGACAATTTCGTCACTTTTTTTCTACAATGCTTCTGAAAACGAATTGTAATTATTTAAATATTTTTTAACGATAAAATTGATAACAAACTACACCCTTAGTTCCTCTTAGCACAACCACCATTTACCTGTAGAAATTCCCTACTTATAATGAGCTACGAGAGCACTGAAGGTCCCATTCTTTAAAGTCGCAAATGTTTTCCCGATCTCTGGGAAATCTCACTTGTAATACAATTCATCAAAAATAATTTTCTTTTATACAGCGAGTGACTCAAAAAGTATCAGAAAATCAAAAGTATGAATTTTCAATTACCTAAGATTCCGTCCTGCAATATGTCAATGTAAACTCATATTTTCGTTTATAATTACAAGTTCTGACTCCCATATCACAGATTTTTTGTTGTTGTTTTTTTACGTCAAGACACGGTAGACATTGTTGATTTACAGCCTTATTGAAGACCATCAAGTGAAAAACGATAAAAATATGGCACCGTCTGCTCGTTACGACTATGATTGATTTAATGAAAATATGGCACGGTCTACTCGTTTAGACTATGATTGATTTAATGAAAATATGGCACTCTCTGCTCGTTACAACTATGACTGATTTAATGAAAATATGGCACGGTCTGCTCGTTACGACTATGATTGATTTAATGAAAATATGGCACGGTCTGCTCGTTACAACTATGATTGATTTTTTATCAAAATATAGCACGGTCTGCTCGTTACGACTATGATTGATTTAATGAAAATATGGCACGGTCTGCTCGTTACGACTATGATTGATTTAATGAAAATATGGCACGGTCTGCTCGTTACGACTATGATTGATTTAATGAAAATATGGCACGGTCTGCTCGTTACGACTATGATTGATTTAATGAAAATATGGCACGGTCTGCTCGTTACGACTATGATTGATTTAATGAAAATATGGCACGGTCTGTTCTTTACAACTATGATTGATCTAATGAAAATATGGCACGGTCTGCTCGTTACAACTATGATTGATTTAATGAAAATATGGCACGGTCTGCCGTTACAACTATGATTGATTTAGTGAAAATATGGCACGGTCTGCTCGTTACGACTATGATTGATTTAATGAAAATATGGCACGGTCTGCTCGTTACGACTATGATTGATTTAATGAAAATATGGCACGGTCTGCTCGTTACAACTATGATTGATTTAGTGAAAATATGGCACGTTCTGCTCGTTACGACTATGATTGATTTAATGAAAATATGGCACGGTCTGCCGTTACAACTATGATTGATTTAATGAAAATATGGCACGGTCTGCCGTTACAATGATGATTGATTTAATGAAAATATGGCACGGTCTGCTCGTTACAACTATGATTGATTTAATGAAAATATGACACGGTCTGCTCGTTACAACTATGACTGATTTATTGAAAATATGGCACGTTCTGCTCGTTACAACTATGATTGATTTAATGAAAATATGACACTGTCTGCTCGTTACAACTATGATTGATTTAGTGAAAATATGGCACGGTCTGCTCGTTACGACTATGATTGATTTAATGAATATATGGCACGGTCTGCTCGTTACAACTATGATTGATTTAATGAAAATATAGCACGGTCTGCTCGTTACAACTATGATTGATTTAATGAAAGTATGGCACGGTCTGCTCGTTAGGACTATGATTGATTTAATGAAAATATGGCACGGTCTGCTCGTTTTGACTATGATTGATTTAATGAAAATATGGCACGGTATGCTCGTTACGACTATGATTGATTTAATTAAAATATGGCACGGTCTGCTCGTTACAACTATGATTGATTTAATGAAAATATGGCACTCTCTGCTCGTTTCAACTATAATTGATTTAATGAAAATATGGCACGGTCTGCCGTTACATCTATGATTGATTTAGTGAAAATATGGCACGGTCTACTCGTTTAGACTATGATTGATTTAATGAAAATATGGCACTCTCTGCTCGTTACAACTATGACTGATTTAATGAAAATATGGCACGGTCTGCTCGTTACGACTATGATTGATTTAATGAAAATATGGCACGGTCTGCTCGTTACAACTATGATTGATTTAATGAAAATATAGCACGGTCTGCTCGTTACGACTATGATTGATTTAATGAAAAAGCAGACACCAAAAGTAAAACTTGAAAATATGTGCTTCAAATGTACTCACATGACGACGTGATGTAATTCTCTTGATATAACTGCGCTCTTAATGGCTCTTTATGGATTCTGCCCCCCCCTCCCCCTTGAACTAAATATTTTGAATAAGACGGTTATTGGATTGCGTTGGAAATCTAATTTTCTAGATAGAATGTTGCCTTGGCCCATTGGGTTTCTAATATGAAATGATTAGCATAAAGACACTCTTCCACCCATTGAATTTTCAATGAACAAATCTTTTTTTTATAGCATAATGAAGTGACAACTGTGTTTTCAACGCATTCTTTAGCAAGATCTTACTCTATTATTTCACTCATGTAGTCTAATTAATTTAAGACACGAAAATAAGTTATCAATATCTCCATGAATAGACAAGCTACATATAAGCAAGATTATTATTTAAATTTCAACTTTGTTATCGTTTTCTCAAATGCAAATAATCAAGCTTGCGGTCCAGCTATTAACAATATCGGTAACTTTAATGTACCAGAGTCGTAGATGCAAGTTAATGTATTCGTAATTGCATTAGATTGTTTAGTATGCCCAAGTAAAAAGACTTGCCTATAACGCATCTTAAAAGCATGGAATTGGAAACTGTATTGGCTTGTTAAATTAAATTACTATGTATCACTGCTCAACATTGTTGGAGCAAATATAATAATAACAACAATTTGCACAAAGACGTCACTGAAAGAATCGGAAAGAAAAATATGATACACACAAATGTTCTGCTACACTACTACTATTTCTACTACGGTCAATACTACTGGTACGATTCATATAATCAACGTAATTCTTTGACTAATTCTCAACAAATCCTAACAAAATGTTAGGTTCTCAACTTTTTTATGTTAAGATTACTTCTTAAAGTGACATTTTCATCGGACCTGAAACGAAAGAACTTAATGCAATAATGAGATGCTAAATGAAGTAGTAAGAAAGAAAAATGCCTTAAAGTCTAGGCTACATGAATGTCAGAAAAGAGGACAGTCATTCCTATTAAAAGAAAACTAGATCGGTTTGTAAGAGAATAAATCTGGTTTTAAAAATAGACCCAGGGGCTCAAAACAAGGACAGTAAATGTAAACCCACTTGAATATTAACAATGTACTAGTTTTAAAAGCATATGAACACAGATAAATCTCTACACCAATATCTGCAATTTATCGCAGCTGTTGAAATAGGAATTTTTCTTCCAAAAATACATATCACAATTTAGTTATTGTAATAACATTGTATTATCTAAAGTTATCAGACTGAGGGTTGAATAGTGGATTATGTTCAAGATCCTTAAAGAAGCCCACTAGGAGATAAATAGTGTTCGTGCCAATATTAAACAATTGTTTCTCTTAAACACTACGTACATGATGCCTTTTGTCAAGTTTCTGGAAAATTGTATCTTTAAAGATAAAAAATATATTTCTTTTTTTCTAACAAGCACGAGAAGACCCCTTTCATAGGAATTAAAGCAAAAATCCGATTTCTCTTTTTTTTCTTCCTTTGCGACTGTACAAACATACCGGCGTTCATTTATCATGAATATATGTGAAAATGATACAAAAGATTATTAGGGATAGGAAGAAGATGTGTTTTCTTGTAATGTCTGTCAAGACAAAACATACAAGCTTGATCCTGACATACATTTGATTATCAATAAAATAGGAAAATAACTATATTTACTTGTCCTGAGTGTCTGTATGGTGTATATGTGTAATAATAATAATAATAATAATAATAATAATAATAATTATAATAATTATAATGACAATAAAATAATACAAATGATAAATGTAAGTACTTGGGTAAATATCATGCAAAAATTGCGTACGAGTGAATAACTGATGACTGGTTGTAATTTTGATAAGACTGCAACGGGAAGGTTTTTCATTTAGACCGAGCTGCCCATAAGTTTTCAATCCAGTATCGTTCCTTATGTGTGCGAGGTTTGATTTAATCGGTAGCATCTCGAAGGACTCGATTGGATGTCCAGTCGAAATTTTAGTGGTTGGCGACTTTCGCGTTGATTTTGTTGTGAACGTGGCTTTTGTGATTATTCATTCACTTTCTGAGATCAACGGTTTCGCCAACATATTGAGTGGCACAGATCTTGCATGTCCGAAGATAGATTGCATTCTTGGCTCGACATCCTAGCTTCTGATTGATTGTGTAACTAACTCCTGTTGTCGAACTTCTGAAAGATTCGGTCTCGGGCATATGTTTGCAAATAAGGCAACGCTTGTCTTTGCAGAGGTATGTGCCTGAATCTGTGGTCTTGTTTGAAGTTACCTTGGCACGTACCAGATGGTCCTTCAGATTTTTAGGTCTACGGTACGCAACCATAGGAACTTCTTAAAATATACCCTTCAGACTTTCGGATGATTCAATATGGTGCCAATGCTTTCGAATGATCTGTTGTAGGTTTAGGGCATCGGGATATAAAGTTACCACGAAGGGGACACGCTTGTTGGTTTTCTTAGTTTTATATTTCAGGAGGGCACTTCTATCGAGTAGTCTAGTTTTGTTAATTGCCTCCTCAATGTAGTTCCTTCTGTATCCTCTTCTTCTAAGGTTCCCCTTCAGCTCTCCTAGTCTCTTTTCAAAGGTAGCAGGATTAGAGCATATACATTTTGTACGAACACACATACCATAAGGGAGATTTGATATTACGTGCTGCGGGTGGCAGCTGCTCGGAGCAGATATTGGTGAGAGTCAGTAGGTTTAGAATATAGGTCAGTTTCTATGTTCCCATCCAGGAGGGTAGATTGAGTGTCCAAAACGATACTGGATCTTTTTGATGACTCCGACGTAAATTTAATCGTAGGATGAATGTTATTGGCAAATTAAACAAATATTTTGAAATTGTCGCCCGTTTCGATCCATTTCGATTATATGCCATCAATGAATCTACACCAGCTTAGAGGTCTATAAGGTGCCTCGTTGAGAAGCTTTTGCTCCAGTCTTCCCATATAAATACTGGCATACGAAAGTGCCATTTTTGAGCCCATTGCCATTCCATTAATTTGTAGGAAGTGTTGTTTACTGAATACAAAACTGGTAAGGTTGAGAACATGTGTAAAAAGTTTGACCAAACAGAACGTTGGAGAAGAAGGATCAGGTCGACTATCTCGTCCTTCCTTGCAGGCTGTGGTACTTTTCTTCGTGTGGGATGTTGGTGTATAACGAACATACATCCATGGTGACGAGGAGAGTTTTTTTTAGAAGGTTAATTTTGAGTGTTTTGTTGAGATAGTCCGTGGTATCTTAGATATATGAAAGCAGTTTTTCCACGAAAGGCCGAAGGTGAAAATCAACGAATTCATACATTGTTTCAGTGTGATGGTTGTTTCCGGAAAAGATTGGCCTCCCTGGGTTCCCTTCTTTTTCTATTTAAGGAAGTAAATAAAATCTCCCTGGTTTGGGGTCAACTGGTAGGAGGTAAGTTAGTATTTTGTCACCAATATATATATATATATATATATATATATATATATATATATATACATTGTAGATTGTTTGCTTTTGTATTTACTACTATCTCCAATCGTTTTTATGCAATATAATATAGTTTATCCTCTTTAAAATTTTTGAAATTCTCACTTATTGTGTTTCATGTATGAAAATAACATCATAATTACTTTATTTGTGTTTTATATTTCCTATTTTGTTATTGTCAACACCGTTTACTTTCTCCCGTGACGTATTTTGTGTTTGAATATACTGTTCAGAACGGAATTTTCTATTATGTATTTTAATACTAGTATTATTGCAATATTAAAAATACTTTGAGAGATACTATCTTGCGATTGTCGAATACTGTCTTGTGGTTGTTGGTTACTTTGTGCTTGTCGTTGTCTTTCTCTTTGCTCTCGGGGCCCCGGGTGGCCGAGTGTTCTAAGGCGCTCGCCTTTACAGATCACTGACATCTCACCTCTGTCTGCATAGATTCGAGTCTCGAGCTCGGCCAATGTAGGTATGTGAGAAAGCTTGCCAGTAGCTTCCCGTGGGTCGGTGGTTCTTGCAGGGGTTTTATCGGGTTCTTCCTCCACCAAATATACTGGCCTCCATGTATAGCCAATCATGTGCTGAAAAATGGCGTTAAACCGATAACAACCAACCAACTCTTTGCTCTCTGTCTGGTTGTTTGTCTATTTGTAACAACCCATAACAACCAACCAACTCTTTGCTCCCTGTCTGGTTGTTTGTCTATTGTAATTTGCATTTTTTGTTGCAGTTGCTGCTGTTGCGCTTCATTTATTTCTTTTAAAAGTGACACTCGCTCTTCTTTGGGTGGGTCGGCAGTCGATGCATCGCTGTGAAAACCGTGTGCATTCTGAGTGTTTAACACATGAATTAAGTCCCGGAAGATTTCCGTTGCTAAACGCAGCAACAAATGTTATGTTAGGTAATACCACTAATTGGGATCAGTCGTCTTCTCTATGTGCTCATGGGTCGCCCACATCATCCCCTGCTAGCCACCATTGCCTAAAACTACACACGATGATGTTTCCTTCTCTCAGAATTATACACAAGATGATATTTCATACCATGATCTAGATTCTCGTCCTGAGGATATTGATAACACAAAAGTATCACATATTCCCAATCAGGAATATATGGACATGTTGGACAAAATTCTTTAATGGAGATCCAGCGGGTGTATATGTGGGTAAACTCGTAAACTTTACAAACAACAAGGAAAACCTGATAAAATGGTACAGGACTATTTTAATAAGTCGGCGCAATTTTTGCCAAACTGTCCACATGGTGTGCCAATTGTCAGACGCAATTCAACAAAATTCAGTGCATCATATAACTATGCAAAGGATTGTTACAATTTACAACTTTTTATTCATGGAGAACAACCCGATGTTACTGAGGAACTATTCAATGGACGGGTGACACGCAATAACAACCCATTTGAAAATGTCTTCACGCACGAAAACTGCTCACTGACTAACAGAATGGAAATCAGCAGAACTTAAAACAATCATACACAGCTGTAAGAGTGACTTAAACTCAGTGCAACATGAACTTAAGAAAACAATAGGTAATTTGAACAATCGGATTGACCTCCTTGAGAAACAAAACAAACAACTCACTACCGAATACATAAATCCTAAGCCATTTCAGACTAGAGACCTTGGTAACAAGTAAGTTTCAACAACAATATGACAACATAATGAAAAACTGTCCTTATACGAACATATCTCCTATTGTTACCTGTAAAATTTTATATGGCAATCAAAGTGCACATCAAGCCGCGCGTGTCCATCTACAAAATCAACAAATTTAAAGCAATGTAGTACAGCAATTTCAACACCAAATAAATTCAGACCCAATAGCATTATCTACCAGGACAACGTCTAACACTACCACGTGTTCAAGTGCAACCAGTGTGTAACGTTTCACCAGAGGATATTACGACTCACCCCATACGAGGCGACCTAGTTAAAATGCAAGAGATAATCTGATGCCCTGAATGCCACTCTGAGCCCATCAGAGACAATCAGCTCAGTCGCACAAACTCACCGCACAGTATCTGCTTCATGTGATAAAAACACTTCTCCCAAACGGATTGTACCTTCTCTCAGCATAAACTCAAGCATTGACTCAAGTACTGATATTGCAAATGAACCACATAATCAATGGATTCAGTCTCTTGACATTGATGGACAATCTCAAACAAGCGCAAATTTAAAGGATAGTAATGTATGTACGAAACCTAATCATGTACAAAAAAGATAGAAAGTCAATCCAACTTAGCCTATGGAAATAACTCCTCAATTAATTCAGCATCCCCAAGTACAGTACAATCTCACCCATTATCGACAATAGGTCAAACTCTATCAGACCAAGAGGAACACAACTTTGAGAATCCCATTGAAGTTTTCATAGGGGTATATAAGAAAATCCCGGTGAAGTTTTCGTAGGGGTATATAAGAAACTAAATGTCAGCTATTTTATTTAGGGAATTGATAATTTATCCACTTGGGCGGGCATCGATGCTAATTTCCAAAACAATGGCGTGCAAATAAACTCTTTGGTCTTGTATCGCAGCAAATCTGAAACCTTATATGCACGTGTAAATGTAAAATCAAAATATGCCGAAATAGTAGAATCAGAAGATTTCTCCTGGCCTTATGGTATCCTTTGCATTCTCTGGAAATCTCCTGCTAAAATAGTCAAATCACTAGTTAAAAACTACAGTAATAGATAACATATCTAAAAGAGTCAAATCACTAGTTAAAAACTATAGTAATAGATAACATATCTAAAAGAGTCAAATCACTAGTTAAAAACGACAGTAATAGATAACATATCTAAAAGAGTCAAATCACTAGTTAAAAACGACAGTAATAGATAACATATCTAAAAGAGTCAAATCACTAGTTAAAAACTACAGTAATAGATAACATATCTAAAAGAGTCAAATCACTAGTTAAAAACTAAAGTAATACATAACATAGTCCGTTTCATTCAATTTCACTCACCTATTCTTTTTGAAACTACATCAAAGCTCACAATGTCAAATTTAATTCTATACATATGTAAAGTAAGTGTGACAATGGCTTTAAATTTACTTTTATGGAATGTCAGAGGCATAATGTCATCTACAATATCTCTAGGCAATTTATTGGATCAGTATGACAGTGACATTGCTTTCGTAAATGATCACAAACTTCGTGCCCAAAATATATCGTTTATGGATTCCATACATTCCAAATATGCAACTTTTACCCGTTGCAAGGAGACATCAGATCCCTTCGGGCCCATCAAATGTGGCAAATCATGGGTCTCAATAATGTTTAAAAAAACAACTGGAACAAACGATTGTGCCAATGGAAAACATAAACGACAGAATTATAAGTGTAAAGCTTTTTGGTTTCTCTCACAAAACCTTTGTACTTACTGTGTGTCTCCATGCCCGCAGAGAATGATATTAGGCACTACCGTGAAATGATTGAAACTCTTGACGACTTGTACGAGCATCTCTCAGAAGAGGAGCATGTCATTATTGCAAGCTACATGAATGCAAGTTTGATAGACTGCTTTTGAGTTAACGCCCGTAAACGGAAAGAACTGCCCACGAAATAAATTAAAGGCGATAATAGTGCACCAAATTGTATCGGTCCAAAATATTCATATGCCTCTTTTCAAACCATGGTCAATTACATATTGACTGACAGCATCGTTAGTTCCAATGTCAAACGTTGTGAAATAACCCAGGATGGTAAAATCTCTACAACATCAGACCACTTACCTGTATTCTGTTCAGCTCAGATCCAAAACAATGTAATTTTAAATTTGTCCAAACTGCACGACCTAACGGCATGGCACAAAGTCGGCAACAATGAGATCGGTCACTATCACAATGCTCTAGCGCGTAACTTACAAGAAAGCCTAACAAAAGAGATTAACGGTTCGCACGAAATAGACCGACTGTGCCTTGATATAACCGAATGCATGCTGCAAGCTGTACGAGACGAGCTGCCCATTAAGCGCTTTAACCCACACACAAAGCCATACTGGAATGAAACGTTAAAGCGAAATTATAAAATAGAACGTGAAGCTCGCATAATCTAGGTCAAACAAGGCAGACCAAGAGGCTTGCAGCACGAAACATGTGATCTGTATAAAAAATCAAAGCGTGAATTCAGGAACGCTCAACGAATAGCTAGTGAATCTTTTCTGAATAATTCCCTGAATGAGATTCAAGAAGGGGCCGAATGCGACTTACGCCTTTTCTAGCATCTAATTAAAAGAACAAGCCAAACAAACACAAATCTTGTGTTGAAATTTGTTATGGTGGTACGACCTATTCTGACCCACTTTCCATAGCTGGTGCTTTTGCAGATTTTTGTGCTGAATTGTACACACCGAAAGATTATGATATTTATGACAAAGTCTTTTATAACTCAGTAGAGAAAACAGTCCGTGATCTCAAACATTATTCTAAGAGGCACGCACATAAACAAGAATCTTTTGATGATGAAATCACTGAGCAAGAACAATACAGCGCACTTCGTACCATAAAAAAGTCGAAAGCTCCCAGTCATGATCACCTTCAAAATGAACACCTTATCTATGGTATTCCAAAGCTAAATAAATGCAATCTTAAAATTGTTCAACTCGATATTAAAGCATGAATATATACCAAGTACATGGAGAAGAGATCTTACCGTGGCCATCTACAAAGGGAATGGGAAAAGCAGAGCTGATCCCGATAGTCATCGCCCAATATCCTTGTTACCAGTGCTGTGCAAATTATTTGAGAAAATTGTGCGAGCAAAAATTAATAACTTCCTGGTGACGAAGGAAACCCTATTCCCTAATCCACAACAGCAAGGCTTTCAAATCTAAGCTGCCTCACGGTTTCTTTTAATCTTCAAGAGGTCATTAACTCTGACTGTGGTAGTCCTACTTATGCTGCCTTTCTCGATACTCAAAAAGCCTTTGACATCGTTTGGCAAGCTGCTCTACTCTTGAAACTATATAATATGGGAATTCGGGGACAAATCTGGAAAATAATCTGGAATACATATCAAAGTGTATTAAGTGCAGTCGTGGTTATCAAATACCGGTCGATATCAAGCGAGGAGTTAGCCAGGGTGGCGTCCTGTCCTCTTTTTGTATAAGGTATTTATAGGCACGTTGCTACATGACTTAATAAAAAGCTAACTAGGGTGTAAAATTTGAAGTTTAGAGTGCTGCTGTCCTACTCTTGCAGATGGCCTCAAATGTATATCATATTCCGCAGATAACTTAGCTAAAATGTTAGAAATTATTCTCGAATTTTCTAAAACAAATCGAACTACAAACTAAATTCTACAAAGTCATATATTATATTTTTGGGCAAGAGAAGAAATTCTAATTATAAGCTGTCCCTAACACTTGGCGAAGAAATAATTTATGAAACTGACTCCGTTACTCACCTGGGAATAATACAGGATATGTCACGTCATTGCATCAACTGCACCCGCAACACTTGCAGATGAGCAAGGCAAGTTTTTTTCGGCCTGGCAAACGTTGGCATGGATACCCTAAACCTAAACCCAAAACATCCGCCAGTTTATATAAGACAATCGTGATTACAACATTACTATACGGCTGCGAACTTTGGAATGAGCTTGAAAAAGGCGATCTACTGGAGCTCAACAAGCTGCAACTCTTTATAGCACAAAGAATTCAGGGATTCCCTGAAGAAACGCGGTCAGATATGTGTGAGTCAATGCTGGGACTAATAAGAATCACAACCGAAATCGATCGGCGTAAACTTTTCTTCTTAGGTAAACCCTGCACCCTATCCAATAACATCATCTCGAATCAAATTTATTTTGATAGCACCCAATATGTACAATCTGGTTTTTACCGGATATTTGGAATTCGTTTTAAAAGTATGAGCTTACAGATTTCCTCTTGAACCTAATTATTCAATCAATTTTCCCTAACAAATCTCGGTGGAAACAATTGGTCAACATGACAATACTTGAAAAGGAAGAGACTGCTTGGCGCGACAGTATCAATAGACATCATGATTTTCTAGATTTCGACACTTACAATCACCAATTCACCCTTCAACTATGTACTGCATTGCGAAGAATAACTATGAACGCAGATTAACCAGGTTTATAGCATCCCTGTGGGTATTAAAGCCAGGTCATGATATTATTCACTGTCAAAAATGTGGTCAGCAGTATACCGACCTCATTCAGCATATAGTCACATCATGTACATTAATAATATCAATTGCCAACTACTTTCACTGGTACGTGTTTGACAAGTGTGGACTTGAGCTACATATAGAACTCAACAAAAGTAACGACGAGTCACAGTTACTAACACTCTTAAGGGCTGACCTTGAAAGTAGACTGGACAAAACACAACTTCACCATTTTCAGATCTGTTCATTCCAATTTCTCGTCCTTGTATTACGAGTGTACTTCGTAGCCTGAAGACCAAGCATTTGTCAAAAGCAAAACTTCCAGCTCGTACCAAAACTTTGTTCCTACGTACCAACACTTTGTACCTATAAGACCTCATTTTACAAGCAACGTTATTATCATTAACGGATCCGTACTGTAATAATAAGCTTTCTCTAGACTTATGTACAACAATTATGTGCCATTTTGTATGTTTGCGTGCATTTCCTAATTATTGATATTCCATTTGTTTCTTCCTCATCTGTCATCATTTAATATGTATTATTGACTTTCTGGAATATTTTCCGAAATCATCAATGTGTCCCGTTCATTATATTTGCAAATGAACTCTCCTTATGGAGGAAATAAAGATTGATTGATTGACTGATTACTTTGTAATTGTATTTGCCTTTCTCTTTCTTCTCTTTCTAGTTGTTTGTCTATTGTAATTTGCATTCATTGCTGTTGTTTTTGCTGTTGCGCTTCAATTTTTTTTAAAGTGGCACTCGGTCTTCTTTGGGTGCTCTCCCTTATTTGAGTGCTCTTCTTACCATTACTTCTTTGTTTGTTTTTTTTTTTTTTTTTGGTTACCTGCAGAGGATGCCCTTTTCCTTTTGATATACAATGACATTTGCACATCTTGATTTGGTTCTTCATCATCATTTTCAGAGGGTATTTGCGGTTTTTGTCGGGTGTCTGGGAACTCCGTTTCTGTTTCTGAGTCTGGGAAAACGGGCTCCTCCAGAATGTCCCTTTGTGATGATGACTGTTTGTTTTTTGTGTTTCTTATTTTGTGTGTGCGTATGTGTGTTTCTTTGTTCTTTTTTTCCTTTAACTTGTCAAGCGGTATTGTAGCATTTTCATCCTCTGCCTTTGTGAGAGGTGGGAAGTCCTCAGCACTGAAGATTTGTGGCGATGTGTGGGGTGTCCCCTCTGGAGCTGCTTCCTCCCCTTGCCCTTTACTCTCTTCACCCTGTGTTGTCATCTTCCTCTATCCCTCATCTTTCTGTCCCGAAATTTCCCCGATTAGATCTTGACTATCGGGGGTTCCTATGACCACCATTCGTGCGTAATTTACGCCTCTTTGGTACTGATTTAGATCTTCTGTGCGATCCCGGAGGAGATTGCCCATTTTCTTACATCTTCCACATGGGCTATTGTAGATACATCCAGAGTACCACGACTTGATGGGGAAACCCATAAGGTACAAAAGATGAGTACTTTTTAGGCCTCCTCTCTGTCCATCTGTATAATCCTGACCCCTATCGGGATATTGTTAAAGTCTTAGTATGCTGCTATTTTAAGGCCTTTGACATGGATCTGAAGCCTTAGTATGCTGCCATTTTAAGGCCTTTGACATGGATCTGAAACCTTAGTATGCTGCCATTTTAAGGCCTTTGACATGGATCTGAAACCTTAGTATGCTGCCATTTTAAGGCCTTTGACATGGATCTGAAACCTTAGTATGCTGCCATTTTAAGGCCTTTGACATGGATCTGAAACCTTAGCATGCTGCCATTTTAAGGCCTTTGACATGGATCTGAAACCTTAGCATGCTACCATTTTAAGGCCTTTGACATGGATCTGAAACCTTAGCATGCTGCCATTTTAAGGCCTTTGACATGGATCTGAAACCTTATTTTAGATTTATTTAACAGTTCTACAATTGGTGCTTTAAGAGGGAGAAAAGTTATATCTCGTATTTCCAACGTTTGTCTCTCGATTTCCATTTATACGTTTAGCCCCATTCCCTTATTTCAGTTTACCCCCCCCCCCCCATCAATTAAAGCTTCCTCTCCTTTAGCATCTAAAAGGTATTTATCCTTGCCTCTATTTTTTAGTGCCTCTATTCGGTCAGTTGTGACCCCTTGCGCCAATAGGGCGGACGTGATATTTTGTAGGTCTGGGCCTGTCATTGAAATCTATATCGGCCAGGTTTAGGACTTGAATCCGCGGTTTCCTGTATGCCTTCAGCACCTCCCCATCCCACCCTCTGTTTGACAATCTCCATCTGTACGTAGGTCCTCGGCTTCTTTTCCTCCATCTTTGTAATTTAATAACTATTTGGTTTAGATTTTTACAAAATGGTGGACACTAGCAAGGGTCTACTAGTAAATGGTCATACACAAGTGATTAATGACCATACAAAAGTGTGGAGTAATATACAAGTATTCCACAAGTTTTCTCCAATACAATGTTCATATATCAACAAATAGACATTCAAGTATGCACATACACCGAAGAAAATAAATGGAATTCTCAAAATGAATGTCAATAAAAAATTAATGTCTCATTATAACTGTCAAAACAACAATAACAACAACAACAGCAACAACAGCAACAACACAAATCCAAGCGAAATGAATGTCTCGATATAAATGTCAAAAAGCGAATCGAAATGAATGTCTCAAAATGTTAAACACTAATTGGACTCGATTCGTGCTTGTCCTTAATTATTCAAATATTAATTTTAGAAACTAAACTTACCCAAATTCTTAAGTGTTCATCACTTAGAGAGTTTATTATTTTACGTCGATAGAGACGTTTCACTTTTTGAGAAAAAAAAATAAAAGCTAATGCTTGGTTTTGCTAAGTCAATTGCAACATTACAATTAAATGTTTATTTCATATTAAATTGACATCAATCGAATCGAGCCAAAATGTAATGATTTAATTAAAGGTTTTCAGTTCATCTTGACAACACACGAGGTGTTGTCAAGTTTCCTCCAGAAACCATCGATAATTTATTTATTGTGGAGATGAGTGTAATGACATTCAACGTTTTCTTACTAAATTTTCCCTGGAGTAACGACACTAAAATAACCGTAGAAAACATCACTTCAAAACCAATGCCATAAAATCAAAAGGTTGTTCTCCTCCTAGGTTTTGTGTATCAGTATGTTTGCTCTAAAGAATCAGTCATCAAAATGAACTCTCCAGTTTTACGCAAGGTCACGTGTTTCGGTTGATTATTTTTCTATCTCAAGTAAGATTAACATACCACTGAGTAAGTGACTGTTTTAAACCTTAAACACAAATGACCCGACCCACACAAATGACCTGACCCACACAAATGACCTGACCCACACAAATGACCTGACCCACACAAATGACCTGACCCACACAGATGACCTGACCCACACAGATGATCTGACCCACACAGAATATAGTAAAATTACCCGTGTAGAAAAATGGGCAATCAAAAACGAAGACTTTGCTATTTATTCTGTGATTCTATAAGTCATCTTTGTAAAATCAGAAATTGAAGCAGAAATTCTATAAATATGGCAGAAATCAGACAAGTTCAAAATTGGACTAAGGTGATGGAAATTCAGTTTATAATTAATTTTTGTACAGTATCATTTTGTCACGCGATTCCTAAATCTGGTTTGTTTGATACTAGGGTAAACGAATAAAAAACAGTGTTTACACAAATTTCGTTCTTTCTATCCTTCCTTTCTAATTGTTTTAATATTTTTTTTCCCTATGTGTAGTGTTTCGCTTAGGGGTTGAATGTAACAAAAGAAAGAACGACTCAAACAAGCTTTCTCAATTTCTCAAATACAAATTTAATTTCCTAAAATATAAAATATTTTAAACAATCAAAGTGAAAGAATTAAAAATATCTTACAGTTTAGAATTTCCTCAATTAGTCCTAAATTGTTCTAATTCACTAATCTGGAAGTTAATCCAAAGTATTCCGAATGAATGAATGTTCCGAGTCAATGAATGTTCCCAACAAATGAATCTTCGTAATGAACGAATGTTCCGAATGAATGGGTCTGGAATGTCCTGATGTACCTATGATTTTCAGTTCTAAATCCAAATGTTAATTTCAGGTAAATTCCAACGGAGTTGAATAATGTTCAGATCTTTAGTACGTAATCCAAAAAGTACTATTTAGAAATAAGATATTCCACTAAACTGAATCTCAAACAATAAATAATCCTCTCTCTCTTTTTAATCTCTGAAGTAACAATGAAGAATGAACAATCAGTGATTAAAATCTTATTATATAGCCTCGTACTGCGTATAAGAGAATAACCCTAACTCTGAAACTACGTTCTAAAACAATTCCATCCTACAGTAAACAACTTTTACTGAACCAATCAGAAACTAGGTCGCGCATGTCAGCCTAAATGTACTTTCGCACTACAATAACAATACCGTAATTTCAAATCAACAAAGTGTTGACTTCTATAAAGACATGGGATCCAGTTCATGATCAGCACGTGCTAAACACGTGATTCATTATTATTGTGTTAAGTTGACCGACATAATTATTGATTTTCCCTGGACATAAACAATGACTCATTGTTGATGTACATTTGTACTTTAATAGCGTAGGCTACTGAATTAAGGAATTATAATACAATGGTTATAAACCCAAATGAAAACTATTTTATAATTTAAAGATGATACGTAATTCCGTAACAGTAGGCTCTCTAGAAGTTAAATTTCTATAATTGATAGACTGATTCGTAATGCCATACCAATCATTCATCTTCAGTTCATATTATAGAATCATGTTGTATCTGTCATTGATACCGCGATAAGTTGGGATGAAACACTTAAGTTATATCTCCTTAAATATTCCTCCATTTTTCTAAGGAGAAGTTGTGAGAAGAAGTGAACATAAATTGACTTTGATACAGCAGTTTATAAAAGTCAATACTATCTTATTTCAAAATCAGTTAATTTATGAAACATTCACAAACATTCATATTGAGCATACTCAGTGCTGGATTACCCAATAGGCAGACTAAGCACGTGATAAGGGCACCAGCAAAGCAGGGGCACCAAATTTTTTTAAAAACAAATTGAACAATTACGAGGACTTTTAATTACGGGGGGGTGGGGTGGCACCATAATCTTTTCTGTGCTTAGGGCCTCTAAAGATCTTAATCCAGCCCTGATCATATTCAGTGTATATATATATATATATATATATATATATATATATATATATATATATATATATATATATATATATATATATATGTCTGTGTGTGTGTGTGTGTGTGTCAAGGACGGTTATAATTGTGAAGAGGAAAATGATTTCATTGAGATGAAAATGCAAGCTTCGGACGTAACAGATGAAACGCACTTCGAAGAGTATCATTGATTATTCGTTAATATATAATTTCAATACATCAAATAAACCATAAATATCGTTGCATTTTCGTTACGTTGAAACACATACAAAAGGTTATGGTAGTTCTCATACTTGATATCATTGTTGTTTTCTGTCTGAAGTATAAAGATGGCATTGTCTATGAAATTAAAGAATAAATTTCAATCTATAACAGCCGCACTCATTTACAAATTTTGGATGAAACAATTAGAATAAACATTCAGAAAATAAGCAAGAGAATAAAATATTTTAAGTAATCATTTTCTTTTTCATACCTGTCCTTGCCATTTACCTTTCAATATTTGCTTGTTTCTCTCACTTTTAATTATTACACAAATGATTTAGGTACAAATATCAATTAGAGAAATTATTATCAGTTTTAATCAAATATAATGTAATAACTTGGATATAAAAATACGTGTCTACCAATTCAGTAAAAGATTAATTAGTTATTTGATGTGTGCCACTCAAAGCCATTCTATCAAATAAGAGCCATAACTGATTTATAACGTTGCATGCCTGTCCGTGAGACAACATTTAATGTATATCACGCAACAGGTAAACCCTATGATTCTGTATACTGCAGCGATTATTCATTGATTAATGAGGACTGCTTGAAGCATATATTTCCTATAAAACCGCTAAAAGAGTATGTATTTATCATGTTACATATTCTGTGTTCCAAAAAATAAAATGGCATTAGTATTACTACTGCTACTAAAAAAAAAAGGAAAAAAAAAAAATTAAAAAAAAAAGGACGAAGAAAAAGTTAGAAGATGAACGGTTACAATATAATATGAATGATGATGATGATAAATACACAAATGATAGCGACAAATACACAAATGATGATGACAAATACACAAATGATAGCGACAAATACACAAATGATAGCGACAAATACACAAATGATAGCGACAAATACACAAATGATGATGACAAATACACAAATGATGATGAAAAATATACAAATGATAGCAACAAATACACAAATGATGATGAAACATACATAAATGATAGCGACAAATACACAAATGATGATGATAAATACACAAATGATAGCGACAAATACACAAATGATGATGATAAATACACAAATGATAGCGACAAATACACAAATGATGATGATAAATACACAAATGATAGCGACAAATACACAAATGATGATGATAAATACACAAACGCGAGTTGTTCAATATTTTTACTAATCCTAAAGCTGTAACAGGTAATTACATAGATAACAGAATGCGTTACCTGCTATTGCTACTACTACCACTATTATTATTATTATTATTATTATTATTATTATTATTATTATTATTATTATTATTATTATTATTATTATTATTGTTTTTATTATTATTATTATTATTATTATTATTATTATTATTATTATTATTATTATTATTATTATTATTATTATTGTTGTTGTTGTTGTTGTTTTTATTATTATTATTATTATTATTATTATTATTATTATTATTATTATTATTTTTATTATTTTCCACAAATTCTTTGTGCTATTCTTCTTCTTTCTTTGCTGATAAGTTCAGTTGTAGCCTTGGATCTGAAGGAACTTGCGCAAAATACTTGCTATTCCGAGAAGTGTAGCTTTCTGTAGCAGGACGCAAAATATTTGCTATTCCGAGGAGTGTAGCTTTCTGTAGCAGGACGCAAAATATTTGCTATTCCGAGGAGTGTAGCTCTCTGTAGCAGGACGCAATATATTTGCTATTCCGAGGAGTGTAGCTCTCTGTAGCAGGACGCAATATATTTGCTATTTTGAGGAGTGTAGCTTTCTGTGGCAGGACGCAGTATATTTGCTATTCTGAGGAGTGTAGCTTTCTGTAGCAGGACGCAGTATATTTGCTATTCTGAGGAGTGTAGCTTTCTGTAGCAGGACGCAATATATTTGCTATTCAGAGGAGTGTAGCTCTCTGTAGCAGGACGCAATATATTTGCTATTCTGATGAGTGTAGCTTTCTGTAGCAGGACGCAGTATATTTGCTGTTCTGAAGAGTGTAGCTTTCTGTAGCAGGACGCAGTATATTTGCTATTCTGAGGAGTGTAGCTTTCTGTAGCAGGACGCAATATATTTGCTATTCTGAGGAGTGTAGCTTTCTGTAGCAGGTCTGATCTTAGTTCTATTTCCTAGCTTCTTTATGCTGTCTCCTAATTTGTGTAGTATTACTTCTAATGTTCCCACCACAATTGGTACTATTAATGTTATTAGTATCACTAATTTTATTATTGTTTTTATTATTTTAGAATTACTATTACCGTTTGGGTTTTTAGACTGTTCTCAATGATTTTGTTTTTATGAAGGCATAGAGACAAACCTGAGAACGTTTGAGAAGCATCGCACATTTTTACCACGGAAGACCCTCTTAATCGTAAAGTTAAAATAGTCCAGATACTGAATGAACGAACTTAATTACATATTTGAAGCCAGAATGTATTTGTATTTGGTCAAATCTGTATCCTGTAAACGTTAAATCGCCTGCTATGCATGTGTGATAGCGTAGCAACTGTTTGCTTACATATACATATATATATATATATATATATATATATATATATATATATATATATATATATATATATATATATGTTATGCATGTGTGATAGCGTCGCAACTGTTTGCTTACATATATATATATATATATATATATATATGTTATGCATGTGTGATAGCGTCGCAACTGTTTGCTTATATATATATATATATATATATATATATATATATATATATATATATATATATATATATATATATAATTTTTATATGGAGAAAGAATATTATCAATCATACAGATTAGGGAATTTTTAATTTTCGAACCCGGGTCCGCGTGATCATTAGTTCCTTGGTTTTCGCCTTTGTAACTGGAATATCACTTCATCAAAAGGTGCGACACAAGAAAATTACTACCACAGATACAACTAAAATCGAAGCTCTTTGCCGTGCCCTGTCAATATTGTATCTCATTGTTATCTGATTTATTAGTAATTTCAATAACATTGTATTACCTGCACTAAAAGAAGTCAGAATAAAATTAGTCTCGTGATGAATGAACCAAAAAACAAAATTATTCAGCGCGACCGGAACATGAAACAAAATGCACTCCATCAGTAGCCTGTATTCCGATTTTGTTCCTAGAACAAGTCGCGTCCGTTACATTTAAGGTGATGAAGAGAACCGAGTAAGGAGAAATATACTGGTGGCAAATAAGTTAATTTCCTAAGAAGACTTTCACATAAGTTGCACATAAAAATGTCCTGCGACCTGGAATAATTTTTATCGTGAGTAAAACGCTAAATGAAATGCAAGGTGGAAAGCAGATGATATCTAGATTATCCCCCCTTTTACTTGACTCTTCATCACTCCTCCATTTCCGAGAATAGGAAGAGATAAAATGCATAATGTGTTAATTTAAAAGCAATTTCCTTGACTGCAGTTCGCACCTTGATGAAATCAAACGTGTTGTATCATTGATGAGCAGATAAAACATCCATGTTGTTCGATCTTCCTCTTTAAGCACCCTAACTTGACGAAAAGACTTTTCAATATACAATGAAACGGAAAGAAATTGCGATTAAGCACCATCAGAAGACAGCGTATGATTCCGATTCTATGGCAGAGAGACAATCTCATTAAGAGATTTACGCCTTTTTTCGCTTTTTAGCTGCATTAAAAAAAATCGATTTAACGATAATTCGTCTTGCACTGAACGTTGTTGTTAGCCAATAGCAATAATGTAAGCTTGCGTTCAATAATCGTTTGGAAATCAAATCAAAATTTTACCTAAGGATGAATTATGCTGAGATTAAAATACAGGCATATGAAGAAGTAAATTTGATAGGCAATGTTAAAACAATTAATTAATTATACAGATTAAAAAGAAATAAGCAGCACATTCAAGTTTCAGTGTAGGAATGAGTGTATGTTACGTGAATTTGGTGGCCCTGGTAAACTACAGATCAAAAAAACGCAGCGTAAAATTATCCCCATTGTTTCAGAGGAATATCCACCAATTGACCTCGTGGCATACGTCAGTCTACTATGAGGAACACTCCAAACATCCGTTGCCCAGTCAGTCTACTATGAGGAACACTCCAAACATCCGTTGCCCAGTCAGTCTACTATGACGAACACTCCAAACATCCGTTGCCCAGTCAGTCTACTATGAGGAACACTCCAAACATCCGTTGCCCAGTCAGTCTACTATGACGAACACTCCAAACATCCGTTGCCCAATCTGATCACCCAGATAGATGTCACTGTTTACCTTGTTACATTTTTACAGGTATAGTGTGGTGGTCAGACAAGAGTATGTCCAACAGAGTGGGTCACCTAGACTTGGGCATTATAGCATGTATAATTTCAAATTCCCGTGAAGCCTGTATTCTTAACACATTTTTATAATATTTTCGCAGAGTATTAAAATGTATTCGGTTATTAATTATGACTGTTTTCAAGGATAAAATATCCTATGTAAAATAAATAACTATGCTAAATTTTGCGCTCAGCATTCTACTCAAATCCCAGTGGTCAGTTGAAGAACAGAGGAATAGGTTACAATTTAAATTAACCAAGAAAACCTAAAATGATACAGACAACACATTTAATCACATTACAAGTTTTTACTTTGAAAGAGAATTTTAGTTTGTATTTTTGAAGACATTTTTTTTTAAAGACTTTCTCTTTTGTCTCTAATTTCATCCAAGCTTCGTTTCCCTTTCGAGATAAATATCTCGTTAAATGCTCCTCCAAATTTCATACTAAATTCTTGAGCAGTTTTCGTCTATGGATATCCTGTTTCCAGTGTCTGCCCCGAAAGAAGTATATCTTTGTCTTATATCTGAGATAAATTTATAGATTTCATCTTAAAAGTCGCCCATGTAAATTGTCCGTGAAAGCAAGAGACTTTATTCCCTATTCCCACAAAGAAACAAACATACAAATTAGTGATTATTGTCGGTATTACCTATCTTCAAGCGGTTTAATATAGGGTTAAATGAATTCATATATATCAGCAATAATGACACTGTCGCCTACATAGTTGATAACTTTGGAATTCAAGCCTTATATTATCTCTCATAAATTATAGATTAGATCTAGAGAATAATTGTCGACAGTGTCATGGCTAAACATCGATGATAAAAACTGTATACAGAAGATAAAGATGGTACTACCGAAATGGTGGAGATGCAAATTCAATGAAAAATCGGGTGTGTTTTTACTACAGTTGAAACTTTTGATACCTATGACTTGAGAGTTTACGCTCTCACCATTGCGTTTCAAATATATCAGTTTTTTCCGCATTTGTCACATACTTTTTTGTAAGTAAGGCACATGCCGGTAAAACAAGGTAAATAACCTGGATATACAAATATTTTTTTTTAAAGGACATCAGTACGGACTTATTCTGCGTGTGTGTGTGTGTGTGTGTGTGTGTGTGTGTGTGTGTGTGTGTGTGTGTGTGTGTGTGTGTGTCAGCCAATCTGATTAAATCGAGATATATAACATAACAAAGATCTGACATGCGTTAATAAAAGCCCGTATCCTGGTGTCCTTTGCAATTCAAGATCAACGTATATTTAATAACCAATCAGATAGAGCGTTGCATTTCATTTTAGAGAAAGTTATCGTTAGCAAAGTTATGTTACAAATGACGATTTTTACTGTCAGCGTTATGAAAGCTGTAATTAGATTGGTAAATAAAAAAATAACAGAACATGACCTCATATCTGTGCCTTAGGTCGTATTTCAAATGAGGTATATGGAATGCCTTACGCCGTATTTCAAATGAGGTACATGGAATGCTTTACGTCGTATTTCAAATGAGGTATATGGAATGCTTTACGTCGTATTTCAAATGAGGTATATGGAATGCCTTACGCCGTATTTCAAATGAGGTACATGGAATGCTTTACGTCGTATTTCAAATGAGGTATTTGGAATGCTTTACGTCGTATTTCAAATGAGGTATTTGGAATGCTTTACGTCGTATTTCAAATGAGGTATATGGAATGCCTTATGTCGTATTTCAAATGAGGTATTTGGAATGCTTTACGTCGTATTTCAAATGAGGTATTTGGAATGCTTTACGTCGTATTTCAAATGAGGTATTTGGAATGCTTTACGTCGTATTTCAAATGAGGTATTTGGAATGCTTTACGTCGTATTTCAAATGAGGTATTTGGAATGCTTTACGTCGTATTTCAAATGAGATACATGGAATGCTTTACGTCGTATTTCAAATGAGGTATTTGGAATGCTTTGCGTCGTATTTCAAATGAGGTATATGGAATGCTTTACGTCGTATTTCAAATGAGGTATATGGAATGCTTTACGTCGTATTTCAAATGAGGTATTTGGAATGCTTTACGTCGTATTTCAAATGAGGTATATGGAATGCTTTACGTCGTATTTCAAATGAGGTATATGGAATGCTTTACGTCGTATTTCAAATGAGGTATATGGAATGCTTTACGTCGTATTTCAAATGAGGTATATGGAATGCTTTACGTCGTATTTCAAATGAGGTATTTGGAATGCTTTACGTCGTATTTCAAATGAGGTATATGGAATGCTTTACGTCGTATTTCAAATGAGGTATTTGGAATGCCTTACGCCGTATTTCCAGCTAATTCACAAACTATTTAAGTGTTTGTTGATAGTAAAATGTAATTTCTCATTTAATATGTCCTCCAAAATACCCTGATCTCGTTTATAGTTTTAAATAACTCCTTATCAAACAACAAAGTGTTGTTGAATGTCAAAAAGCCATTTTCTTACTAGAGTTATTTGCGTTCTAATTTACAGATATAACAGAATGATCAGACCAGTAACCAGATTATATCTAAAGTTACTCTTCTTTTGGCAGGAGAGAAATTAGATAGGAGAAATAAATATTGTACAGCTTGCTACGGTGATGATTCCGTTCCCAATGTATTTATATTTAAAGCAAGATTTAATCTCTTAATGGAGGTCAGTTCATTTAAAGTATTTTCTTATTATTTCAAAATCACTTATTTTGCCCTATTGCTATTGATATGTGCATAAATTTATTAATCCAACTCAGGATCATGTACAAGATTTAGTAGCCAGTAGTATGAATGGCCCATTTTCAAATTCATATATGCTATTAGATTTACCGTAATAGAAATCAGGTCCAAAACTTTCAATAGTGAAAAGCTTTCATTTTCTATGTCTATGTCCAAAAGAAAATAATTTCCCATCTTGAGATTTATTAACTTAGTATACTTTAGATTCTAGCTAACATGTATTTGAATATATATATATATATATATATATATATATATATATATATATATATATATATATATATATATATATATATATATAACACATTTAATTGTAGCCTTTCCCAATACATTCGTAACGACAAATTTCCCTGATAGTTGTTAATTATCTGTAGAATGACCATCTTGCAAGCAGTATATGTAATATTGTTTATTTATTTTTTCTAAAATCAAATAGAAAATATCCTTATTGTTAAGTCTTCAGCACTGTTATTATTATTATTATTATTATTATTATTATTATTATTATTATTATTATTATTATTATTATCATCATCATCATCTTTATTATTATTATTATTATTATTATTATTATTTTCCGCATATGATTTCCTTGGTTTTCTCTCCCCGATCATCATTTGACTAAGCAAGATACATATATGTGCGTGTAAGTATGCATGTTTATGCAGGCGTGTATGTGCATATATGTATACGCATGTATGCATGTATATGAATGTATATGCATGTGTATATATGCATATATATGTGTGTATATGCATGTATATGTGTTTGCATATGCATATATATGTGTGTATATGCATGTATATGTGTTTGCATATGCATATATAAGTTTGTCTATATGTGTATATATGCATGTATATGTGTTTGCATATGCATATATATGTATGTCTATATGTGTGTATATGTATATATGTATATATGCTTACATGTATTCGAAGCTATTATACTACAATCCAAATATGATTAAATTTATTCGTCCAGAAATGCCAGTATAAAGTTCAATAATGTAAGAACTGTTCATATATTTGTATATATGTATCTATAAATTTGCGTGTGACCTATTATCACATGGGGTCTCTCCTTTCTTTGTTTCTCTATACTCTTGCACCTCAAACAATGATTGCTTTAGATCTGTATAGCTCTTACTCTCATTCAAAATAACATTTTAATTTTCTTTGTAATGTTCCCCTGATGCATGAAATATTATGTGTTTCGTATTTGTTATGGGAAAGGTAATTCTAAGTTGGAAGAACTTGTGCCTAACCCTAATGCTTTCCTAATGTATGCAATAAAATATGCTTAAAACAAAAATATCCTTATATTTATTTATACTGTCTTCATCTCTAGACTCTAACATTTAACTAATAAAACACTGTACTTATACAATTTTAACATGAGCAGTTACCATTAGTATTTTCTAAAACCGTATTTCTTATACGTCCAAGCAGTACATGTTTAAAAATCCAGATGTCCAAAAGTCTATTGCTAGATTGACAATGTGTTTAAAGGTCCAGATGTTGGTCGGCTATTGCTAGATTGACAATGTGTTTAAAGGTCCAGATGTAGGTCGGCTATTGCAAGATTGACAACGTGTTTAAAGGTCCAGATGTTGGTCGGCTATTGCTAGACTGACAATGTTTTTCATGCGTCATCATCAAATACTGTTCTGGAAATTATTTACACATACTCCTAATTAAATAATTATTTACACATACTACTCTTCGGTATGAAAGGAAATTATCGGTAGTCTTGATACTGGAAAACATCTAATTGATTGTTTGCTTCACAAAAAAATAAAAAATAAAATAAAAATAAAATAAAATAAATATAAAACTTGACCCATCCCTTCTTTTTTAAAACAATATGAACACATCCACATGTGAATATACTTACATTCTAATGAAAGGGAGATAACTAGCCACAGACTGGTCGATAAAGTCTAATATTGGACATCTGCTATCGAAAGATACTCCCTTATTATAAACGAAAGTCCGTGTATCTACATTTTTAAAGTTACTAAATATTATCGATAGGTGTAAAAAAAATCACTAATTTAGCTGGTGTCGATACACTTTTCAAGGATAAACTATTGTTTTGCTGCTTGAAAAATTTATTGAAACAATAGGAAAGTTGATTTTTACATGAGAAAAAGCTGTTACAAGATACTATCCAAAACTAAACATAAACTTATTACCTTGCAAAACAACAACAACAACAACAACAACACAAATACAATACACTGAATAAAAAATGAAGAAATGGAAATAATTCACTAAAATAAAAACTTTTGTTCAATAGGTTTGCTCCTAGTAAAACATTTGCTGTCGGCATCGAAAATTTAACTTAGTGCGCTGGGGATTTTGCAAATACGGGTTTTTCTCTGCGATAATTTTGCTCATACGGTAATACGACATACATCAATCAAATAGGTTACCAATTTCTAGTCTTAAAGGAAAAACGTATAGATATGAAGTTAAGTGCTCTT
>JAQPZY010001342.1:962500-1007500 GCA_029931535.1 Margaritifera margaritifera | reverse complement strand
AGTGAAGTTTTCATGTTATTTATAAATATTAGAAATTTTTTCCTACTTTTTTACCAAGGTCACTTTATTAGGATACATAAGCCTAAATTACAAATTTTATAACATCAACTAAAAAGGTATATATACACACACACACACACACACACACATATATATATATATATATATATATACAGACACACATACGTTAGACAATTATAATTCATTTCAAGTAGGAATCGAACCCGTGACGCATGTGTTAGACAATTATAATTCATTTCAAGTATATGTGCGTGAATTGATCTACGACGATAAAACGAGGCTTGCCAATTCTAAATGTAGTTCCGCAGTTATTTCCAGTCTCGTTGACAATTGTTAATTTGCTTCTGTTTGAGTTTCTATTTTCATTCACATTGATTAAGTACATAAAAGAGACGCTTGAGATTTCAACGTGAAAGTTGGTTCAAATATATCAGGAATAAACATTGCACGGTCAGTGTGCCGATAAGTGAAGGGATGCCATTTGTATCGATCGATCCCCGACGATTAAATCGAACCGAGTTAGAAATAGGCTAAGCGAAATGAGGAACAAACAAGAGGTAATTGAAATATTTAAAGTTATGTACAGTTGATTAGTTATTAGTATGCTTCAATTACTATAACTACTATAAAATTCGTTTTCATATCATCTCTCTCTCTCTCTCTCTCTCTCTCTCTCTCTCTCTCTCTCTCTCTCTCTCTCTCTCTCTCTCTCTCTCTCTGGAGGAAAAACGGACAGGCCAACTGACCAACACACACAGACTGATCAACACACACAGACATCAACACACACAGACTGACCAACACACACAGAGTGATCAACACACACAGACTGATCAACACACACAGATGCCTTCTGGCATTTAAACATTTTAGAACCTTATTTTAGGTTTGAAAGAAAGAAAATATAAAATTTAATTACAATATGAATGTGGCACCAACCCATGTAATATACAGTATGAATGTGGCACCAAGCCAAGTAATATACAATATGGTCCTTGTGCCACTTTGTATCATTGGAATCATGTAACACTGAAGACACCTCCCATGTAAAGTGTACTTATATAATAATAAGTGCTTATGTTCTTGTAGGTTACTTGGTGTAAGTTCAAGTTTAAGGTTTTCAAACAGCTCAAAATCTATTTCCTCTCTCACTCCACAGATTTACACGTATTTTTGTTTGCTTTACTTACAGCAAGACACAGAGAGAGGGGGACGGGGGAATTAAATTATGTAAATTGTTTTATTAATTTAGAAATTGAAGATTTAATTTAACGACTAATAATTGTAAATTCATCACTGGAATTCGAAAGTAATGATTTCCTACAAAAATCTAAATAATATGCGCAGTCATACACCATGGGATATATATCGTTAAACAATGTTCTTTTTAGACGTTGTCTAAGTTCCAAATTTTTCTGAATGCCACTTCAAAAATTAAAATGCCATCACATTTCCTTCTTTGAAAACTTTTCAATTGGCTGCGCCTTGCTTCATGGTAACCAGGTATATATATCTAGTTTGTTCTGCCAGACCGCCCTTGGCTGAGGAAGAAGTCGATATTTACTGAAGGAACGGGCGGAACAAATGCAAGTCATCTTGAATAGAAATGTGACCCGTTCCCCAATCCCCTACAAAATCCCATTACAGAAAATACCACGCCCATTCAAGTATACGCTACCTTAAATTTTTCATAAACGAAAATACCCTAGATTTTTCTCCCCAGCAATAATTGCACCGTCCTACTAAAAAACAGTCAATATTGACCACTCCCTAAAGCACCCAAAGGAAACTGATACACTTTTCGTGACAGCCAGCCTGAGCTGCAGTACATTATGACCTGATGATAGTGCCTGGTGATTTTAATATTTTCAGCATAGCAGAAACTAATGGGTTAAAGTGTAAATTATGGTTTTAAAATCGAAATATTAGAATGGGTTATAAAGACAATGAAAGTTTATGTTATATCAACATCTATATATATATATATATATATATATATATATATATATATATATATATATATATATGTGTGTGTGTGTGTGTGTGTGTGTATATATAGAGAGAGAGAGACACACACAGAGAGAGCAATAGAAAGAGACAGAGACAGAGACAGAGAGAGAAGGAAGGAGGTGTTTTGTTTGAAATGTAGCCTCTGTTACAACTCTTCAACGCTGGCGAATAACACACATTTAAAAGAAATAATTTAAAATCTTGCCCTATTAGATATCTCTGTACACTGCTGTTTAAGTCTACGGAGGAATCCAAATAATAGACTTTGATAAGATTTCTTTTTATCGTCACTTACAATATGAATTCTATAGATATAATCCTTAAAATGTATTCCTATATTAATACCTTGTAATACTGTTAATATTGATGGATGTTAAGAAAAAGTCTTTTTAACATAAAATTAGATGTCAAAAACCAACATGAATAACGTGACAATCATCTGTATGGGTTTCAAAGCTTTCCATTGGTGAAATATTCCCACGCAAATACTAGTATTGATTACTCATCATTTAATGTACGGTCAGTAGTATAACCAAACCAAACCAAACGGAATTACAGCATGCAAACCGTGGGAAATTGGTATTGAAAATGTATAATTCAGATAGCGTATCTAGATATATTTGAACCGCCCCGTTATCCACAGTGTAAACGCAGCAATACGAATTCACCTTCCTTTCTGTTGACTATTTTTTCTTCACTGTCCTATGATATCGGATGGTGCGCACCTATCTAAAATGTCACGTTTCATGACACTGAAGTTCCCGTGTAATGATATATACATTACATCTATGTTTGCCTTCAATTACTGTAATTTTTGGCAGTTGGATTCATATGCGCAGCTGTTTATAATTTAAAAGTAACAAAACGCATTTGGCACTTTGCCTTTAAGATATGCAACTTTTTAGAAACGGAAATAATTTTTACTCCAGTTATTTATGACAACGGTAAATTTGATTTCCTTAGATGTGACTAATGTGTCACGTGTTGGGGTATAGAGTATTGCAACATGACCTTTGCCAAAATAGTCATTGTTTCGTTCGTATTCAAAACGATCGACAACAGTATATTTTGCAAATATAAGCAAAATATGTTTTGAACCGTAACTGAAAACAATTACAATATCGTATGTTGGCAGTAATTTCATAGTTTATTAACCCCAGCCGGCTCGGGGATGTACAATAGGCTCGATGCCCCCTCCTGCATGTTGCAAGAGGCGCGTACCGTATATACTGGCGTATAATCCGACTCCAAATGCAAACAAAATATACCCTGATATGCCGTCGAATAATGCGCCGGTAGATCAGGGTCTATGTTGTTTGTTCTACTGCTTGGTCCTTACAAACTGCATAGACCCCGATCTGCCGGCGCATAATGGGCCGGCAGATCGGGTTCTATGCAGTTTGCAGTTAGTATCGTTTTATATGCAGGTATATACGGTAATGTAGGTAGGAGCCAAACTGACTCAGAGCTTAGCTTGCCGGACGCGAGACCGAAAGGTTGCGGGTTCGAATCCTACCATAGAATGAGCCCTGGTGGGCTACCGTGGTGTGTCTTTGTGCAAGGCACTTTACTCCAATTGCCTCAGCACTAAATAACCTACTTGTGTTGATGTGCCGTTAAACATCAAACCAATCATATCCAATTATTAATTTATTTATTTGGATAGTAATTGTTATTGAATATATATATATATATAGATATATATATATATATATATATATATATATATATATATATATATATATATATATTAAGAGAGAGAGAGAGAGAGAGAGAGAGACAGAGAGAGAGACAGAGAGAGAGACAGAGAGGGGAGATAGAGAGAGATGCACTCATGCATGCATGGACTGATTTGTGGATAAAATGACTTTCTTTATCTATGTTTGTTGTGTTAAAAGTTATACAATCCTATTATTAGTATTTGTTGTCAGTTCACGGACTGGGAATTGAAACACAAAATACATAACAGAAAGTAAACGAAAAATTTATTTGAAATAGGAAATGGGTTAAAATTGCAATTTCCTTCCCTTGATTTCCGATTATCACATAACTTAGATGTTCAAGCTTTAATAATTTATTTTAAAAAAATTATTATACAATGCCACGAAATGCATTTCATATCTGATTCTTTATTTTTCCCTCCATGACTCTTCATTGTGGCATATTTTCTAAATTTTTTTCCATCCGTTGTATAAGAAGACCAGCAATCATTTATCAGTTCATAGAAATAAAGTTTGACCGATTTTGAGAAAGTATTACTATCAGAATCATGAAAACAATTACGTGCACTTTCATAAGAAAGGTGACAGAGTTGTCTTTAATGAAAATACGAAAATTGCCTGCACTATTCACATATCGTCCAAATATATATTCACCGCATTCTACGGTATATACGCCTCTTCTGACCATTTTTTGCACAAGTGACGTAGGAAAAATAATCTCACAGGTGACGGAGGGAAAATAATTTCGCAGGGAAATAATCTCACATACATCTCATCATCCGCTATAAGCAGCTGTCACTCAGCGTTAACTTAAACATCAAGTGCGATCATAGAAATAAGATTTTCATCATGAACACAATTAGAATGATTTTCATCCGATAGCATAAGTACAACTTAGTATTCTCTGCAAAAGTTTCTACTCTATAAATAATGATACGTTAAGTTGTTAAAATCATTCCACAAGTAAAATTATTTTAAATGTTTGACGAAAAACGTACCTTTTGTCTTTAGATATTCATATATATCTTTACTTTATTATATGCCTCAAATTCAGTGACCAGAATTACATTTTGAAAGCAGTCTGTCACCACATGCAATAATACACTAAATTCAGATCATGCTTGTCTTAATCAATCTGCTACAATGTCGTAGAAACTTGTTCCATTCCTTATACTACTGGAGAAGACACAACATCGATTGTACATCTCTTTATTATCCATAAAATATGTTTATGAATCAAGTCACTGTTGAAGTATTTTATTTGAGTCAAAACATTTGTATGTTTCAATACATCAAACTTTACTGCTTCTTGCTAATGCATAGAGCCCCGCTTAATTTTATAAAATTTCAATTCCTATTTTCAGCGAATAAGGCAGTATTTGCTGGTAAGTGACTGACGTGCTGTTGAAGTCCGTGAATAAACATTCGAGGTAACGGTGGTCTTTGACCCGGAAGTGAATTTTCACCTGACCGGAAGTAGAGGGCGTCTATGTTAGAGATGATACCGGCTGCCTGTGGATGGTAGGTGAACCAATAAGGGTTTGACTGAAGAAGTCTTTGTACCGCAGCGTAGTTTCCAGCTTCTGCCAACAACTCAAGACCAACTGCTGTCTGACGTTTCCACTTTGTTCTGGAAGAAAACAATGCCCAGTTTGGAATTTAGTCATAATGTATATAACCATACTAACTTAGACAAACTTTCATTCGCAAATATAAAAAGTATATAGCAGCACTTAATTTTGAAGTAGTCAGCTCATTAGCTTACAATAATTACAGTACCACATCAGCCAGATCAGTTGTGGCAACTTGTACTACCTTCCATCATTTCACAATAAAAATACGGTTTTAAACTAATGATAAAGTCAGAATTATATTCCTGACTCGAAAGCAGAGCTACAGCTCAGTGTCAAAGTATGCAAACGTTTTGCCCATTCGTATATTTTCTCCTGAATTGTCAAATTAGGTCAAAATTAACTTACGATATTTTGAAAGCATGTATAACAATGTTATATCATTATTATTATGCAATCATAATTATATTATTATTATTATTATTATTATTATTGCTGTTGTAATTATTATTATTGTTATTTCAAAATTTTATTATTATTATTATTATTACTCGCACTTTTTCCTAAAAGAGAAAAGTTTAAACACTTCATTTGCTTCTGAAATTTGGTTTGATCTGGTTACAAAACAAGGTGTTTGCAAATGCATCTGCCTAGTAAAAAAATATTTTACGACTATTTTAATAGTCAAATTTTTTTAAACTAAATGTACTGAATATATGAGCGATATAACTAAATGTACTGAATATATGAGCGATATAACTAAATGTACTTGAATATATGAGCGATATAACTAAATGTACTTGAATATATGAGCGACATAATTAAATGTACTGAATATATGAGCGATATAACTAAATGTACTGAATATATGAACGATACAATACAATACTTGAGGGTATTATACGTGTCCTTCTCAACATCTGTAGCATAGGAATGTATTTATACATATTTTCATCCTGCATTTCTAAGTGGTCGAATTGTCTTTTACTATTCATAAGGTCACGTATGTGATTAGTTTCAGCAAAGTATATTATAACATTCAAGCTGGAAAAGTAATTATAATTGATTCCTTGCACGGTATATTTGAGTAAAACTGTTTTTGTATCACACTCTAATAGATTTAGTCAAAGGAAATGAAATCACATGTCTAGACAAATAATCGATTAAATTATAGGAAAAGTAAGATGCTGTCGCAGTTAATCTATTTTCAATAAAAAGCATATGTTGTCACCAAAACTGCATGGGACCTGCTTTTAATTATTGGCTAAGCGGTGAAAGACCTAATAGTTCACATGGCTATACGTATTTTTAATTTTCACTTTCGTTTAAAGTTAAACTCGTCATAATTGTATGCATTATAAATCAAGGTCATATAGTAACCGTAAATGAGATCATATTTATGTTTAAAGGGCGACAGTACAATGTGATTTTAAAATGTCAAAACAGCAAGACAATTATTTTCAGAATTTTAACCATAAATTTTATGATGAATTTCCTTTTAAATGTTTGGTGAAATACTTTTTCAAATTTCATGTGAGATAATTAGCTGCCAAACTGTTAATAATATTGTATTCGATGATTCAAATATTGTCAAGATATCTACAGGCAAAATGAAACTAAATGGGCAGTTGTCAGGTTTTGTAAATGAAAATTTGGCTTTTTAGTCTGATTGTAAAGAAATTCAGTCAAGTTATAATTATTCAGAAAACCAGACGGATTTTGCGAACAAGCCATTAGTACTTTTCAAATGCAAACAGTTAGAAGAACCTGATTCCTAATGAGAAACTATTATTTTCCTTTTTTCAAATAACTAAAGAATAAAATTCGAATTTCTTATAATAAGAAAAAAATATATATAATTGAAAACCAGTGGGGGGGCAAGGGAGTGGGGGTCAAATGCTCCCGGGCGCCGGGCGACAGTGGGGGGGGGGAGGCACTGTCGGGAGCTGACCTTTTTTTTGTTTTGCAGCTGTAACCGGGAAGTAGAGGGGGGGGGCGGGTTGGAGGTTTGCAACTGACATACAAACTGTTCTCTATGGCAAAGTAGGGCGCCACTAAAGAACATTGCCCCCTGGCGCCTCGAACCCTCGCGCCGCCACTGTTGAAAACATAACTAGTGCTGTTTATCTCGTAAACGTACCACACGAATCAGTAAACCCTTGGAACATAAGCATATTAATTCTGGACGTAAGTTTTATTTTATCTTTCAATTTAGAATTCAGCAAGCAACTTTTGCTATATGACAGGATTTTGTGATTAAAAACTAAGCAAGCATCATTTATCCATTCATGCAAAAAGAAGGAAGCATCATTCTTCAATGCATACAAAACCCAAGCAAGCACCATTCTTCAATGCATACAAAAACCAAGGAAGCATCATTCTTCAATGCATACAAAAACCAAGCAAGCATCATTCTTCAATGCATACAAAAACTAAGCAAGCATCATTTATCCATGCATACAAAACCCAAGCAAGCACCATTCTTCAATGCATACAAAAACCAAGGAAGCATCATTCTTCAATGAATACAAAAACCAAGCAAGCATCATTCTTCAATGCATACAAAAACTAAGCAAGCATCATTTATCCATGCATACAAAAACCAAGCAAGCACCATTTTTCAATGCATACAAAAACCAAGGAAGCATCATTCTTCAATGCATACAAAACCCAAGCAAGCACCATTCTTCAATGCATACAAAAACCAAGGAAGCATCATACTTCAATGCATACAAAAACTAAGCAAGCATCATTCTTCAATGCATACAAAACCCAAGCAAGCACCATTCTTCAATGCATACAAAACCCAAGCAAGCATCATTCTTCCATTCATACAAAAACCAAGCAAGCACCGTTCTTCAATGCATACAAAAACCAAGCAAGCACCATTCTTCAATGCATACAAAAACTAAGCAAGCATCATTCTTCAGTGCATACAAAAACCAAGCAAGCATCATTCTTCAATGCATACAAAAACCAAGGAAGCATCATTCTTCAATGCATACAAAAACCAAGCAAGCATCATTCTTCAATGCATACAAAAACTAAGCAAGCATCATTCTTCAATGCATACAAAAACCAAGCAAGCATCATTCTTCCATTCATACAAAAACTAAGCAAGCATCATTCTTCAATGCATACAAAAACCAAGGAAGCATCATTCTTCAATGCATACAAAACCCAAGCAAGCACCATTCTTCAATGCATACAAAAACCAAGGAAGCATCATACTTCAATGCATACAAAAACTAAGCAAGCATCATTCTTCAATGCATACAAAACCCAAGCAAGCACCATTCTTCAATGCATACAAAAACTAAGCAAGCACCATTCTTCAATACATACAAAAACCAAGCAAGCATCATTCTTCCATTCATACAAAAACCAAGCAAGCATCATTCTTCCATTCATACAAAACCCAAGCAAGCATCATTCTTCCATTCATACAAAACCCAAGCAAGCATCATTCTTCAATGCATACAAAAACTAAGCAAGCACCATTCTTCAATGCATACAAAAACTAAGCAAGCATCATTCTTCCATTCATACAAAAACTAAGCAAGCATCATTCTTCAATGCATACAAAAACCAAGCAAGCATCATTCTTCCATTCATACAAAAACTAAGCAAGCATCATTCTTCAATGCATACGTTGTTGGGTTGTGTGCTTTGTTACAAAATAAGAGACTGAAGAGAAATCAACTCATTGGAAAGACCCGCAGTTTCAAATTAATGCCCTACAATTCTGAATAAGAAAAAACAATATTCGAATGTGTTTGTTTCAGTTATGGAGACGATAACATTTGCATTTCTCTATGCCTTGAACTCTAATTTTGTTTTCCAACAAAAATTTGGTCTACTGCGAATTTATCAGTGTGTTTACGTAAGTGCGCATACCTATCGAAAGATTAGACATTGAACGTGGCGCAGTTGGTAGGGTTGTCCAGTACAAATGCAAATTGAACCAAATGTCGTAAGTGGTATTTTAAAAAAAAAACAAAAAAAAAAAAACACAATATTCAAACGAATCTTTCTTGTCAAAGTTGTTTTCATTTAAGAGTCTGTCGAATATACGTCTATGAAAAGTTAACAATTACGATTAGATTCAATATAAAGACAAAACAGAATATTACAGTAAAATGACTAATAATAACCTTCTTATCACTTTATATTAACTCTGTGAGATTGGTGTTAGCAGAAAAATACTTTAAATTAATTCCTTATTTTGCGGCCACATGAAGAATTTTTTTCTACTTTAAATAGTAGAGAATTCGACCGTACTTTGGTCGTTTTATGTGCAAGGTTTTGTTAAAACCTATTGGTTACATTTGTATATTTTGGTTGCTGGCAATTTTCAAAGACTCAAATAAATCGATTTACCAGTGCAACATTCACACCAGCTGTTTTCAATGGTCTATAAGCTTATCGGACGGGTAAGCTTTCCTTTGGTTGTTAGTTTTGTACTAGGAAATAGGGACGTATAGAATAGAAAACTCATGTACTCCATATATGTCATCTGGTGCCATTTTGACACCTGAATAACCAAGCTTTCTTCTGCCAAAAACGTCAATGTTGATCAGATTTTAAATTCAGAGCGTTCGTTCTGTAAGCAACCGGATAGAAATCGTCTATGGGTGAATGCATGTTTCCAATACCTATATTAAAAGCAATCATACGAACGATACAACGCCTGATTGATTTTCTTGAGGTTATTAGGTTCAAAAGTAGAGTTCTTATTCCAGGACGTGATGGACACTGCTGTAAAACAGGGCGGCAGGTATGAACGTATGTGCAGGTTATAACGAGTTATTTCCCCTGATCAATCTGCGGGACTTATACAATCATCGCTTAGAACTCATCATATTCAGGAGCTAATAAATTTCTTAAAATACTCCTTTTTCTACTTTGGACCAGCTATTGCTTTTCATTTTTACTAGTTATCTGTTTTTAGTTATGAATGTTGTTTGTATATTATATATCAAATACGTTATTGACTTCCTATTTACTTACATGAATCAACTCAATACATGCAGAAATGAAAATTTTGGGGAGAAAACATTTTTCTCACTGCTAGTGCTCCGAGCCAACTTTTTTATTTGTAATTATCTAAATTAATCAGTCAGTCAGTCAGTCAGTCAGTATGTATGTATGTATGTATGGATGGATGGATGGATGGATGGATGGATGGATGGATGGATGGATGGATGGATGCATGCATGCATGCATGCATGCATGTATGTGTGTATGTGTGTATTTAATTTTTATTCTCAATTTTGTAATAAAAACTAAGTGAAAAGATTTTTAAAATGAAAGTACATATGTACTCATTAGCATCTACTACCATAAGCATTACAGATTTTCTCACTCTTTACATAAAGTACAGATTACATTGTAAACTATTGCAAAAGAATGAATAACACCAGAGATATTAAATATTTTGTAATGTTCCATGTTCGAGTACAAGGCATTTGCGTCATAACATCCATTCATATAGCAAATGGTAGATATTCCAAGTTTTTATTGTGAACTTTAGGCTCAAACTATACAAATGGTACACTACAGTTTGCTATGCCTGGGTTTCCAAAGTTTCTATGAAAACTTGATATTTACCCACACAACAAAACGTACGACATTTTTTAACGTGTTTTTTCTCCTTCTTCTTCAATAATACTGTTTTCAATGCTTCAACCTTAAAATTTACTGTGATTAATACATTTATATCGAGTAGAAGCAAATATTTTAACAAGTGAGTAAGAACATTTGAATAATTGAAGAAATTATAACGTGTTTTTAAACCTGATTAAAATACATATTTTTTATTTCTTAACGATGATATTCAAAATTAGGTTCTCAAATATTTATGCCTTCGAACTAGCGTCTTCGTACTTCGATTTTGTTTATATATATATATATATATATATATATATATATATATATATATATAATGAGTAAAAAAGAATGAAATTAAATTAGAAACACTATTTGAAGAAGAGGGGCTAATCAGTTTATGTTTGTATAGCATATATCTCAATAAAACTTTGATATTGAAAATGTTATGTATAACATGAAGTGTTTACCTTTAGCTCCGTATCAGAACCTATATATGTTTAACAAACACGTATTAATTTGTAAAGTATTGTAATAGCCGAACTGTATATATGTACGAACGTCAGAAACAATTTCAAGAGCACTTTTTTCATTTTTTAAATTTAATTTAATATAATTTTTATTTGCATTTTTTTATTTTTTATTATTATTATTTTTTTTTTCATGTCTTTTTTTTCGCAATATTCCCCATTAGAAGTTTAGTTTGGGCGAAGGACACTAAAAAGGCATCTGCAACATTCTTGATAACGAAACTAAAAAGGCATTTGCAACATACTTCATAACGACACTAAAAAGGCATTTGCAAAATACTTCAGAACGACACTAAAAAAGCATTTGCAACATACTTCAGAACGACACTAAAAAGGCATTTGCAACATACTTCATAACGACACTAAAAAGGCATTTGCACACTTACTTCAAAACGACACTAAATAGGCATTTGCAACATTCTTCAGAAAGAGTTTTATAGTTATTATAATTCATATTATTATATTTAAAACACTGGGAAAGTCAAAATATAAAATCCATTCTTAATTACGAAGATTTACATTATTTATTCTATATACTTTTATCTCTGTTGCTGTACACTACGGGCGAATAATTCCCAGAAATGTATTGGCAAAAAATGGTGTTTCGATTTTATGTTAGCTCAACTTTTTTTCATGAATTATTCTGTATAAAATCAACATAAATTTAACATTCTAAAATTAAAAGAGAAATGTCGCGCTTATTTAACTACCTGTCCACCAGTTATAGTCAAAGATTTATCCGGTATGAGTGTAGAGAACTTGATTAATTCATACCGTAATCATTCAGTACATATATCATCTAATTTTAAATGATTTAAATTGAAATTATTTTATTTTGGTCTGTGTGCCTACATGACAATTTTTCTCCATTTTCATTTTAAACGAGCAGCTAATTGCTTTAAATTGTGTCAGTTATAGTGATGTCAGTTTTCCTTTGGCAAAAAAAAAAAAAAAAAAAAAAAACCACTATCGTAACTTTTTATCGTGATGTACTTTTAGAAATTGCACGTTTTACTTCATGATTCTGAATTTTCTCTTATTGAACATTATTTAAAATTTATATTGAAATTGTGTATATTGTGAATCTAAATATTTAGTAACAAATTTATTCGAATACATGCTTATTACCAACGTGGCATAAAATGTTAATATATGATTTTAATTACTTATCTAAGGAACCCCAAGCAACATTAGCGTGCACCTTGTGGAAACAAAACTTGTATATCTATATCGGTATTTCAATTCCGAATCCTGATCCTTTTTCCTTATATAATATTAAGCGAAAAATGTATAATTACCACCGACATCCTCAATTTTTCCAAATAGAAGCCATTTCTCCTATTATATCATCATATAATTAAATTCATCCCATATTTCACCAACCAGCAGACTGATGCATATAAAAGTTAGACACGTCAGTAGTAATGTCCAGTTTTCAGTGTTCTATTACCCATTCTCATAAGACACTCACATAGCATGTATTTGTGTATAACGGAAATAATAAAAAGCCATACGTGTTGTTGTGTATAACGGAAATAATAAAAAGCGATACGAGTTGTTGTGTATAACGGAAATAATAAAAAGCGATACGAGTTGTTGTGTATAACGGAAATAATATAAATGCCATACGTGTTGCTGTGTATAACGGAAATAATAAAAAGCCATACGTGTTGTTGTGTATAACGGAAATAATAAAAAGCCATACGTGTTGTTGTGTATAACGGAAATAATAAAAGCTATACGAGTTGCTGTGTATAACGGAAATAATAAAACGCGATAGGAGTTGTTGTCTATAACGTAAATAATAAAAAGTGATATGAGTTGTTGTGTATAACGTTAATAATAAAAAGCGATAGGAGTTGTTGTGCGTAACGGAAATAATAAACAGCGATACCAGTTGTTGTGTATAACGGAATTAATAAAAGCTATACGAGTTGTTGTGTATAACGGAAATAAGAAAACGCGATAGGAGTTGTTGTCTATAACGTAAATAATAAGAAGTGATAGGAGTTGTTGTGTATAACGTAAATAATAAAAAACGATAGGAGTTGTTGTGCATAACGGAAATAATAAAAAGTGATACGAGTTGTTGTGTATAATTATACTAAAGTCACCCCTGAAAAAATTTGCATGAAGTGTAAGCGCATTCATATTCTGCGACATCAATAATGTCCCAATTCATACTTGTTTTCTTTTACTCTAACAGAAGTCCCAATTCATACTTGTTTTCCGTTGCTCTAACAGAAGTCCTAATTCATACTTGTTTTCTTTTACTCTAACAGAAGTCCCAATTCATACTTGTTTTCCGTTGCTCCAACAGAAGTCCCAATTCATACTTGTTTTCTTTTACTCTAACAGAAGTCCCAATTCATACTTGTTTTCTTTTACTCTAACAGAAGTCCCAATTCATACTTGTTTTCTTTTACTCTAACAGAAGTCCCAATTCATACTTGTTTTCTTTTACTCTAACAGAAGTCCCAATTCATACTTGTTTTCTTTTACTCTAACAGAAGTCCTAATTCATACTTGTTTTCTTTTACTCTAACAGAAGTCCTAATTCATACTTGTTTTCTTTTACTCTAACAGAAGTCCCAATTCATACTTGTTTTCCGTTGCTCTAACAGAAGTCCTAATTCATACTTGTTTTCCTTTGCTCTAACAGAAGTCCCAATTCATACCTGTTTTCCTTAAACTTCAAATAAAGCTGTTCAGTGTCATGAATGCTCAAAAGTTTTCAATGCATTTGTTTAATTTTGTGTTAACTTTTGTATGTATATAAGTTTCATTTCTTTTGCTGTAGTTTTTTTTATCTGATGTTTTCTTACTGCATAATGACCATGGTAGACTATATTACTCATAGTTCTGTTTTAAATTGCATGTGTTACTTTTATCTTTTACTTTATATACATTTTACAGATTTGTATAACGTCTTTACCGTTTTTATTTTATCTTGTTGTACTTACTATACCATATAGCCACTATTATGCTGAGGGGTCACAAAACACTACTACATACATACATACTAATTTTTTTTTTTTTTTTTATCAGTTGCTTAGAGTCAAAATGAGGTCCATCTTTCCAATGTTTTTGAACTGCTGTATGTATTGACAAATGGTTAGTACAATTACTTACCATAGGATATATAACGGACTTTTCCTTAGTCGATTCAGATTTATACCTTGTAAGAAAATTTAAATTATGATGACGTTATATTTGCCAATCTTCTGTTTAGTGTGGGTACAAAATAAATGATGGGGAAAACTTTTCTGTCATAGCATAATTTTTTTAATTTTGGCGATGTATCAAGTTTTCCACTGTATTTTCCTAGCGGTGAATACCGCCATAGATTCACTTCATTGGTGAATGCTGTTGTGCAATGGTACCATGTTTATGAAGAGTTATTTCCCCTGATCAGTCATCCGTTTATAGCATGGATGATAATAATTCTTATACTTGCACTGGATATTAAATTAAAACTCCAGGTACCATAACACACGCATAGTACTTTTGGTAACATATAAGCGGTAAACGTCTCATTAATTTATGTTACTGAAACAGACAGTACTGTATCTATAGTAAACATAAATATCAGATCCGTTCATCATCGGTTGGACTTTCTACTCCATACTTTCGATGTTTTCGTGTTATTGCTCTCATCTCAACGCACTTTGATAATAAAGTTGAGGATAACGATAATAGGATAGCAGCTTATCAAAAACCGCACAGGAACGACATATCCAACAGTGGTGCTGGTGTTATGGTATACATTTAGACATATCCAACAGTGGTGCTGGTGTTATTCTATACATTTTAGACATATCCAACAGTGGTGCTGGTGTTACGGTATACATTTTTGACAGATGCAACAGTGATGCTGGTGTTATGATATACATTTTAACGGCATATCCAACAGTGGCGCTGGTGTTATGGTATACATTTTAGACATATCCAACAGTGGTGCTGGTGTTATGGTATACATTTTAGACAGATGCAACAGTGATGTTGGTGTTATGGTATACATTTTAGACATATCCAACAGTGGTGCTGGTGTTATGATATACATTTTACACATATCCAACAGTGGTGCTGGTGTTATGGTATACATTTTAGACAGATGCAACAGTGGTGCTGGTGTTATGGTATACATTTTAGACAGGTTAAACTTCCAAACGAGTTCAGAATGTTATATTCTTAATTTAGAAGGCTTAAGGATTTCATTATTTTTTCAATGAAAAAATAGTATTTGCTACTACTGGTTTATAGGTCACTGTCTGAACCATCGCATATGTTGGGATTATCTAAAGGTCACAGTTAATCGCGTCCTCAGCATGTGTGAAAATAGAATTATAGTAGGCGATCATAATTAAGACTGGCACAATTCAATATTGAACTGAAATATTTCAGAGCTGTCATTGCTGTGAATAATATGGAAAATGTTATCAATGAACCTACCAGGTTTAGCAATAACGCAGCAACTTTGTTAGACCCCATTAATTTTCCAATAGCAAAGAGCCTGCGTTATCAGTATAGACACGGCAATTAGTGGCCATAACGCCACATTTGTATTAGCTAACTTTATTTTGAGCGCTCGTCTCGTTACAAAAGAGAAGTTTCATTAAACAACGAGAAGATTTGAAACGAGTGAACGGTCTAAAGTAACAAACATACCGCTTCCGTATTTCGGAATTGCGTAGATGTCAACAAAGCTGCTGCTACTTTTTTTTCAATGTTTATCAATATGGTAAAAATATATTTCTTCTGGAATTGCAACCATTCGTCTATGAGATAAATACTGGTATGATAGCAAAAAAAAAAAAAAAAAAAAAAAAAAAAGGAGAAGACAAACCACTATAAAACGACGAGACTGTATGAAGACAAAAGCAACTACAGCAAATTAACAACATATTTCGGGGGCAATATGGAAATCTCAGAAATAAAATTAACAACAACAAATACGCTAAAGTAAAATTATTTCCCATTTATGATATCATAGATAATATGTCCAAATTCGAAAGAATTCTGGAAACCAATCTGTTATCTAGTCAAGCAAACTAAGGTGAATATCATACCACCATTTCAATACACTAGATAAAACGTGACTAATTGTGCAGCATTTACAGATTCTGACAAAGCAGAGAGTCTTAATTCCTTTCACATCAGTAGCGAAAGTTGATGACCGAAATATAGACAGTTGTGAAATAATCTACAAGACAAATAAAAACCTACAACATTTTCATAACATATATTGATATACTGGACTTTCGTGATATCATACCTACCGATAAAGCGTATGGATTTGATCAAATTAGTCATCGAATGTTCAAGGGAGCACCGCCTTTGCTTTTTAAACCATGATATCTTCTATTTAATATATCACTTTCCGAAGAATAATTCCTGATATTTGAAAATCAACCTAGTTATGCCAATATTTAAGAGCGGTAGTGCAAGCTTTCGTTCAATTACAGATATCTTTGTTACGTTGTGTAGGAAAAAATGACGGAGAGAATCATATTTAAATGCCTCTACAATCACTTAAATTAAAAAATGATCTTATTTATATAAATACCAATCTGGTCTTCTTCCAAATAACTATTCCGTATTCGATATTATAGAAATGTGTTACACTATCTGTACTGTATTCAATACTATAGACATGTGTTACACTATTTGTACTGTGTTCATTACTATAGAAATGTGTTACACTATCTGTACAGTATTCAATACTATAGACATGTGTTACACTATCTGTACTGTATTCAATACTATAGGTATGTGTTACACTATCTGTACTGTATTCAATACTATAATTATGTGTTACACTATCTGTACTGTATTCAATACTATAGACATGTGTTACACTATCTGTACTGTATTCAATACTATAGGTATGTGTTACACTATTTGTACTGTGTTCAATACTATTAGTATGTATTACACTATCTGTACTCTATTCAATACTATAGGTATGTGTTACACTAGCTGTACTGTATTCAATACTATAGACATGTGTTACACTATCTGTACTGTATTCAATAATATTAGTATGTGTTACACTCTCTGTACTGTATTCAATACTATAAACATGTGTTACACTTTCTGTACTGTATTCAATAATATTGGTATGTGTTACACTATCTGTACTGTATTCAAAACAGCAGATATGTGTTACACTATATGTACTGTATTCAATATTATAGGTATGTGTTACACTATCTGTACTGTATTCGATATTATAGGTATGTGTTACACTATCTGTATTGTATTCAATACTATAGACATGTGTTACACTATCTATACTGTATTCAATACAATAGATATGTGTTACACTATCTGTACTGTGTTCAATACTATAGACATGTGTTACACTATCTGTACTGTATTCAATATTATAGGTATGTGTTACACTATCTATACTGTATTCAATACAATAGATATGTGTTACACTATCAGTACTGTGTTCAATACTATAGACATGTGTTACACTATATGTACTGTGTTCAATACTATAGGTATGTGTTACACTAACTATACTGTATTCAATACTATAGATATGTGTTACACTATCTGTACTGTGTTCAATACTATAGACATGTGTCACACTATCTGTACTGTATTCAATATTATAGGTATGTGTTACACTATCTGTACTGTATTCAATACTATAGACATGTGTTACACTATTTGTACTTTGTTCAATATTATAGACATGTGTTACACTATTTGTACTTTGTTCAATACTATAGACATGTGTTACACTATCTGTACTGCATTCAATATTATAGGTATGTGTTACACTATCTGTACTGTATTCAATACTATAGACATGTGTTACACTATCTGTACTGTATTCAATACTATAGGTATGTGTTACACTATTTGTACTGTGTTCAATACTATAGACATAATCAATACTACAGATATGTGTTACACTATCTATACTGTATTCAATACTACAGATATGTGTTACACTATCTATACTGTAATCAATACTACAGATATGTGTTACACAATCTGTACTGTACTGGATAATATGGAGGATGTGTGTGTGTGTGTGGTGTTTAGTGATTTCCAAAGCATTTGATCGCTTTTGGCATAAGGGTCCTTTTTTAAATTGAAAATATATGGAGTAGCGTTACCTCAATAAATTGGCTCAACGATTATCTTGCTGGTTGAGTTAAGAGATTGTTGTTAATTTCATCAGAGTGAACCAAACAACAAGGTTCAGCACTAAGTTCATTATTATTTCATATATATATATATATATATATATATATATATATATATATATATATGACATAACTGATGAATTGTTGAGTGTTATCTGATTTGTTTGCTCATCATAGCTTATTATCTTATTCTTTATTTAACTCTAAAAATATTTAATATGTGCTTAACATATTGATTTAGAAATGGTTGAAATGTGGTCTAAACTAGTAAAATACTGCCTCTCTAAACGAGGGCTAGCAAAATCCAGCCCCTTAAAACGCATGTGATGTTTATTTTCAAACAAACTAGAACCTGTTCTCACTGAAATAAGATTATTTCAAAATGAGCCATTAACCTTTGTTGAACATCACAAACACCTTAGTCTTACAGACACTTATACATGTAAAACATATAGATAATATCAACCTGCAGGAATCCAAAATCATGAATCTGTTTTAAAAACTTATATGGAAATTAAGTAGGAAATAATTATTTTAAAAAATTAGCCACAAATTAGAATATGCTGACAGCGTTAGGGACAACTGCTCCGCTTGAGGCCCGAAAGACTCCAACTTACAGCAGACAGGACTATCTGCCGAGATTTATAATGAAACAGGTTGGATGCCTTTTTACAAAGGAGAAATTATCATAAACTTTGTAATTTTCATAAATTAAATATCTTATCCCTCTTTTATCTTCATGGATTCATACCACTATTAGTTATAGATACCGCAACTTACAGTTTATATAGAAGTAGTAATCTTCAAAGTCTAAACAAGAAATCATATTTAAACTCCACAATTCACATCTCATGACTTATTGAAAAGAGAAACGGGACTATAGTAAAAGCATAACTAATACTACTGATGTTCCTTTTATTTTTTATTTTATTTTATATTTATTTTTTTAATTTTTTATATTTTATTTTATTTTTTATTGTATTTTATTTTATTTTATTTTTATTTTTTTATTTTTTTATTTTTGTTTGATGACAGGACATTATTAATTTTTCTCAAAAGAATAAGAAATAATTGCAGTAATTTAAACAATGACTTATGTATTAATCACTTGAGAGACAATCCGTTGAGTTCATGTTCATTAACAGATAGAACTGTCTTCCTGTCTTCTATTATATTTGTATTTGTAAGATTTATTCTTAGCAGTGTACAAGACTGATTGACAGCCTAAACCAAATTATTTTTCATGCTTATATTAATCCCATGTTGTATGGTTTAATATAACTGTCAGATAAACTAAATTTAAAAAGTCTTGAAATATTTTTAAAAATATATTAAAGAGACAAAGCGATTTAATGAATTTTGCTGGTGTAATATAATTTATTTGCCTTATTTATTTCACTTTTGGTATTGATGACCTATGTGTTTGTACACATTAGTAAAATTTATTTAACTTTTAGTATTGATGACCTATGTGTTTGTACACATTAGTAAAATGTATTTAACTTTTAGTATTGATGACCTATGTGTTTGTACACATTAGTAAAATATATTTCATTTTTAGCATTGATGACCTATGTGTTTGTACACATTAGTAAAATTTATTTCATTTTTAGCATTGATGACCTATGTGTTTGTACACATTAGTAAAATTTATTTCATTTTTAGCATTGATGACCTATGTGTTTGTACACATTAGTAAAATTTATTTCATTTTTAGCATTGATGACCTATGTGTTTGTACACATTAGTCAAATTTATTTCATTTTTAGCATTGATGACCTATGTGTTTGTACACATTAGTCAAATTTATTTCATTTTTAGCATTGATGACCTATGTGTTTGTACACATTAGTCAAATTTATTTCATTTTTAGCATTGATGACCTATGTGTTTGTACACATTAGTAAAATTTATTTCATTTTTAGTATTGATGACCTATGTGTTTGTACACATTAGTCAAATATATTTCATTTTTAGCATTGATGACGTATGTGTTTGTACACATTATGCTATAGTTTGAAGCTGCCACAATCTATCCCTACATCATTATATATCTATCTCTATAACTTTATGTTTCTCTTTCTATTCCCCGTTTCTACCTCGTCTTTATTTCCAAGTTATTTGTAATTTCATTTTTTGGGGTATTGTTTTCAGATAAGCACTGTATTAATAATTAGGAAACGTACATGTAGATATTATAACGCCTTTTACTTTCATATATGTATTTAATTACATATGTTTCAGAAAGAGCTTATATCTACATTGGGAGAAGATGTAGCCGTTTCCCCATTTGATGCATATATGGCATTACAATGTTTTGAAACCAATTGAAAGTAATGCTCAACCTTGGATTTTATTTCTTTTAGCAAGGCTTCCTTAGAAATCGAAGATCTTGTCTCTGACACAGACTTAATACACACTGTTTTGTATACTTTCTGTGCTGACTTTTATTGCACTTATATTAGATTTTTCCTTACAAACATGTTCTTTTCTTTCACATTGGTCTTGTGTCGTTGGAAAGAAAGTCTTCAGAAACTTTTTTAAAATACAGTTTTAAAAGGAATTTGGAGACAGAAAAGGAAAGTAGTAGTAGTAGTAGCTGCGTTTTCTTTGTTAGTTGACACATGTAATCTGATGTTTATGTTTGTAATAAAATATCATGACATGATATTGGGCTTTTATCGCAACATTTAAATTAACATTGCATTATTAGCCTCGGTATTTCGGTCGAATGAAAACAGTTTCGCCTCATTCACAAAAGGTGCTAAAACTAATTTTTTGTTTTTCTTTAATGAACGTCATTTAGAGTGCCTATTAAAAATGCTCGAAGTATTAAATTATTTATACGTTGTGCCGTAGGAATTACGCACAAAGAACCATAGTTATAAAAATACAACAATCCCCTTCACCAACAGATCACCTTTTTTATTGATCTTTCATTATCTATAAAATAGTTTTATAAAAAGATACAATTTCGCATCTTCAAATCATAATTATTGAAACAAATGAAAGCAACGGATTTAAAATATTAACGCAGTTTGAAATTTTTTCCAGTGTATTGGATTGAAAAAGTACGTATACCTCATGCCGGTGTGTGTGTGTGTGTGTGTGTGTGTGTGTGTGTGTGTGTGTGTGTGTGTGTAAAACTGTTTCTTTTCATGGAGCTATGTTCATTTGCAAAATACAAATAGCTTTTTATTTCAATTTCTATATTTTATAATTATTCCATTGACGCCTCATGTAACAAATTTAAGTCTTTGGGCTTGTTTGTACCATTATTTAAAATCTGATGTTATTCGATTTTCTTACACCATTAAAGTGTGAGTCGATTCATTTGAGTATTTGTTTTTGTACTGAAATCGTTATAAATTGTCTTTGGTACAGATTGAAATGTTTTCTTAAAGTCTCACCTTCTGGTTCATTTTTATCCGAGTCAATATAAAAATAAGAAATCCAGCAGATATTGGGTAATTTTTTATCGCGTGATACATTATGACTACCTACATATTCTAATTACTTTTTAGATTAAAAAACATTAAATTACGGAATATATATTTTTCTTTCCAAACATGGTCAAATTTACCGATGCTGTATGAGCTTAAATTCACCTGGAAACGAGTTGAGGTACTTGAATATTCTAATAATAACGGTATTAGATTTGACATATGTTCATAATTACCATCATGCAAGATGTATCAATTATCAATTTTATTCCATTTTGTGGTACACATGTCAATTGTAAATATAATATTTGAAATCTGCTGAATCAAAGAATTTCTTCCTTGGAACGGTTAGTTTTCATTAGAATAAACTGAACAATTAGAACATTACATAATCCTAAACAAAATCTACACTTCTAAACGTCTGCTCCATCATGTACCTTCGCTATTTGAGTCTTCATAAATAGTTCTTATTTTCTTTCAGACTTAACAAATCCCATAATTGTATTGTTTCAAAATCCGTTAATAATTTGACTACACTTGAAATGATATCACAGTATTGCCTATAACGATTTTGTATTTTATGACACCATCATTCCATGTGTACGCCAAGCTAGGTTACACTGTATTTTATGACATCATCCTTCCATGTGTTCGCCAAGCTAGGTTACACTGTATTTTATTACATGATCATTCCATGTGTTCGCCAAGCTAGGTTACGCAACAATATGAAGAATGTATTATCGTCTAAATTCGCATACTCATCTGAGAGAAGATTATTAAGGATATTGGAATAAAAATACCTTCTGTTCTGATACCATGTCTTGACTTGAGTGTCAGTCAGATTCAGTTTAGCGGCTAGTTCCATTCTGTCTTGAACACTGAGGTACTTTTGTCTTTCAAACGTCTTTTCCAGACAGTTCAGTTGATGATCGGTGAAGGCTGTCCTTGCTTTCCTTGGTTTCTTCGGTTTTATCAAATTTGGCGCACCATCTTTATCATCTGAAATATAAAACATTGTAATAGAATATATGAGTATATGAAATATAAAACATTGTGATAGAATATATGACTATATGAAATATAAAACATTGTAATAGAATATATGAATATATGAAATATAAAACATTGTAATAGAATATATGAATATATGAAATATAAAACATTGTAATAGAATATATGACTATATGAAATATAAAACATTGTAATAGAATATATGAATATATGAAATATAAAACATTGTAATAGAATATATGAATATATGAAATATAAAACATTGTAATAGAATATATGAATATATGAAATATAAAACATTGCTATAGAGTATATCTATGAATATATGAAGTATAAAACATTCTAATAGAATATATGAATATATGAAGTATAAAACATTGTAATAGAATATATGAATATATGAGGCAGATCGGTGCAAGTAATATAATACTATTTCCACAATAGTGGAGATTGTGTGATATGGTCAAACCGAAGAGGCTTTCTGCGTACGTGCGTACGTGCGTAAGTAATGTCACGGAAGTTTTCCTACACCGTATAACATAGAGACATTGTACTTTGGGATATAATTGACATATACATATTATAGACATGCACAACTGTTCTGAAATTTCGATCCATCCGCGGGGTGAAGCCGAGGGAGTACTATATATGTAAAGGGTAAGGATAAATAAAAAAATGCGTGAGGATATTGATGCTTTGGTGCAGTTCTTCTAGTTTCAATGAAAGATTAGAAAACTGAATCAAACAACTCCTGGAAATACTATCCCATTGGTTAACTGTCAAAGTATCAATAAATGCATGAATAAGTCAATAACTCCATTAATCAGTCTATTTAATTGCCTCTCTCGATCCAACAAACTTGCCAAAAAAAAAATGAATTGACTAGTTCTCATGATATCAAAGGGAAATAAACTTTTCTGCGTGTTGAACAACTTTGCTATAGAAACAAATCTGCTTTTGGGAGGGCAGCTCTTTATTTATTACTACGATAGTTTTAATTCACCCATTTGGTCTGATAATAACTGTTGGTATTGTAAAAATGAAATTGTGCAAGCAGGTATATAACAATTTCAAGCAGGTTTATAACAATTTCAAGCATGTGTATAACAATTTCTTCCCACGAAGACATAAACAGAGGGTACCCCACACTATTTTTCACACTTTCTCTAATTCACCATTTTTGGAATTTATACCAAAAGTTTACAAAATAGATACTAAAATCTCGAGATTTTAAGCTATTATTTTACTCGATCAAGCAGATTCCCGTAAATAGCAATTGCTTGGTATTAACGACTTTTAAGTTTTGCTGATATCTTTCTTTTATCGTCTTTTTTTTTCTTACATTTCGCAGAAAATGTCGTAAACGGATTTGTACCACAACTGTATTTTTTCACACATTACGACAACAAATAGACATGACGACATGCTGTATCATTTATTATACTCTCTCTCTCTCTCTCTCTCTCTCTCTCTCTCTCTCTCTCTCTCTCTCTCTCTCAGGTGGGAGACAGTTTGAGGCTGTAAAAGAGTTATATATATGTGGGATAATTATCACAGAACGTGTCCATTGACTTGCTTGCAAACTGTGTGTATTTCAATTCTGTTCATAAGTGTATTTCTGTACAATCTGAACAAAATTTATAATCATTTTAATCCTGTGTACTGGGCAGCGAACTAATATTTATATATGTTGTAATAAGGAGCTAAGAGCTTGCTTTATCATTAATTATTCTTCAATTAAGTATTTCTGTCATTTTTTCATCTCTTCGCTGCATCAGTTAAAATTAAATTGAATTATACGTTATTGAAACTTAAAACCTGCCAAGTGCAAAAATATCCCACCGCTGTCACCAAATAGTGTGAGTCAGACGCCTCGGATTATGTTTGCACCCCATGAAGATCTCTACTTGATTAGGTCCTTTTAAACGATGAGGTGATGCAAAGATGTGTAAGGCAATATTTTTCATCCTTCAGCACCTTTCCAAGAGAGTAATCTCGTCACCCATCCAAGTAGTAAATCCGTCCTCGGGGTGGTCCTTTGAGCCACTTGTTTAAATTTCACTTGCCAGGCAATACCTCTATCACAAAACGCAAGCGCTGATGAACAAAAATAGAGCTTATCAAAAGTCACCAGGGTGAAAACGTTTAGTTTCATTGTGCAAGCTGTAGCTATATTTATTTCCTTTTGAAATGATGCATTTAGCCCCCAAAAAGGCTTACCCTTTGAAAGTATTGCAATACAAAATGATTTCTCTTCATGGGAATATGATCCTTTAAAATTGTACTAAATAACGAAATGTAAGATTATTTCAAAAGGTAAGAGAAAATTACGATGCGTACTTTAGATGCAGTCGTTGTTCTGTATACCTATCATATGTCAGGGAGTGTTCAGACTTGTGCATTCATAAGAAACTTCTAAAAACTATGACTATGACAGTGCAACAACTTGACGCAACAGTCCCCCACGCTGTTAACCGTATATATGTATATATCCGTCGAAACGCGAGAAAACTTCCCTGTCACAATATAATGTCATCGCTGAAAACATTGACGTCCTATAAAGACATTTCTAATGTAATTACGTTATTGCCATATACATTCAAATGTAATTACGTTATTGCCATATACATTCAAATGTAATTACGTTATTGCCATATACATGCAAGTGTTGTACTTCTCGTAATATTGTTGATATTGGAGTCAAACAAACTGCGTTCTATTCAGTAAAGTTTTTTCTATTCTAAATATTTAAAAAAAATCATTTGTGTGCACTTCACATTATTCTAAAAACAGTTCAGATTACATTGTTTGAGAAATTTGGCCACATAATGAACTTGACTTGCATTCTAGACTTAAGGCTACGCTTTTTAAAATTTGCCGTATTTACGACAAAACTGAATTTATTATTGGCTTTGCTGAAGAAAGTAATCAGGTAAATCTATTGACAAAAATGCAAAATAGCTGGTCATTGTGCATCAAGAGAAAATCACTGACATTGGTAACCTTATGCAGCAGAAAAAGAAGTGATCAATAAATAAATCTTATGCTCTTACCGTTCTGAAAGGCATTGATGAAATTATTTGGTAAAAGAAAAACAGTGAGTTTAGCATATATTCTAACTCAGAAAAGGTGATCTTATTTCGAAAATGAACATATATTTCGTGCTGTATTGTCATATTCACGTTGCCTACACGGCTGTATTGTCATATTCACGTTGCCTACAAAGCTGTATTGCCATATCCACGTTGCCTACAAAGCTGTATTGTCATATTCACGTTGCCTACAAAGCTACATTACAAGTTTGATAAGATACTTGTTGCATGTGTGCTGTTTTGTTTTTTTGTTTTGTTTTTTTTCCTCTCTAGATGGGGAGTCATTTTTGGTTACGCTCGAAGCGCACCTCCCATATCATAAAACTGTGTAACGTATAAGCTGAAGAGACTCCTATCAGATGGATTTCGATATAGGTAACAACTCAACGGATCAGTAATGATCCTACTGATGTGTGACAATTTCACTCCCACATATTACTATCACATGGTACCACCTGTCTACGTTTATTTCAGTTCGTATACCTTGATGTATCTCGTATATCTTGATGTATCGGGGACTTATTGTAGAAGTAGGTACCTCTGTGTGTGTGTGTGTGTGTGTGCGTGCGTCTGTGTGTGTCTTTCATAGTATCTCTCTCATGTGAATATACTTCAGAAAGAACGCATTGAAATCATACTGAAAAACGATTGTAAATTGTTCATAACTTACATTACTGTAAATCACAATTGTCAGCGATTACTAGTATAACATTTATTAGATTTACCGGGAAAACATGTGTTTGCTACAATTATGTGTTGCAAATATATGTATGATATGAAGACATGGTTATACTATGGATTTAATTCCAACGGGTGACCAGATGGACTTGTGGATGTTTTGTTTCATTTCAACATCCTTGACTTGCACCAGCGATTCGTGCTCTGTTGGATTTGATAATCTACAGCGATTCGTGCTCTGTTGGATTTGATAATCTACAGCGTTTAAATACGGTGAACACACACCATTTCGCCTGCGTTAACATGCGTAGCACGCAAACATATTTCGCTTTGATTAGGTACGGTAAAATTACATTACCACACACAGTTTTATTTTTGTCATTGGTAATTTGCTAACCTTATAGATCGTTAATATGCCAAAATTTAAGATTCGCTAAAGTTTATTGACGCCAAAAGATTGTGCTTAGATTACAGTATTTTCAGATAAGTTTTAAAATATATTTTTGATAGACGTGAAGGCATCCTTTTCTTTTTATTTTGTTCCCTTAAGATCAAGAATAGTTAATTATTTTACGTTGCCATTACAACCAAATTAATCCGAAGAAACATATATATTAATACAGTTTTTTACTTTAATCTTGTCTTTAAGTATGCTGATGAATTCTGTTACTTCTAATAATTAGGTGCAATAAAAAAAATTACACTTTCTTCTTTAAAAAGAATTACGGAAATTGTAATTATTTTAAACGTCAGAGAGAGAGAGAGAGAGAGAGAGAGAGAGAGAGACAGAGACAGAGACAGAAACAGAGAGACAGAGAGACAGAGACAGAGTGCGTATGTGTGTGTGTATTTTGTGTTGTTCATGGAATTTCATGTTGAATTTTAATGATATTTTAATTTAAAATCATCATAATAGTCAAGATATGAAAAGAGAGCATTGAAACTTCGATTAAAGATTCCTTGAACAAAGCCAATACTTGGCATTAATGACGCATTTGATCATTTCTCGTGCAAGATACTCCCGGAGCGGACATAATCCAATTTACCTTTGCCGGGGCATCATATTACAAATGAAGCTAATTTTAAGTTAAGCACACTCATTTGTGAAATGGATAGTTCAAATATAGATATTGTTATCACTTAATTGAATGCGGTTACTGGCAATTTATTTAAAGGTAATTTGACGCGGAGAAAACAAAGGACCAAGTGTAAAAATAGTGTCTTCTTGTTTAGAATGATGAATATCCTTTAAAGTAGGAAGTCACAACTGTGTAATTTTATCCTGATTTATAAATTTCGTTAAATCAGTTAATTTCAAACAAACAAGTTTTCTTTTCCAAAGAATTAATGTCACGACCAGACAAAATTGTCCTTGAAATAGTCATTGAAGTAAATATTTCCTGTTGAAATAGTCACTGAAGTAAATAATTCCTGTTCCCAAAAATTCTTAATATAAGTCATCTCTTGATGCATCCCCGCATATAAAATCAAGCCGAGTGTACACAACTATTTTCTCTTTTTTGTTACACGTGCTAATTTCATTGCGATTGTCCTAAATGTGTGATTAATAGATTTATTTTTACAAGAAGATAATGCCGTTTACAAAAGAATAGTGGTCCCATGAGAATGGCTGATACTATATTGGACGATCTTGTGCCCTAACCCTGTTGTCAAATTTTGTCAATTAAATATGTTTAGTTTAATTAATCTTACGGTATTTCATGATGAATGCTGAGCAAAAATATACATGTGCGAGGACGCAAAAACATACTTTTTTTCTCCCTTCAGTTACGTCGTGACCGGTATGATGGGAAAATGGTTAGGTGTTTGACATCATTTATTTTTTTATTTATTTATTTATCTATTTATTTATTTATTTATTTATTTATATTTTTATAATTTTTTTATTTTATGTATGTATGTATGTATGTATGTATGTATGTATGTATGTATGTATGTATGTATGTATGTATGTGTGTGTGTATGTATGTATGTATGTATGTATGTATGTATGTATGTATGTATGTATGTATGTATGTATGTATGTATGTATGTATGTATGTATGTATGTATGTGTGTATGTATGTATGTATGTATGTATGTATGTATGTATGTATGTATGTATGTATGTATGTATGTATGTATGTATGTATGTATGTATGTATGTATGTATGTATTAATAAAAAAAATATTTATTTATTTATTTATTTATTTATTTATTTATTTATTTTATTTATGGGGGCGGGGCATCTTTATTCATTCATATACACGATAAATATAATGTGCAGTATCTTGAAAATATGAAATTATTTTCCTTCTATTGACAACACAAGTCAAACGCAATTATTCAGCATTGAAAAAACGTACGAACACGCAATCAGAATATTTTCAAGTGAAGAAAAACTTAATCGTAGCAAAAATAAATGAACATCAACTCCAGTAAACAAAATTTCATCAAATTTGTCAAACAATATAAAACAGCACATGCATGTATCATTCACGAAATTAGATAATTCTTCCAAATAGATAAAAAGAATTAATATCTTCTTTAAACCCGAAGTTTTGTACACAAATTTAGGTCATTAAGAACTCAAAGGCTGAATAGTGAGTTTGAATCCTTTATCCAATACTCTGAAATAAACCCAACATGTTTGGACTATTCATAAGAAAATCATGCTGGAAATCTAAAACGAGGAATGATTGGTTCCTGTGTAACAAAGAGGACTGCCGGGGAGAGGAAATCATTTCTGAAAATTAACTTTATTGCAAAATTTTCTTTGACGAAATTTATTATGTTTTCATTCTTATAGAACGTGCACACAAAAAGTGTTTACTAAAACTACCAAATGTAGTTGATAAAACTTAGATTATATTTAAACATCATAAAATTAATTTTCATATTTACAAGTTGTTATCAGTCAGATTGTGTTTTGAACGCGCATTTAGAATTCGCATTCGCATTTAGAATTCGCATTTAGAAAAATGAGCAGATTTTTGCCTGCGAAAATTGGACCCGTAGCCTTCTCTCCTGAAATTGACATATAAATGTTCTCATTCTTTGTCAGGTTCTGAAACTGCTTACTAATAACACACTGTTCCTGAAATATTTAAATTTATTTATATTTCTGTTATTCTTTAATGTGATCCCTGTGGTTCGATTTTGGAATGCCATCGCTTTTTGAGAAATTTGTCACTTTTGTGATCATAGAAGTTCAAATGAATTTTTTTTTTTTCAATTATAATATTTCTGTATCGTGATTTCTGTGAAGTGTTACATTATGGCAATCGTGCATCATCTTTAACAAAATCCTAATCAAGTACTAAAATACTAATCAAGGTACATCGTCTCTTAAAAAGGATCCTTAAACTATCTATTTTAATAATTTTATTTATATGTCATGTCGCCATGTATATCATGTGCTGAAAAATGGTGCTAAACCCACAAAACCAAATTATATTTTATGACAAAATATTTAATCTGCCAAAAAGACAAATTTTTCGCTCATTTAAGATATTTTAGAAATAATTGTTACATCAGAATTCAAATTTATATATATATATATATATATATATATATATATATATATATATATATATATATATATATGTATGCTTGCAAATTGGACTTTATTTCTTAAGACACGGTTGTCGAAAACAATGGAATTACGGCTATAATAAGACCAGTATTTATATCAGTTGTCTTTCGGCAAAAAGCGCTGTATATTATCATTATCGGTACGAAAACGCTGTGTGTTATCATTCTCGGTACGAAAATGCTGTGTGTTATCATTCTCGGTACGAAAATGCTGTGTGTTATCATTCTCGGTACGAAAACGCTGTATATTATCATTATCGGTACGAAAACGCTGTATATTTTCATTATCGGTACAAAAACGCTGTGTGTTATCATTATCGGCATGAAAACGCTGTGTGTTATCATTATCGGTACGAAAACGCTGTGTTATGATTATCGGCATGAAAACGCTGTATATTATCATTATCAGCATGAAAACGCTGGATATTATAATTATCAGTACGAAAACGCTGTATTTTATCTTTATCGGCATGAAAACGCTGTATGTTATCATTATTGGCACGAAAACGCTGTGTGTTATCATCATCGGCATGAAAACGCTGTGTGTTATCATTATCGGCATGAAAACGCTGTATGTTATCATTATTGGCACGAAAACGCTGTGTGTTATCATTTTTGGGACGAAAACGCTGTGTGTTATCATTATCGGTATGAAAACATGAAGAAATTATCGTTTCATGGCGTTTTAATTGCCTTTCTGTATGCTCTATTACATTCTAACATTTTAACTTCAGTCATATTTTATTCCAACATGATGAATGTTACAAGCTTTGTCTCAATTTTAAAATTCTTTGTTTTTTGTGATTGGTTTTATTATCTAAAATTTAGGATGGTGTTCATATGGGCTTTCGTGAATAAGATATATAGTTGTTCAGGTGAACTCAAAATCGGTTTTTTATTATTAAGCTTTCTCTCTAGATAAGGGACACACACACACACTAACACACACATATATATATATATATATATATATATATATATATATATATATATATATATATATATATATATATATATATATATATATATATATATATATATATATATATATATACATAATAATGTGTTATAAAGTTAAGGGAAACCTTTAAATTTCTCAGGTATGATTTTTGCGAGTCTCCTTTTTTGTTGTTTTTTTTCTGTTTTTTTTTATAGTCAAAGCTATTTAATGCAATATACAAATTTTCCGATGGCATCTGGAATTTTAATCACACATGTGGAAACAAGTCTACTACGTTCATGAGATAGCAAAATATTCATTTAAATATTTAATAAAATTATAAAATTAATTTTAAACGTCCTTCAGTCTTCTGTGTTCTCCGATTTTATGTTTAAGGGGAACTTTTAAATTCCTCAGGTATGATTTTTGTGAGTCCCTCTTTTTTTCTTGTTCTTTTTTTTTTTTTTTTTTGTTCTATTTTTTTTTTTTTTATGGTCAAAGCCTACTAATGCAATATAAAAACTTTCCGATGCCATCTGGTATTTTAATCACAAATATCCAAACAAGTCTACTACGTTCATGAGATGGCAAAATATTCACTTAAACATTTCAGAAAATTTATAAAATTAATTTTAAACGTCCTTCAGTCTTCTGTGTTCTCCAATTTTATTTTTCCAACTTCACATGTATATTATATAAGTAAATGCCAGTTAATTAAAAATTCAGGAACCCACTGCACTCATATATTGTAAGAAGTCAAAACTACTGCATCTCGGATATAAAACGTTGACTTTGAAGAAGAAAAAAAATTCTTTGGATAAATTAAGCAAGAAAATAGTCATTAAACATTTCACCAAAAAAAAAAAAAAGAAAAAAAGAAGAAAAAAAGATGCGCTGTAAAAATTATATTTATGTGCTCTGTGTTCAGGTTTCTTCTATTTCAAATTACATGCTATATCTGTGTGATATAACTGCCTAACAAGTGCTCTAAAAATGATATCATATTCCATGCTATAACTGCCTAACAAGTGCTCTAAAAATGATATCATATTCCATGCTATAACTGCCTAACAAGTGCTCTACAAATTATATCATATTCCATGCTATAATTGCTAAACAAATGCTCTAAAAATTATATCATATTCCATCATTCATGACAGAAAAATGTGAAAAGATCTGGTCATTCTATAATAGATACCTTTAAACAGTCACACCCATAATTCTTTGTGAACTTACATGAATCAATTATAGCTGATAAAATGTATTAAAACGCCCATTTTTTCTTTAACAATGAAAATCAAATTTAACGAGAAACTTGACTTTTTAATACATTTTATCAGCTATAATTTGTTGAAAGCAAAACAGCAAAAAAATGTACTACCCGATTATCTGGAAACAATTATTGATGGAGTGATGAGTGATCGTTGTGGTTGAGTAATAATATCATCTCATGCATGGTGTGGAAATTAAATGATCATCTAATTGAATACTTTCTATTATTGTATTAGATTTCGTTTCAATTTTGGCTTTAAGTTTTCGATAAAATCTTCTTTTTTTTTACATTGAAGAACTTTCTTCTTTCTATTTTAACACACCAATTAACACTGTGCGTCATCTTCGTACAAATTGTCAGCCAAACTTGAATTAGGTATTGCCGTGCTATAGTTAACTTATATCATTGTGTTGTGTATTGTTACGTGAGATACATTTAGCGACGTAAATCAGCCCTTTAAGATAAGGAGTCAAATTGATCATTTCTCTTTATTCAGCGACACGGGGGTAAAGGAACATTTATGAGCAAATCTACGTATAATTTTACAACTCATATTTCAATTTGTGGAGGTAAATGTGTCTTCTTTTTGTTATGGAATGTGGCACCACTGTTGTGCCAGAAGCAATTAGGCGGAGTCTTTGTACACAGAAATGTATTAAAGGGTCACAAACTCATTCAACAGCATTGGTTTACAGTCCTTTGTTTCCAAAATTCCGGTAGGACTCTTAAAGCCTGCAGGAAAAAATCAAAGGCACATGATGAAGTAATTTTTTAAGAAAGCATACAAACACGGTACTCAGTAAAATAACGATCGAATTTTTGTTTAAAAAATACTGCTGCCCCTGGAAAAGATAGGATAGTCCTAAGAGGTGGAAAGTGATACCATAAACAGGATATAGGATGGAGATAGGGCGATAATTCATACCTGTATAATTGTTAAACACGCCTTACAAATGGTGACACGGCCATAAAACAAAATGCAAACGACATAAAGAGCTTAGTCTGCGGTTGTGTAGATTTCTAGTCAGTTAAGATTCACTTGTCGCCGCTGATTTATAATAATTTCACTACTATTCCGATCCTGATATATGCCTTGACGTTTGTTTGGAATTCCTTTTCTTTCCTGAGTTTTAAAGATAATGGAGGAAACATGAAACATTTTCTAAGAGTACCAATAGAATAATAGATCAAACAGTTCAAATGAGATTACAAAAAAAAAAAAAAAAAAAAAAAACGGAATTGATACTAAAACATGTTTGGTCAATTTTTTTTAACAAATCAAAGCTTAATATTACTGGGTCATTCATATTTATTTGTACGATATTAAAGGCTTCAAAATATCGTGTAACTTGAGTACGATTACACACCTCCAACATCTACAAATATATCATTCCTATTTACATATACTACCACTTAAGTTTATCAGATACGAATAACAAATGCTCTCATTATTTCGACCTTATAAATCGTAGGCTGCTGACGGTATGGGGTTCCAAAAATTACTATAATCTAAATATGATGTTTTTCAAAGGTAAACATGCTCATAGATTCAAATGAAATTTTTTTACAGTCATACCTTTAACCACTAATGTTTTGTACCATATCACCCTTACGTCCTAAATTGAATGTTTCGTCGATATTTAAACCTTTAGGTCCATTTTTGCATGATAATTTCTGTTCTTTGTCGTGCATAAAGGAACAAATATGCGATGTAAAGATAATAATGCAAACCAAATAGCATTTCTACTTTCTGAATTCTCTGATAGTTTGGTTTGAATAAATGTGTCTTCAAAGCGTTGACGTTTACATTTGCAAGTAGATTTACATTTGCAAGTATATTTACATTTGCAAGTTTATTAATATATGCAAGTATATTTACATTTGCAAATATATTAACATTTGCAAGTATATTTACATTTGCAAGTATATTAACATTTGCAAGTATATTAACATTTGCAAGTATATTAACATTTGCAAATATATTTACATTTGCAAGTATATTAAAGCAACTACTCAGATAGTGCAGAGTGAAAGATAAAATCATTTATTATGAAGAAAGAATAAATAGTCTTTCATGAGAGCAACTGCCTCTACATTCGGACCGTTCCTGTCTGTGCGAAATAGCCGTAGTCTGGTGTGTAGATTTAAATACTTAATCGTAAAATGCAATGTACCGGTGAAAGCAAAAATTAAATACGTCGTGCTGGTGTGCAAAACGTTTGGTGCTTTTAACTGTATACATATTCTTGATGAGTATATATAAATATATATAGATATGCAGAAGCGAATTCATCGAGGAACAACGTTGCGCAGATGATATTTTAAATGTAAAATTTTTCCTTCAAATGTGTAATGTGGTAGATATATGGATTCCATTCTGGCAAGAATGCAGTCCTGAGATCGTCTCCTTACCGAAAGGCAGTTAATGTGTGTGTGTGTGTGTGTGTGTGTATGTGTTATTTGTGTGTGTATGTGTGTGTGTTTGTTGGGGTGGGGTACTTTTTTTAAAAGTGAATTACACAAAACCTTTTTATGAATGTATGCAGCCCTAAATTCTGAGAAGTTATAGGTTTTTGAAAAAGAAATAGAAACCTTTCCATTTTTAAGTGCTATGTCATATAACGTAAGTTGCAGATAGATAGATAGATAGATAGATAGATAGATAGATAGATAGATAGATAGATAGATAGAGAGATAGATAGATAGATAGATAGATAGATAGATAGATAGATAGATAGATAGATAGATAGATAGGTAAATAAATAGATAGATAGATAGATATAGTTAGATGGACAGACAGACAAACAGACAGGGAAAATAGTGATAGTTTTGTTTGTGTTAAGCAATCTAGACAGACGGCAAGCAAGTTATGGGCATAGATACATTAACAAAATTAGGGTCGAGAAAGACGTTGAGAACATGTTGAAACGTATTGATAAAAGCTTCGTATAGAAGGAGATTTAATACAAATCTTTATGTAAGATTATCCGTTAAATGCTTAATCTAGCGAATATATAGATAGAGATAAATTTTAATGCAAGGAATCGTTTACAACAGAGACAAGTCAACAAAGTTACGATCATTCATTGCAGCATAGGCAATTCAAACTCCAGTTGTATAAATCTCATGCTTTTAGTGTACTATATACATTTCAATTGTGTATGTTAGTATGGTGGAGAAGTCTTGTTTTTTTTATGAGTTATGGAAAATTTTAAAAAAGATTAAAATATGCAAAATATATGTATCGAATTACCGATATTTTCATACATTAAGTGACAGTTATTGTATGATATAAAGTTTCTAATAGGCGACATATAATAATCAAAAGAAAATGCAAATGAAAATCCGTGTCATATCAAATATGCATATTTATCAATACATAATCTAAAAGCTCGATAATGGCTATATACTTCTAAAAAACAACAATATCGGATTTTGAACGGACATAAATAATATCTTGATTACAAATTACAAGAAATAAGCAATATGTTCCAACGCACCTTCTCAATCCCACCATTCTTCATGTCAATATTTTGATACAGGCATACAAAACGTCCAACGATTTGTTGACTTTCTTTCAATTAACAAAGCAATGTGCGGCTTGTAACACCTTTCCATTAAAATTCTAATGACTTGACAAAGCTTAATTTATATTCTTAATCTGTCTAAACGATTTCAAGTCAAAATAGGCAGATCTTTGCCATGAGAACAACATTGGAAATAATCTATAATGACTTTAGTACAAAATATTCATTCTTAGTAAGAGTGAAAAAAACGTCTAAAAATATGCGTGTTTCAACGAGTAAACCGCTTCATTATATGTTTCTAAAATTAATTGTTTATGTCAAACAAGAATTCGTAGAGAAATTATATATGTTCATTGTTTTGTCACAGCAGAATTAGCTCGATGCGCCCTCGTGCATGTCGTAAGAGGCGATTAATGGAGGCAACGTGTTTGCCATTAGATGCGTCCCGTGATGATGTTACAACAGAGGTTCTTGGACTTTTAAAAGAGTGCGGTTTATATAGAAACAGTTTGACAATAAAGTTTCATGACTTAACTCTTTTTTGCTCTTATCAATATTTGGTATGCCTTGCTGGAATTTTTACAACATCTTTAGCTTGTATCTTTCGTCTCTTGTTGGATATTTACTTTGCTTTCAGGGTTTGTCTTCTTTGGTATCTGGCGAGGTTGTTTGCCTTTACCATTTTTGCTATCTATACATACATACATACATACATACATACATACATACATACATACATACATACATACATACATACATACATACATACATACATACATACATACGTACATACGTGCAATCTTCACAGCATTAACTTATTCCTTCATCAGTTTCGACTTCATAAGTGTAGATTTTAATTGCTAATTACCAACAATTGAAGAAAGTATTAATTACTGTAGCTTATTACTTGTTATTACGCTAAACTCTAATTTGACGGTGATCTTGATTGATTTGAAGTACAGAGTAAGCTGCATATAAGGTCTGAGTACCCTTTACAGAGAAATCAATGATATTACTCCAAAGGTCTGAGTACCCTTTACAGAGAAATCAATGATATTACTCCAAAGGTCTGAGTACCCTTTACAGAGAAATCAACGATATTACTCCAAAGGTCTGAGTACCCTTTACAGAGAAATCAATGATATTACTCCAAAGGTCTGAGTACCCTTTACAGAGAAATCAATGATATTACTCCAAAGGTCTGAGTACCCTTTACAGAGAAATCAACGATATTACTCCAAAGAAGCTAAAAGTGAGCATACTGTTATTAGCAATGAGCGAGAAACAATCTCAACTAAAAAAACTTTCCTGTTGATTCACTTTCCTCGTAAAATAGTAATTAGGAACATTTATTGATTACGTATTCGTCGGATTTTCATATATTGTTCATAATAGATCCAATAGGGAAATAAAACTTAATGTCTCATGCACATTGAAATGATTTCTGATTTCGAATTGAGAACGGGTAATTGAAAGATGAGCACAAAACGTACACTGTATGATATATAGTTGTCTCTACTACCTTTCCTTTTGTATGGTACCATTGCACTTTGTCATTCTTTCTTTCTGATCTGTGATTATGCCCAATCTCAAAAATGGTATGGGAATGTGGCCCTTTTCCGTCCGTCCATTCATCCGTCACACCTAGGTTAGGTTTTGCGTTTATGTCAGTTTTCAGGCGCTGTAATTTGGCATGCGCGTTCCATTAACAGATTTCTGGCATTTCTTATATTCTTGTCTGCAAGTAACATACACTTAGGTATTTGTGTATACTCTCGGAGCAAAAGCAGGAATTTTCTCTTATTGGACATTATAAAGACTGGTATTACTAATGAAAAATAAAATTATATCACAAAATATATTACCTTCTTGGTGTTTATCGTCGTCATCGGAGTCTTCGCTCTCATCGTCATGAAACTGACTTTGTAAACGTCCTGATTCAGAACTGCACGAGCTTCCCGTCAATGGTCGTTCAAGAAAAGTCCTATTATGCATAGACAAAGTCCTTGCATCATTATAAAAATTAGATGCCGTAGATTTCTCTTTATGTCTATCTGAAAGAATGTCTGTGATTAAAAACGATGGTTTCGATGGAACCGAATTCTGGATTGCTGATTTTGGTAGAGAGTCCGCATGCTTGGCTGATACTGAAGAAACTGTCTGTTTACTGGATTCCAGAGTGGGAACACCGGGTGATCTGTTTTGTGCACAGTCTTCCTCTGCTGGCTCTTTATGCACGGATTTTGAGTGCTTTAAATCCGCGCAATTCTCATTCTTTTCCTGTATATGGGATGCAGGCGATTCTGGTTCACTGCAAGAGCTCGAATCCATATTCAAAATGAAGAATTTTACAAATTAACAGATTATGAAACTTAGCATGTATAAAAAACACATCAAGCTTGGTGCAGAATTTATTTTATAAATGCTTCCTTGTTTTTATACAGATTGTTACAGTTTCTGTAGCACAAGAAGTCACAAAAACTTCGTTATACTCTTGTATTAAAAGTCATTAATGCAGATATTTGTACATAAGCTGGATAACTCTGAGAATTCACATGTGTCCACTGCATAGATTACGCTCAAAAGTGTCCTAATACACGAATAATAAGCACGTGTACTAGTTGACTATTGCCTCTTCAAAATATGAAAAATCTCCATCAGTGAGATATCTGAGAATACTTGAAGAATTTTGACTCAAAGTTTAAATTCGTCGTTTATCAGTGCCTTGCTGTGACGTGGAAGATTCAAACGATCAACGGCTCGTTGGGGCTTTTAAAATCCAATCCAATCCTTAATCCACAGCAACATAAAATTTGATGTCAACATCCCTTTTCCTAAGTTAAACCAACCACAGTGTCACACCCTTTAACCCGGGTATAGCGCGTCGAACGTTAGACGTAGCCAAAATGCGTGTTTACAACATCGAACTGAATCCAAAACGGACAATAGCGCGGATTAGCTGGTCATAAAGTACAAGCATTTGCCAGCAACTTTCTCCTTTTCTATTGGCTCTTTCTAATTTGCCTGAACGTCTTTCATAAATACAAATCATAGAGCAGCATATATTTAAGCCTCATCGACTATATGCGGGACATAAAGGCAGCCGCTCATCGTCCGCTTCTTCAATATCAATAAACCAATCCCCATCGAAGTGGGCGGGACGGCTCGAATACTGCAACCTGACCCAGGCTCTTGCTTTGAATTCTAGTATTTATCGGCATATCCTGTGTTATAATTGTGTGAGTGTCATATTTTTTTTTTCATTAGGTAAATACAATCTCAACTACAGACAACATACTGCCATCATTTTTGGAGTAATTGAAAGCAAATACAAATAAAAAAGGAAACACTGTCTTATAGAGCATATCAATAATTTACGGAAAAGTGATATTATTTGGGTATTATATTTTGGGGGTATTATTTTTGGGGGGTATTATTTTGAACTTTTTTCTTCAATATGCACCTAAGTAGGTTGCGATATCTGGACTATTGGGTAATTTAATTCTGATGTGTGAAAAATTGGCTGTTTAATTGCCTCCAACAATTTAGTCATTTTTATTCACACTTCCTCACCTAAATTTTACCGGCCAGATATACCTATTTTAATTACATATACATTCTACAGTGTATTATTTGAGAAAAGTAGATTGGTGTTCGTTCCCATCATACTTGTTTTCTAATTTTGTTTTTAATGTGCTATGAGTGTTTTTTTTAATAATGTTATTTGTCGCAGTTTTATCGGTGATTTTCAATCTGGAACTGGAAGTCCTACTGCATCCTCTCCCTTGCTTACATACCTGAATTAGCTTTCTTTTCCAAAAAGTTTTGTAACTTCTTTTGTTGCATATTATGACACTGTACAATGCAGGTTACTTCATTTTGTCATTGGAATTCTGCATTTGTTTGCACAAGGGCGGGTTTGCCTTTGCGAAATTAATGATCATGATATTGATTCAGATTATATATTTATTAAATAATTCTTAATCAAAATTCTGTGTTTTCTTATAACGTTACCATGTCTGTATCTCATAGATCAATTTAGCAAAATTATCCCTAAGAATGTGCCATAAAATACGGAAAATTATTATCATTATGAAAGGGTGGTTATGGATTGTGTTGTTGTTGTAACGGTGCTGTTTTTAAGATGATATTGTATATTCAAGAATATTGTATATTCAATTATGTGAGAATTACTTCATATCTTGCAATAGCCAATACTTAACGTTTGAGCCATGTTCTTTGTATTCCAATAAATAAGACCGTGGACACCAACGCAAATTGTATTTCTCTTTCTTCCTTTTATTGTTGAAACTATTCTGTAATGTAAACAGTTTATTTTTACATTTTATTTTCTGTTGACAATTTCTACATTATTCTTTAAATGTTTAATACGTGGAAATTGTCTGATTTTTATTTTTCGCAAATTACCTAGATTACTGGCATTGTGTGAATCAGCAATGTCTTAAAATATAGAAAAATGAGAAGTAAGAACTCAGACATTTTCTTTCTGCAGTAGATTATATTGAATGTACTCACAATTAGCTATTGAATTCTTTTTATTTATTTTCCTTTATCTCTGGCTTCCGTGGTAATTTACCGATATATACTATTATTACATACCGATATATACTATTATTACATACCGATATTACATACTGATATATACTATTATTACATACAGATATATACTATTATTACATACCGATATTACATATTGATATATACTATTATTACACACCGATATTACATACTGATATATACTATTATTACATACCGATATATACTATTATTACATACCGACATATACTATTATTACATACTGATATATACCATTATTACATACCGATATATACTATTATTACATACCGATATATAGTATTATTACATACCGATATATACTATTATTACATACCGATATATTCTATTATTAAATACCGATATATACTATTATTACATACCGATATATACTATTATTACATACCGATATATACTATTATTACAGACCGATATATACTATTATTACATACCGATATATACTATTATTACATACCGATATATACTATTATTACATACCGATATATACTATTATTACATACAGAGAAACAGAAAAACTGTGTCAAGAGACTAGAATTGATTGACTTTAGGAAAGCAAATGTTTAAACCGTATGTGTCTTCGTTACATTGTTATATTTTGTTTTCTTTATTTCGTATGAAAATCATAAAATGCATGACCTGTGCTATAACGAAAGCGAATAAGAAGCATTTGGACGTTAATACATACTTTGAACTCTAAAAGTGTGTCCCCAATAATAATCAAGTACAGAGATAGAAAGATCAGATAAGAGAGAGAGAGAGAGAGAGAGAGAGAGAGAGAGAGAGAGAGAGAGAGAGAGAGAGAGAGAGAGAGAGAGAGCATTTTAAAAACATATTGACTATTTGCCCTAAGTATTCATAATGTTTCAATCTCTGATCTCTTTTTTCATACGAAGGCAGTGGTGGCATGATAAATATTAAGAGATGGCATGACCATATCGAAATTTTTCCGCATATGTTTAGAAAGGAAGCATGACAATATCGAAATCATTCTGCATATGTCTAGAAAGGAAGCAGTTTTAGTTTTGTAATTCATAAGGTTAGTGGTTACAACTGATAAAAAGAATGAACATAGGATTAGCACGAAGTGAATTTGGTAAGCCAATTAGGATTCATACGTACATTATAATTTTAATAAGAAGAATTCTGGATATAAATAATTAATTGGGGGAGAGTGGTCCAATGAAGTTATATATAATTTTGTTAAACTATTCATTCGTGTATGTATGTATGTATGTATGTATGTATGTATGTATGTATGTATGTATCTATCTATGTATCTATCTATGTATCTATCTATGTATGTATGTATACTCGTATGTTTTGAATATATATATATATATATATATATATATATATATATATATATATATATATATATATATATATATCCACGAATACACTGTTTTAAGTCCATTTCATCCGACATTTACTATATTCTGTTGTTGTTCAAATTCTTCTCCATGTACAATATCCACATCAGTGTTTTTATTTTTGCAAAAATGTCTAGTTTTTGGATTCTCCTCGGATTTATAGGAAAATTAAAACAGGGGATTTTTCAACAACGTGCGCATGTTTAGAAACATGCTGTCCTTATATTTTCATGAACTGCGCCTTTGAAGTATGGTGGTTGTATGTATATTTAATTATATAAAAAAAAACATTAATTCGCATCGTGTTTCAATATATATATATATATATATATATATATGTATGTATATATATATATATATATATATATATATATATATATATATATATATATATATATATATACCCATTAGATGTCAACGTTGTCAGTTATCATGATTATCATCATCGTTTATCATCTTTATTAATAACAATCATTATTATCATTATTGTTTTTGTTATTCTTTTTCTTCTATTATTATTATTATTATTATTATTATTATTATTATTATTACTTTTATTATTATTATTATTATTATTATTATTATTATTATTATTATTATTATTATTACTTTTATTATTATTATTATTATTATTATTATTATTATTATTATTATTATTATTATTATTATTACTGCCATTATCATTGCAGTTATTGTAAATACTGCTGATTATTTAGTTGCTACTGTTGCTGATGTAGCTAATGATAATATTTTTAATAAATTAGTCGTTGTAATAATATACAGTGACAGCCATAAGACTTGCAGAATATATAATAGACGTGTTTACTGCGGCAATGGCAGTGGATTTAGTGGTGATAATAGAATTTGTATCGCTTAAATAAAGAAATATGATGAAGAAGAAAAAGATTTCATAATCTCCGATATTATTTGAGAGAAAACACTGCAAAAAGTTTCTGCTACATGCATTATAAAATTCTGAGTTGCAACTCGGATGCGTTTGATATAAAACTTCATTGGTTACGAGTATTCAATCAGAATGTCATATATCCGTTGATGCTGAATCACGAGGTGTTTACCATTCACGGTAGTCTTCTTTATCATTAAATATTTCTAAATTTTATTTCATTCTACCATTTTCTGGAAAGGTTTAAACATGAGGCAAGAAAAATATTTGCTACAACGACGACGACAATAGTGAGAATTTTTGATCAGATAAAATGATACTTCTTAAAAGAGATTATTATTATTATTATTATTATTATTATTATTATTGCTGCTGGTGCTGTTGCTGTTTGCTAAGTGTTAGCGAGAATTAATTAAAATACTCTTGGACCCTTTTCATTCCAGTGCCAAATGCAATATCTTCATCATTAGCATTTGCAATCAAGATTGCAATTTCAGTGTCCTATTTCTGAATCACTCTAGCGCGTCATGAGTTCTAAGTACCATGAAAAAAAATCGAAGTCAAACAAGGCAAAATCAACAAGCAGAAAATATAAATAAATAAAGACTCGCGTTTTCTTGTAGGACATTTAATTAAGGTGGACAAGGGGAGGGCAACACTGTCCTGCCAGCAACACTTCTGGCCGGTATACAATGTAACCTTATCATAATCCTATAATGTTTGTGTTTAAATACGCCGACCCATCGAGTTAGTTCATTGGACTGAGCATATGGTGGGGCGATCTTTAACCCTTGGTTCATTGTGTAGACACCCTTGAGCAAGGAGGGTGCCGAATTTGGCATAAAGAGGATAGCCTTAAAATCAGATCAATTTCAAAGGAAAATAATGATTTGTTTGAGTTGTTGTTTATCTAAAGTCCACACTTTCTCTATGAGGTATTGTGAATGGAAAGCGCCCTAGACGGATTAGATCAAGACACTTGATGGTGATGATGACTTTGGAAGTGGAAAATGAACAGCGGAGTTCATTTTGAAAGTCGAAACGTCTTCTGTTAACTGTCACCATTAATCAAGCGAGAGGGCACATTGTTGTGCGACCACTCGAGATTTCATTTTCTAGCCCATACAAGGAAAGTGACAACCTGTGGCCATACACGGCAAGAAATGCATTAAGTTTACACGGGGATTTACATATTTTAACTCAACCTGCATCATCGGTTTGACATTAGTTTTCTTTCTTTTTTTTAATAACAATAACTTCTTTCTTGCTTCACACTCTGCGTCTCCAAGATTCCTTAAAATACGCGAACATGCTGCTGCTTTTTAAACAATTTTCTTCTTGCGTTCTTACACCAACGAACAGCTAATGCTAAAACCGTTTTTAAAAAAATGCACATGTATTGGAACTTTCGTTTAATATTCATAAACTTGTCTCAAGCGCTTCTAATCTCCTTTTCACCTTTTTTTGTAACCTTTTTTTTTTTTTTTTGCCAAATACAAGATAACTTTCGTGGTTTCCTAATATATCAATAACTTGTACTGGTACATTATCATCCTGAATGATATTCAGCATTACTTGATTACTTGTTCGAGGAAAAGACGTAAATCATTTAATGAAAATATATTTTACAAATGTTTTATAATAATAATAATCATTTTTGTAGTAGTACAAGCAGTAGCAGTAATAGTATTAGTAGTAAGGAGGAGTATGTATGTATGTACGTATGTATGTATGTATGTATGTACGTATGTATGTATGTATGTATGTATCTATGCACAATCCTGGCTATTTAGTGCCGGGTATGTTTAGGTATCCAGAAGAAGACAAACAAAACAAAAATAAAACAAAAAGTGTAAAAAAAAGTTAAAAGTCCAATTTTTTAATGTAAACCGCACTCATTAAAAACCTCCAAGACCTTCTCAATTGGAACATCATCACAGGAAAC